>VXBC01012174.1:263637-295023 GCA_013399945.1 Ploceus nigricollis | reverse complement strand
TAAGAAATCTACTTGTTGGGCCTTGTTTTTTTTTTTTTTTCCCTTCACTTGACAAGCGGAAGGATCCAAAGTAAGAAATGAATTGGGAAAGCAGTCGGACGGTTCCAAGCGCGGCGTTGGGGTATCGCATTGAGAGCAGGACTGTGACCAGCTCTGGGCTCACACTGATTTTTCAGCACTGAAAGTGCTCTCTTTTAGCCCAGAATAAACCCTGGGGTCTTGGATACAGCACAGGTGTGTTGGCCTGTTCCTCTGCTGTCACACTGGGCATTCAATAGAGCGAAAGACCATGGACAGCATTTGGATTTTCAGCTGTAATTTTATTTGTTCTAAAATAAAAAGACCCTAATCAGCAGACTCTAAATCAGCGTCAGCTACCCCAAGGACAGTAAAGTAGTGTGACTTAGAGAAGAGTCATTTACACCTGGCTCCTACAGGAACCAAATTCAAGTGTTTAATAATGATCAGGAATGACTCAAAATTTTCAGGGGTTTGGTTTCAGTTTTGCGTCCGGGGACTTGTTGGTTTTGCGTGCCTGGTTTGACCTTGGCTTCTCAGGCTTTTGCATATGGTCAGTGCGTGCACAGCTGTGGGAGCAAGGGAATAGGGTCCCTTTTAAGGGGATACTGAGATTTTTAGATCATTATCCCTGTGGGAATGTAAGGAAGAAGCGGCACAGCAAGCGCGGCGGGTGGGGGTCGGGGGCAGTGCAGGGGTCCCTGCGATCCCAGGGACACGGGCACAGTGCAGGTGCTGCACCCGTGAGCAGGGGCAGGAAAAGCATCCCCAGCACTTCTGTTTCTTCATTGAGAGACCAGGATGGGCTCCCCATGCCCATCCGTGTGTGCCTATCTTCCACGGGAGAAATCGCGCCCAGCGGAAGGGCAGCAGCTCATGGACGGGCTGTGCTTCTCCACGGAGGGGCTGGAGGAGCTTTGCTGGCATTAATGGGACCTTGGTGTGTCCCATCAGGACACTGAGATCCTCTCTGCTTCTCCCTCCCTGGGGGAACAGTCTGGCTGGCAACATCCTGCCAGCCCAGGGGTGACACTGGGCTGTTTTGGGGGCCGGGGGAAAAACGTACGCTCTAAGGATCTTGTGTCCTTCTGGGAATGGTGGGGGGAGAGGGGGTCCCTGTGTCCCTGTCCTGCCCCTGGGTACCAGCACAGCCCCCAGGCTCCAGCTGTGCAGCACCTCCCCAAAACAGTTTTCCAAGTAAAATGAATTAAGGGTGCAGGAAAAGTGGGTGAGAGCCCCTCTTGGTGGCAGGGTTCCCCCCGGCTCATGCACACAGCTGAATTTCTGGGTATTTGTGTTTGTTAGAGCTGGGAAAGCAATTAATGATGGCTCACAATTCGGTGCCTTTCCCACCTTTGCCCCTTTTCCTTGTTATTTTTCAGGCTGCTCTTTTTTTTCAACTAAGTGCAAAAAACGTAGAGAGAGAAAATAAAAAACCCCTGAATTGCTGCTGTGTGTAGCAGGGTTTGGGGCAGTCTGTGCTGTTTAAATGAAGATTATTTTGACCAAGCACACAGACTATTCCTTTGTGCCCCTCTCCCGCTCTTCCCTGCCCTGGGATCTGTCCCGTAGCTCTCAAAGCAGCCCTGAGTGGCACTGGCACCCCCCAGGAAAGGGCTCTGCCTCCCTCTTCCAAAAGGATGCAATATCCAGCAGACGGGAAGTGCAGAAAAGGGTTTAGCACCAAATACCATTGCTCTGAAAACACACCTTGAGACGTTAGAGCAAACAGAGCCTGCTCCAGCCTTGCCCTGTGCTTCCCCCCCCTCACGGGGGGAAAAGCCATTATAAAAAGAGGGAGAATTCCCCTGCAAAACTGAGAATAATAAAACCCTCCCATTAATCTCCCTTTACTGCCGTGGTGACAAGTGCCGGGGTTGGGGCGGCTGCCGAAGGTCACCTCTGGTGCTGCCCGCCCCGGGCACGGGGCCGGCGTCCCACCACGCTGGGAGGGGACTGGGAGGGCAGCTGTGGGTGAGCAGAGAGGGGCACCCTCTCGGGGGGCTTTGCAGCCAAACTGCCCAGCTCCTTGCTTGGAAAAATCCTCCCAAACAAGTGCAGGCTGGCAGGGGCCCTGCCATGAATATGCATGGCCATAGCATGCCCTGCACATGGCTCCCCATTAAACAGGGATGGCAGCAGGCTGGCCCCTTCATGGGATGGGTGGCAGGAGCACCTGGCATGCTCCAAAGCCTGCTGTGGGCTCCTCGGGGTGCTGCGGGAGGGGACACGGGGGGGCCCCCTCGGCGCGGGACAGTGACTCCGAGCGGCGGCTACAGGCCAGCTCACGTCTGCTCCTTTCTCTTTCAGAGTTCAACCAGGCAGTCCAGGGTTGTGGAAATATGACAGACAAAGGCAGTCAGGATCAGCTGCTGTTTCTCTTTCCAGAGTTCAATCAGCAGAACCAGGGGGCTGCCCAGCTCGACGACGCCTGCTCCGAAACCCCCAGCAAGAAGATGCGGCGCAATCGGTTCAAGTGGGGGCCGGCCTCCCAGCAAATCTTGTACCAAGCCTACGAGCGCCAGAAGAACCCCAGCAAGGAGGAGAGGGAGACTCTGGTGGAGGAGTGCAACAGGTAATGGCTGCCTCACACACCTGCACTGCCTCCCTGCCCACAGCCTCAGCCTTCCTTCCGAAAACCATGGGAGCTGCCGCGGGAAATGCTGTGGGAAATGCTGTGGGAGATGCCACGGGAAATCTCGTGGGAGATGCTGCACTCCCAGCTCCCCGCTCGTGGCACAGCATTGCTGAGCTGCCAGGCCTCTCCTTGCCATGTTTTCCCCCTCTGGGGGATGTTTGGGGCAGAGTGAGCTCCATGCTTGGGCAGGGATGTGATGGGGATGCTGCAAGGATGATACAGGGATGCAGTGGGGATACCCCAGGGATGCTGCAGCGTTATCAGAGGGAGTGGGGATGGCCTTTACAGTGTGGCTGTAGTTGAAGAGAGCAGGTGGGCTTGCAGGAAGGGCTGAAACTCCCCCAGATTTGCTGTGTCCCGGGGCCCCTGCTTGCCCCCAGCAGCACCCTTGCTCCAATGTGTCCCTTGCCCTCGCAGGGCCGAGTGTCTGCAGCGAGGAGTGTCCCCCTCCAAGGCTCACGGGCTGGGCTCCAACCTGGTGACAGAGGTCCGTGTGTACAACTGGTTTGCCAACCGGCGCAAGGAGGAGGCTTTCCGCCAGAAACTGGCCATGGACGCCTACAGCTCGGGCCAGCCCCCGCACAGCATGAACCTGCTGCTGTCCCACGGCTCCCCGCACCACAACCAGCCCAGCGCCTCCCCGCCCAGCAAAATGCCAGGTGAGGCCTCGCCGAGGGTGCTGGGGGTGGTGGCAGAGCTCGGGGATGCTGTGTGTGCGGGGAGAGGATGCTCACCCCGGTCCCTGCTGCAGCCTCGGGAGGGATGGTGATGGAGGGCAGCACGTGCTGTCACTGCAGTGTTGTGGCCACATGGAGAGGGCTGGATTTCCGCCATGCCGAGGATAAATCAGTGTTTGCTTGATTGGTTTAACTCCCGGGAGGGAGTTCCGTGTGGGCTCGGCTGGGCAGGGAGAGGCTGTGCCCAGCAGGGCAGGAGGAGCTGCCCTGTGCCTGCTGTGTCGTGCCAGTGCCAATCCATGGGATGTAGCCCGCTGGGGAGCCCTGGTTCTGGGGGTGCAATGCCCGAGGGAAGGTGTGGCAGCGTGTCCTGGCCTCGCTGCAGGATGGAGATAGCCCGGGCTGGGTGCATGACTCTGCAGCATCCCCGTGCCAGAGTGGAGGGAGGTGGATGAAGAAAGCTGCCGGGGGTGCAGGGTGACCCCACCTCCTCCTCTCCACACCACGGTCCGTGCCCAGGACTGGGCAGAGCAGAGCAGAGCCGCCGAAAATCCCCGGGGGTTGGAGTGGGAGATAACGCCGTGGGGAGGGGGCTGCACACCGGGGGGCTCATCAGGGCGGGAGGGGTGAGAGGCATTGTTGGGAGAACAATCCCCATTGTCCCTCACCTGCGCTCTGCAGCCCCGCAGAGGGCTCGGTGGTGGGGGGGTCAGCGTGGGGGCCGTGTCCCCACTGCCCCACGTCCCCTCGGACACAGCCCCGGCGCTGGCACAGCCCGGAACCAGCCTGGAAATGCCCCTGCCTGGTGTGTGTAACACACCCAGCTGGTTACAAAGGCAAACCCCAAGGAGCCCGTGTTGGAGGGTCCCCGCGGGAGGGGCAGGGTGCCTGGGGACGCTGCCAGCGGGTGGCCGGACACGGGCGCTCGGGTGTCGGCAGGCGGTGGCAGCCCCCGAGCGGTACCCGGGGATGTGCGTGGGCAGCTCCCGGCCCTGGGAGGGACCGGCAGCATCCCGGGGACCGGCCAGCGGTGACCAAAATGTGACCCTGCCCCAGGAATGCCCCGCACAATGGCGGGGACGGGGAGGACGTTTGCCCTCCTGTCACCGGCTGATTGCTTACAAGGTGCCCTACAAGCACATTGTCAGCAGAATCAGCTGTTTTCGGTGTCGCGGCGGGCTTTACAATGCCCCACCAGCATGCAGCCCCGCATTGTCACGGCGTTGTCCCCCGTGCATGCTTAATTGACAATTAAGCCGGGGCTTTGAACGAACCCCGCTGCCTTTGATGTGCCCCCGGCCTGGCAGCGCACATGGGGCACCCCCCGAGAGCCTTTGTTTTCTTCTATTAGGGGATAGCAATTACTGTAACCGCGGGCATTTATCTCGGGGCTGGAGGGCCGTTAAGCCCCAACCTTTATTTTCCCGTCGGAGCGGTGCCAGCAGGGGCCGGCCGTGGCTATAGGGCCGGTGACAGCCCATTCCGAGGGGCTTTTGAGCAGGGCAGGAGTGATGGCTGCGAGAAGAGCCCCTCCGGAGGGGTCAGGAGGGCTTGGCTGCGGGAATTTCTTGGCGTTCGGTGCTTGTGTCCATCCTGAGGAGAAGATGGGCATGGCAAGGGACACTGCGGGGCTTTAGGGCTGATTTGGGGGCAGCAGGCAGGGATGGAGCTCAGCCATGATCGCTTCAGGGTGCTCGGACCAAGCTGGGTCCGAGAGGCTCCCAAAACACCGCCGGGTCCATGGCTGCTGGAACCCCCTCCAGGTGATGTTTGGGGATCCCCTCCCGGTGGGGCGCACTCAGCGCTGGCCCCGCTGCCTGGCTGACCCCATCCTGGCTGTCCATGCTGAGATTTGAACTGTCCTTGCCCCGAGGTGGCGGCGTCTGGGCCGCTCAATGCCTTAACAGCTTAATGACAGCGCTGGGACACTGCCCTGCCCCACCCGGCCCGGGACATCCCCGGCAGGAAACGGTGGGGCTGGAGCTCTGGGGCAGCTGCAAACCTCTCCCGTGCCCGTGGACAAAGAGGGGTCGCCTCTCCGTGGGACATCAATGGGGTCTTGCAAAAGGGCGGAATGACAGCGGGGCAGGGATGAGAGCTGTAAAAGCCGAACATCCTCCGGCCTCTTCTCGGGGACCCATCTGTCAAGCCTCGAGCTGTAGTTTTTAACTATTTGGAGGTAAATACTTAAAGCCTTTCTATCTCGGAGGCTCCTCTCCGAGGCTGGACTTTTCCCTTACTCGGGGTTTTATCAGCGATCTTGGTTCCCTGTTTGATTTGAAGGTCACTCGGGGCTTTATCTCGGTGCCATGCCGCAGACTCTGGCTTATGCCATTTTTATCTTCAAGAGCCCCGAAGACAATCGGGGCATTGATGAGATTAGGGGAAGCACGGCCCGCCCCCCGAGCCCGCCCTGCATACAAAGGCCCGCCCTCCCTGCAGAGCCCCAGCCCCATGGCCGGGGGGCACAGCCTGTCCTGGGGGGGAACAGCATCCCTGCAGCCTGTCCTGGGGGGCTGCACACCCATGGGAGTCAGGGTGTCATCCATCCGTCCATCCATCCATCCATCCATCCATCCATCCATCCATCCATCCATCCATCCATCCATCCATCCATCCATCCATCCATCCATCCATCCATCCATCCATCCATCCATCCATCCATCCATCCATCCATCCATCCATCCATCCATCCATCCATCCATCCATCCATCCATCCATCCATCCATCCATCCATCCATCCATCCATCCATCCATCCATCCATCCATCCATCCATCCATCCATCCATCCATCCATCCCTGCTCTGCAAACATCAGAGTAGCAGATCAATATCTGAGCAATCATATTTATATACANATATATATATATATATACACATTTAGATATCTCTATAGATGGAGATAAACATAAAAATAACCCAGGGCCACCCCTGAGATTCTTCCTAAAACCCAAAGGTCAGTTGAAGTGCTTTAACTTTCCTTTAAAAGAGGAGCCCATCAGCAAACCCTTTCTCCAGGGGTACCCTGGTTTCACCTGGGTCCCTCCTGGGTTCCTTGGGGTGCTGGCTCTGGCTGGGACCCCGTGCCAGTGGCTGTAATATTTTACTGTCGGGCACATTGTGGGGCTCGGTGGGTACAGTGCACTGTTAGGAGCTTTTCCCTCTTTTATGGGGGTAATTAGAACTTTATGACAGCAGCGAAATGGGAGGGTCTAGTCCCCATAAACGGGTTTATAATGGATATAAACTATGCACCTCTGTAACTGAGCAAGATTAACACTTTAGGGACAATTTGAGTGGCAGCCCAAAAATCAGAGGTGCCCTCAGTGCTGCCTGGGCCTGAATTTTGGGAGGGGTGAAATTGTCCCATCAGCAACCTGGCTGTCCATAGTGTCAATGGGTGAAGCGTCACTGAGTCCAGCATGTCCCCAAAAATTACATTTTGCTTTTCTCACCCTATTTTCACACCCTGGTCCACGCTGGTGGCTGCATCCTGGGGGGTCAGGCAGAGCCAGAGCTGCATCCCCTCCACCACCAGATCACCAGTGAATTTTTGGGGTCTCTTTCGGGGTTTGGCATTGCTGGTGATGGGCAGGACATTGGTGAAGGTCTGGGCAGAAGTGCAGCCCAGAGCTGGGGGAAGGGGCAGACCCTGGAGGTCGGGATGTGCTGTGGCAGCAGGGCTCCTGCTGCACGGGAAAGACAGTTAAAAGTACAATGAAGGTTTTTTAAAATACAATTTATTAATATCAAACATGACTTAGAGCAAAGCAGAACCAAACTGCTTCGCTGCTGGTGCCTGCCAAAGACACAGGCCTGGTGTGTTCTGAGAAAATGACACGAGGCTGCGATGAAAGTGATGAAGAGACCGATCCTTGCCCTAAACTCCCTCCAGTCCCCCCCTGCCCCCACAAGCCGAGTCAGGAGGATGAGTGTGGCACCCCAGAGAAGTCAGGGGAAGCTGGGGCTGTGTGTGGGTGTACGGGACCCCCTGCCCTGGGGGCTGTCACGCTGCTGTCCCCGTCCATCGGCTGGAACAGGGGTAAGGCTACGGGAGCCGGAGCCCGCGGCTGGTCTGGGGCAGGGGAAGGCAGTAAAACATTTCACAGGCTGTGCAGCTCGGGGGCCACACAATGGCCCGTCCCATAAACAGACTTTTATATTATGGCTGTAGCTCCAGTTAAAAAAAAGCCTTGAGGAGGGAAGGCTCCACGGCCAGACCCATTCCCAGTGATCCCATCCAGGCTCCTCTCCTGAGCAGCCGCGGGAAGAGACTGAGGGGGAATAAATCCCTTTGCACGAGGGCTGCTTCCAGCTGTGGAGGCACAGGAGAGCAGCAGGAGAACCCTTGTGTTGGGCTCTGATGGCTGTCTGAGCCCAGCTCATAAAGCCTGGATGCCAAAGCCCCCGGCTCGCTCCGGGAGGAATCCTTCAGTCCTGGTGCTCGCAGCTGGAGCTGTGCCCCTGCACTCACCCCGGCTGTGGGGCTCTCTGGGCAGCTCCCCGAGGCTGTGCTGCCAGGGGAGGGCTGGATCCCAGGGTGCAGTGACTGAGGGAGGCCTGGGGAGCCCAGAGGAAAGGCACCCCCATCATCAGGGAGCTCCGTGTGTTCCAGCAGTGCCAACAGCAACAATGCCTTGTAGTGGCTTCGTGATATTAATGATCTGATCTGCCCAAATCCAACCCAGCCCTGGGGACACGTAAATAATAACACCCATCCCACTGTGGGGATGGGGGAAGCCCAGGGAGGATGGATGCTTCCTAAAGGCAGCCCTGGCAGAAGGCTTCTCCCTGCCCAGCAAGTGGCTTCTGAGCAGGGTCCTTGGTGGGGCTGGACAGTGGCACTGCTGTCACCGCCCCCAGAGCCCAACCTGGCTCTCCTGGGGAGAGTTAATCCTCATCAAGACTCTTCATCAAGACACAGAGTCTTCAGTGGTTTTATCTAGAGACCCAAAATCTCAGTCCCCAGCCTATCTGGGGATCTCGGCGCGGGTTATTGTTCCTCAAACAATCAAAGTCTTGTCCTTGGGGTTGCAAGGAAGAGCTTCAAAACCAGCATTTAACCTCTTGTGTGTTTCAAAGCCAGCTTCACAGCTTTGGCTGGCTTGGCTCGTGAATTGCCACCCCCTCAGCTGGAGAGGGCATGATTTTGCATTTAAAATGGACTTTTTTTTTTGTTGTTCTTACTGAGCCCAGAAGAGGCTGAAGACAGCAGAAACTCTGATTTCCTTTGCCAGAGGAGCCGTCTGCGCCCTGCTCTATCTCTCAGATCACGCCCAGAAGAAAGGGCTGTATTTTATCTGCCCTGCCATTGTTCCAGCAGCCGGGATCCCGGCCCAGAGTGAAGCACCCTCTGCAGGGCCGGGGCTGGGGAGGAATGTGTGTGACAGTGCCCGGGTTGGGTAATGTTTACCCTGTTCACGGCAGGGACGTCCACTCGGGCAAATATCCACCTGCCAGAGGACATTCTTTTATTATCAGGGATAAAGGGGTTTGCTGGGAAATCATCAGGAACCAGACACGGTGAGGAGATTCCTATCTGTGGGTCGTGTTTAACCAGCTGATGGGGAGAATTCGGAGGCGATTACCGAGTGACTGTGTTGTGGTTTTGGTGGAGGGTGTGGGTGGGTCTGTGCTTGGGCAGATGGTTTTGGAGCTGGGGGAAAGCTCCTGGACTCCAGTTATGATTTCTTTGCTTTTCCTTGGTTCAGAGATTAGTTTTAGAGTAGCCCTCAGAGCATCCTTCAGCCACAGGCTGAACCTCCCCTGCGATGGTCATGCTGAGGAGCTGTCCCCAGTGTCCCTGTGCAGTGGCTGGGGTCACGGGTGGATGGTGCTCGTGGTGGCTGGCAGGGTGGGCTTTGCCACTATGGGATTGTTCCCCAGGAGAGCCATGGTTTGTCTGTCCATCATCCACCGCTTCGATCCCACAGCAGTTCAGTAAATCTGGCTGGGAGCACAGGGCTGGACTCCTCCTAATAAATGGCTTTTCACCATAGCTGTCAAGGCAGCCCTGTAAAAGACACTTTTGTTTGCCGTGGGTTTTCCTCAGTTAATTATTTGTGATCTGTAGATGCCTTTCCATGACACATGGCTGATCATATGGTTATCAGTGTGGGGTGCTTTAGCCAAATTAAATATATTTATATAGAAGACCTGTGCTGGGGCCAGATTTCCCTGCAGGGCAGTGGAGGGCTGGGGTCTGCTCTGGGGCCTGGTGTGTCTGGCCCCTCTGCCTTGCTGCCCTGTTAATCATACACCTGTGGAGAGGGTGTTGAGAGGGAATCGGATGCAGGAGGGCCTGAGAAAACAGTGGGAGCCGTGGATGTGGAGCTGGGGATGGCTGGGGCTGTGGGCAGAGCCTCAGAGGGGTCACACGGGGGTGCAGGGTCACTCCTCGTGCTGCAGGGTCCCCAGGCCAGTGTCCAAGAGCCACAGCAGGTGTTTGCAGGATGGCTGTGAGCTGTGCAAATGGAAACACGAGGGCTGCAGGTGGGTGTGGGGGTTCCTTTCCCCCCGTGGCATTGGGCAGTGTGGGATTGCAGCTCCAGCCATAAACTCCTCACTGTAATTCCAGGACAGGGGGCCAGGGACGAGCCGGGAAGCGGTGCTGGAGGAAGGGACACCCTTTCCCGTTTGTCATTCACGGGTGGCACTCGGGAGCTTGCACACATCTGCATCCTTGTGGGAGGGCTGGGGGGGTCCGAGGGGCTCGGTGTCACCCTGGGGCACCTCCGTGGTGGCCGTGGGTGACGCCAAGGCCGGCGGTGTTTCGCAGGGGTCCGGTACAGCCAGGCGGCGAGCGGCGAGGCGGCGTCCTCGGGGGCCATCAGCCACCACGGCAGCGGTGCCATGGTCACCACCAGCCAGGCTGTCCTGCAGCAGGTCTCCCCGGCCAGCCTGGACCCGGGCCACGGTTTGCTCTCTCCCGAAGGTAAAATGGTGAGTACACCTGGCCCATTGTGGCGGCGGCGCTGATAAGATAAGAGGGCCCAGCGGGCAGAGCAAACACGCTTTCCCCGGGTTTCACACGCGGCCAGGCTGAACAATGGGGCATTGTGGGGGACGAGGGTGCCACTGTCCCAGTGGGACACAGACACAGAGTGTTCCAGGTGGATCTGCCAGAGCCCGGGGTTCATTGATCGCAGGCTGAAGGCACTGGGTGGATCACTGTTTGCTTTCCCCTGCCCATGACATGGTATCGATAAAATACTCATTCATTACTTGTTCCCTAAGCCCTCCCAAGTCTGGGAAGAGCCTTCCCTGCGAGCAGGGACCTTCTTGTCCCAGGAGATTGAAGCTGCTCATGCTGGCTCTGGCCCCACAGCTCTGCCTCTCCCCCTCCCCTTTGCCATGTCTTTGGGGCTCTGCTGGGCAGAGCTGTCAGTGTCAGCATGGCAGGAGTGGAGATGGGACATCAGCATCCCTGTGGTGCTGGACACGTCCCCATGCTGGTGCTGCAGGGCCGTGGCAGGGTCCAGGCACTCGAGGTGCCCCTTCCTGGTGCAAAGCCCCTGGAGGGGCGGGTGAAGGAGCAGGGCAAGGAGGGGGTCCAGGGGTTCAGGCCAGGATGGGATGGGATGTGCTAGCAGAGGTACAGCCCGTCCCTGGAGCAGGCTGGCAGAGGTTTGCCTGCAGCTGCTGCTTTTCCGGGAGTTTTTTTCCTGCTGAAATCGAAAGTCAAACATGGCTCTGGGTGACGGGGCCAAGCCGGTTCTTCCCCGGTTTTCACTTCCATTTTCAGAGGGCTGTCCCTCCTGGGCCATCCCGTCAGCCTCCTGGCGAAGCTGGGTGGCCATGGAGGGGCTCACTGTCCCCTCCCTCAGCTATGGCACCGTTTCATTGTCCCTTTCCTTCTGGCTGGAGGGGGTCTCTGTGCAGCCCCTCGGGCTGTGCCACTCACCCTGCAAAGCCAAACGTCCCCTGCCAAGCTGGGGGGACATCGCAGAGAGACACCCCAGCCCCCCAGCCCACTCCCTCTGCCCCAGCACACCCAGATCTCCTCAGGGTGTGTTGAGCCTCGTAACCCTCAGCCTGGAAGCCATAAAATGAGTCAGGGATAAAGGTGGCAGCCGTGGCAGCACCACATGCCGGGGGGGTCCCCGAGAACCAGGCAATGCCAGCACCCCCTGCCAGCTCCTGGCACCGGGGCAGAGACCCCCGGGAGGGGCTGGGCAGCACGGGAGAAGGAAAGGGAGCAGATTAAACTGGGAAAAGCCACTTGGTAGAGTGCAGCAGAAGAGCCCTGCTGAGTTCTCCCCAAGGCACAGACTGCCCAGCGCCGCGGGGACCGTGCGGGACCGCGGCTCTGCCAGCTTATCTCTGATCTCCAGGCAGGGCTAGCTGGTGCTTGCAAGTGATTTCATAGAAATATGCTGTAGGCTGTGGTTTCTAGTAAGTAAACATGTGCCTTTAATGCCCCACATGAAACAAGGAGCTGCCAAGGAAGTTGCTGCATCTTTCAGGAAAGAGCATTGCTGAGGCTCCAGAAATCTCTCGTGGCTCTTTCATGCTCCAGTGTTTGCCTCAGCTGTGTTAGTGCCACGGGGTCTAGCCTGAGGGGCCAGTGCCTGGAGGGTCTTTTCCAGTCATGCACAATCCAGGTGCAGTGCTCTGGGGCTAAACACCCTGTGAGAGGAGCCGGGGCTGCAGGCGAGCAGCGTGTGCTTGCCGGGAGCTGTTTGACTTGTGCAGCCGAGTGTGGTGTAACCCGGCCTTGAAGGGACTTTGAAAGTGGAAAATACCGGATCAGGAAATGTGAGTCGCTCCCGGGCTTTGGAATTTATTGATGGATTTGTTTCAATTGCTATCTCCAGCTCACATGTGCAAAATAAACAAGGTGCTGGGAGCTGGTGTCCAGAAATGTCACCTGAAGGGCTGCAGGGATGGCTCTGAGCCGGGATTGAGGTTGCTCAGTGCAAGAGGGCTAACAACAGGAATTAGGGGAAGGTGCAGCAATTAAAGAAATAAGGCACTTACATGTCCTGGGGAGCAGCTCCAGTCCTCACAGCACATGCCAAGTGCCTTTGTCTGGTCCCTAAACTTTAGCCCGAAACCCTTGGCACTGGCTCTGGCTGTGCACACCCACCCTGTCTCACCAGTATCCTGCCAGACTGGTGACTAAGATCATCACCACGAGGCCCTTTTAATCTGCCTTCTGTCATTTTTCTTCCCTTTCCTGAGTTTATGGGTCCCACTTTCCCCTACAAGCACGATGGTTAGAAGTTAATGAGTGTTGAGAGCCCTCAGCTGTCCCCGTGGGCTGGAGCTTGGACTCGGGGTCCAAAGCAGCAAAGGCTTGGGATGTGCCGTGTTCCAGTGCCATGCTCCACTGGAGCTGGGAGCCAGTGCCAGCAAAGTCTTTCCCAACGCTGTTCTGCTGTATATTAACACGAAGCTGAGCTGCTGCAGTCAGGGGTGAAGCCCCAGCAGGACTGCAGCCTCTGAGGAGGGGGCTCTGCCAATGCCCCCGATGTCCCCACGGAGGGGCAGGGGGCTCCCCGTGGCTGTGCTCTGACCGTGCCTGTCCTGCCTGGCAGATCTCCGTGTCGGGGGGCGGGCTGCCCCCGGTGAGCACCCTGACCAACATCCACAGCCTGTCCCACCACAACGCGCAGCAGTCCCAGAACCTCATCATGACGCCGCTCTCGGGGGTCATGGCCATCGCCCAGAGTAAGTGCAGCCCGCGTCACCCCCGTGCCCTGCCCCGTGACAGGGGGTGGCACTGCCCCCTCCTGCTGACACCCCCGCTCTGCTCTCTCCCTGCTCCCAGGTCTGAACACCTCGCAGGCTCAGAGTGTCCCCGTCATCAACAGCGTGGCCGGCAGCCTGGCAGCGCTGCAGCCGGTGCAGTTCTCCCAGCAGCTGCACAGCCCGCACCAGCAGCCGCTGATGCAGCAGTCCCCGGGCCACATGACACAGCAGCCCTTCATGGCCACCGTGACCCAGCTGCAGAACTCACACAGTAAGGGCTGGGGGCAGCTGCAGAGGGCCCCTGCATGAATTCAGATGGGAAACCAGCTTGTGCTCTCCTCCCGCTCTGCCCGGCCCAAGCTGGCACCCGTGGCTGCTGCCGCTCTCCCGTGGTCCCAGCCCATGGGGTGCTCAGCGGTGCAGGCTGGGCACGTCCTGCCTCATCCCTTCCTCCATCTGGCCCAGCCACAGCCCCTCAGTCCCCACGGGTTTCTGGGGGCCAGCTGCTGCCTGAGGATGCAGTGGCTTGGAGGGAACTGGTGGGTTCTTCCCTTGGCCTGTTTTATCCCTTCCCTGTCTCCCTGCTGCCCGTCCCCATCCCTGGAGCTGTCGTGGCGAGGGCTGGGGTGGCTGTTCCCTGAGCTGTCCCCCTCCTGTCCGCAGTGTACGCACACAAGCAGGAGCCTCCCCAGTATTCCCACACCTCCCGCTTCCCCTCGGCCATGGTGGTGACGGACACCAGCAGCATCAGCACACTCACCAACATGTCTTCCAGCAAGCAGGTAATGGCCCACAGGGGTGGCTGAGGGGGCACGTGCTGGGGCTGTGAAGGTGGAGTGCAGCTTTTCCCCCTCTGGATGTGGGAATGGAGGTGGGAGCAGCAGAGACCCCGTCCTGCTGCCTGTGCTCCGCTCCTGTGGGGAGCTGAGGATGAGAACCCCATTCCAGCCCCTCATGGACTTTGAAACACCTGCTTGCAGGTGGTGTGATGGGGATTTGGGTGATTTTGTCAACACTTGGTGGTACCAGCCAGGCCCTGCTCATCCCTGGGGCAGCCCCATGAGAATGGGAGCATCCTGCTGGGGCTGAGGAGGTAGAACCAAGCAGGCTCTGCTGCCCACGTCCAGGGGGATCAACCTTGCTTGGAGTCAGGTGGAGTCCAAGGCTCCCCAGCTTCCCCCAGCCCATAAACCTTTATCATCTGCCCACTGCAGGTGTAAGGCTGGACTTATCCTGGTTCAAATCAGGTGTATGAGGTTTTCCTTAGACAATAGTCCCTTTCTGAGAGCCAGCTCTGGGGACTGTGGGAAATATGTGGCCCTTATTGATCGCTAGATAAATAAGAGAGAGCCTTGAACTTGCATTCAGATAAACTTTCTTCCCGAGGTTTGACAGGGGACAGGAAAAAAATGTCTGCAATGACCACAGAGTAAATACAGCGTGGGATTGCTGTGAGACCCCCCCAGCATCGCTGTGACATCCTTGGCGAGGGTGAAGGAAGGGGCCGAGGCTGCAAAGGGGAGACGTGGGGGGTTTGGGGTGCTTGGGAAGGGGTCAGGAACGCCACCCCCCCGGGGATCCCACTCTGGGCAGGTCTCAGGGTGACCATTCAGGCACGGCCGCCCCTCCGAGCTCCATTTCCTCCGTGCAGCTTTATCGGCCCATCTGCTGCGCGCTCAGCCCGAACTGCCCCTGATTAATCGAGCTCTCCTGCCTTTGATGCCGGGCTGGCCGCGGCAGCCCCGGGACACAGGAAATGTCCCTGGCAGGGAGATAGAGCCCGGCCATCCCCGCTGCCTGCGGGCCCTGCGATCACCCTACCCTGACCAGCGCTGCCGCCGGGCTGGGGCTCCCGGGGGTTCTGCCTCCATCACGTTCTTGCACTTTAATGAAAGCAGGAGGAGGTGTCACGGCTCAGGATGGGGGGATATGGGGCCAGGACCCTTCACCTGCTGTGGTGAAGGGGCACCCACCCCCCCGTTACCCCCAGTACATGATAAACATCCTGCAAGCACCAGGGCAGGATCTGACCTGTCTCCAGCAGCAAACCCTCCCAGGGTCTCTTTTCCTACCAACCATTCTGTGCCCGAGAATTTCCATTCTGCAGCTGGAAAAATTTATCTTTGGACATGGATCTCTTTCTTGGTGGTCAGCAGTTTCATTAGCCAGAGGTGAATGAAGTGTGACACATGCAGCACAGGGGCCCCAAATGCTGCTCACCACCCAAATTGCTCAAATGCCTGAATATTTTTGGTGATTTGGGTTTCTGTCATTCACTGGGGCTACCAGGGCCTGTGCCCTGGCTCCTCCACACTTTGCCTTGGCATAAGGCAGGCAGCCCTCACCAGACCCCAAAACCTGCTCTGTGGTGGAGGTGGCTGCTCCGGGTCCTGCTGGGAGGGAGGTCCCTGGCCACCCCCAGCTCTCCCCTCGCTTGCTGTGGGTCCCTTATCAGATGTTGTTGTTAGACCTGGAAGGGGCAAATACCTCCCTGTTCCTTTGACAACGCTTGAGGCCGAGCCACCATGTTTATTACGTTGGCAAACACCTGATAGCCAGGGCCAGTCCCTAATGACATGTCACGGGAGGCTCCTGGCGTCTCCTTATCTCCGCCTGATGATGTTTGCTGTGCGCTCCAGCCCGCAAGGTCACCCCCACCCCTGCCCCCGCCCACCGGGACTGGGGGGACCCCAGGGATGGAGAGGGATGGAGAGGGGGCCTCTGCAGCGGGGTGGATGTGGCACGGGAGCTGCTTGGCTCTGTCCCTGGAGGTGAGAGCGCTGCTGGGGGACAGCGATGAGCCCCCGGCGCTGCTCCCACCCCAGCCCAGCCGAGCTCAGCCTCACGCCTGGCTGCTCCTGGGCTGCGTGGCACAGCCTGGGCACAAACAGGACCTTTTTTAGTATTATTATTTTTGGGAGGGAGGGGGTGGCAGTAGCTGGCTAAGAAAGTATTTTCCCACTGCCTCCCCCACAGGGGTGCCAGGGAGGGCTCGGGGTGGGCAGGGCAGCACCGAGGTGGTCACGGAGCAGTGCAGAGGGTGATGCCTTCAAATGCTTCGCGGCGCTGCCTCCTCCTGCCGCCTCGCTCCCCGGCGCCGCTCACCGCGCTGCTCTCTCTCCCTCCGCAGTGTCCCCTGCAAGCCTGGTGATGCTCCACACCTCGCTGCTTTTGCACATAGCAACGGGATCTTATTTTCCACAACATCCCGCCGGCGAGCTGCGCTCACAGCCCGGGAGTCGCCTGCCAGAGCACAGCCCAGCAGCGAGGAGCCCGGCACGGAGCCGGGGCCGCACCTGCCCCGAGCCGCGGCGCCCAGCCGGGACCTGCCTCGCCTTCCCTCCACGCGGGGTTTCCAAGAGGTGTCTTGGGGATTATTTTGCTGAAGTATTTGCCTTCCAAGAGGCTCTCCCGAGGAGCAAGGCACGAGCTGTGCTGGGAACTGGCAGAAGGGGAAGATGGATCATGTTTAAGTTGTACTCCTCCGCTCGGACTGAGAGGGACCGGGGTCTGTTACTTGGCGTCTGGAGGGAGGAATTGCATGTGTTGTTGAACTGAGCCAATTAAACTGTAAATATAGGTACAGTCTGCTCCATCCTCCCCCCTCCCCACTCCTATACATAGAGATTTATATAAAAAAGAAGTAAATTTTGTCCAATGGATGTAAACTACTGTAATTAAGTGCAATTCCCCCATCTGTATATATTGGTCCTGAATATCTTCTTTTTCTCTTTTTTTTTTTTTATGGTAAAGGTCAGAGCTGAGGATGGTTTTGGTTTTGTATTTCTCTTTTTCCTTTAAATGAGTTAATTCCAGTCCTGGGGCTGGCAAGGACCCTGGTCAGGCAGCACTGGGCTCTGCTGTGCAGGAGGACAGGCAGACACGTGTCCCCTGCATGGTGACATCCTGCGTGAAGGAAGGGCACAGGGCGAGCTGAGCGGAGCCCTGGCAGGACCTGGATGATCCCTGTGGGGACAACTGCCACCCCAATGGATCTCAAGGGACTTCCCTGCTTTTGGGGACTCTGAGGTGGGCTCTGGTGGGGTGGGGAAGGACTCGGCAGCCTGGTGAACACATCCAGCTGCTGGGAAGTGTCAGCAGCTTCCAGGCGAGCCTGGAGCACTTGCTGCTCCAGAGTGAGTGAGGCCACACGGAATTCTGATGGGATCTCCCCCGGATGGGCTCAGAGACTGTCTCCCTTTTCTCCTGCCTCAGGGCACAGAAGGGAGTGCCCCGTCACTGCCTCACCTCCTGCCCAGTGAATGGCCAGTACAGGTGGCTTCTTTCCACCTTCAGCAGTTGATGATGAACCTTGTTGGCTCCACCCTTAGCAGTGCACAGGGTGCTCTCGTCCTCGTGGTGCCCTGGATGGATGGATGGAATATGGGCTGTGGTGTGAACACTCCAGCTGCTGCCCTGTCTCAGCTGGCAGCAGCTCCTGCGTGGAAAGCTCTGCAGAAACATCTCCAGCTTGTGAATGATCCCAGCCCTGGGGTGAGGGCATGTCCAGCCCCTCAGGCACCTGCTGAGGACACACACCAGAGACCTGGAGGAGTTTGGGTGCCCAAGTCCAACCTCCCAAAGCCATGGAAGCTGTTAAAGGCATCGTCTGCCCTCTGTGAGACACGAGCTCCTCTGTACCTGCTCCCCTCTGTAAATGGATCTAATACTGCTGATTTTTCATTAACTTTGTGGCATGTGCCAACTGCTGAGAGGGGTTTCAAGGGGTGGACAGCAGCAGAGGTGCCCATGGACAGATAGCCATGCTAAGAAGGAGAGCACTGGATGCTCTCTTTGGGCTGACAAAGGCTCTTTGAGTCAGTTGTGTGCACAGTGGTTCCCTCACCCTTGCTGGGACTGACAGGAGCTGCCCACCAGTGAATAAGTCATCAGGAATTTGGAGACCAATACTCAGAATTACATTTAATTTAATGTATACCATAATTAAACACCATTTCTTCTGAGTCCTTGCTGCTGCGTGGTCTGTGAATGCCACAGTGATCCTGTGGGGTGGTTTGGCAGAGGTGGGGCTGACAGGGACACGGGCTGGTGGCACGTCCCTCCTGCTGTCCCTTGCAATGACCATCTCCATTTGTGCCTGCCTGCACGGGGGGAGTCCAGGCTTTCCTGTGAATCCCCAGGTGTCAGCCAGGAGTCGCAGGAGGCTTTTGGAGGTGGGGAGACCCACGTCCTCACCCTCCTAATGATGCCCTAATGATGCTGCCCTTAGCCCAGCAGTTCTCATCCCCTGCTAGCTTTAGCAGCCCAGTGCTAAGCAAACCAATTAGGAGGGGAGTGCCAAAGCCGAGCCCCATCACTCTGGGAGCCGAGCCCGTGGGTCAGTGCAGCCCCAGGGGGAGGTGGCAGGGTGTGCTCTAGGGGCTGGGGAGCTTTTGAAGATCCTTGATTGTGAAGAGCTAACAGAGCTGAGTGACTCTGAGCAGGGCAGTGGAAAAGGGTGGAACCTTTGTGAAGTTAATGTGGAGTAATGTGAAGCTTTCCTGGCTGATGCAAATCCAGGTTGAAGTGGCCCTGCAGAGGGAGGAGTGGACAATCCAGTGGGAAGCAGGTGGGAGAAGGAGGCACTAGACCTGCTGCTGCTGAGTCTACTGATGCAGAGCCTTTTGGGGCTCGATTTCTGCAGCAGCTGTAAGAGACACAGACTGAAAGGATGGAGCTTGGGATGTGAAGGACCCTTTGGGAAATGGTCCAGGGTCAGTGCTGCTCTGCAGAGAAGGTAAGTGAAAACCTTGGGAAAAGGAGGCTTTGAGAATTGACCCCACCACAAAGGGATGTGGTGAAGGAAAAGGGGACAGAGCCAAAAAACCAAGAGAGGAAAAGTGCAGAGGATACATCCAAGTGAAGGCACAGATGGAGCAGGTGACCCACGGAGCACAGTGTGATGAAGCAGACAGGATAAAGTCAATAACGTGAGTAGAACAAATGATTAATAACAGATACTTCCCCCAGAGGCGTGGGTTTCTGGAGCTGCTGATCAGTGTGTTGTGTGCTGTCACTTCCCATCCCTGGGCAGCAGGGGGGAAGCAGGGCAGGTTGCTAAGGCTGCTGTGGGTGCTACCCATACCTGTGTGGGGAGAAAGCTTCCTCTGATTTTGAGTTAATCTCTGGCTGAGGAAACCTTTCTGGGTGGCAAATACCACACAAAACTCTTCAGGGCAGCCTCTGCAGCAGCTGGGCTGGGGCTAGGACTGTCCCTGGACCTCACCTTGCTCAGAGAAGCCCTGGGTGGGGTGTTTGCTCCCACAGGTGCCCTGGCTGCCTCATTAAATTGCTGGAAAATGTGGTGTCATGTCAAGTGAAGCTCCTGGAAGATACTTTTTTCCTCCTGTTGCTGTCGGGCACGTGGTGTTTGTGTCTGATGCAGTTGTTATGGGGCAAAGAAACCAGCTGAGCCGTGACAAAGTTCGTTTATGACCAAAACAGTTTTACAGGGCCAAGTGATTATTTTATAGTTCAAAGCTGCTTGTAAGGGAATTCCTTGCACGTGAGGATCCCCAGGTTGCCACGAGGCTTTAACGTTGTCTTTTCATGTGAGCTGCAGCCTCCTTCATGGACACAGGGACAAGGCTGCACTAAATTTAAAGTGCAGGTGTGGGTACAAAGGAATAATCCCCCAAATCCCAGCACTGCCAGGGGGTAACCGCCGTGGTCAGGGCTGCCGTGGGTCTGTGTGACACAAGGACATGGAGGTATCACCCAAAGCTCTCTCTGTTTTCATGCTCTTTCCCCAGCCCGTGGGCTGAGGGTCAGGGGAAGAGCACGGGGAAGCCTGAGATGTGCAGAGGTGGGATGTGGAGGGCTGGGCAGGAGCGTGACCTCTCCTGCACCTCCCAGGAGAGCACAGCTGTGGTGGCGGGTGAGTCCCATGCCCTGACAGCCTCCTGTTTGTGGTGTCAGTGCTGCCAGCAAAGTCCCTGGGTCAGAACCAGATGGGCTGCCCTCGCTGCCCACCCCAGAGCCACGACAGGGCTTATCAAACCCTGAGCACCAGCCCAGGGCATGGGGCTCTGGCTGTCCCTCGGAGCAGGGCTCCTTGGGCTTATCACCTCCATCGCTGCGGGAGGAGCAGAGCCAGGGAAACCGGTCCGGGGGCCTGGTGCCTGTGTCCCTGTCCCCAGGGGTGTGACAGCAGCCTGGGGCTGGTGCCCGCCTCGCTGCCAGGGCAGTGCTGGGGCTCAGCTGCCACCCAGGCCCCTGGTGCTGGCTGGGCTGCAGCCAGCCGGGCTCACACGGGCCAGCAGCAAACAGCTGGACAGCTGAGGAAGTCCCGGGTCATCCCTCCGGTGCTCTGCTGGCCAGGAAGGCACCGGATCGGCCTCTCCAGGGACAGCGAAACGCAGCTGAGCCATTTCAGTGGCTATCAAACGTAAGGAAGGCGCAGTTGCACAAGAGCACGGCTCAACGCGGGCTTTGCAGACCCGTTCTGCCAGTCCGGCCGGGTGGCCGGATCTGCCGGGAGTGTCAGCAGGAAAGGCAGCGGCAGCAGAGCGGGGCTGTGCCAGGCGGGGCTGTGCCAGGCCGGGCTGTGCCAGGCAGGGCTGCGCTCCCCGCGGAGCTCCCGGCGCTGCCGGACAGGTGACAGGGGACAGCGCTGTCCCTCCCCGCGGGCCGCAAAGGGCTCAGCCGGTGAAGCCTTCGAGCGGGCTCGGTCGGGCGGCTGGCGGAGCACACCGAGGAGGGTAGGGGTGCTCCCTGGCGAGGCCGGGCTGTGCGGGGCTGGCCCGGGGCAGGACTCGCTCCCTGCGCCGGGCGCTCGGCGCTGATCGTCGCCCGCTGCCCCGCGGTGTCCGCGATGTGCCCGCAGCAGAGCTTCACTAGTCCGTGAACAGCTTTGATGGGGCACAGGTGTGCCCAGGCAGAGCAGCAGAACAGCTCTGGAACACTTTGCTGTCCTGAAGCAGTGCGCTGCACCCAAACACTTCAAAAGGCACTCAGCATCCAGAGGAAACCTCTCTGCCCGCTCCAGTGCTCTGCGATCGTTCCCGCAGCTCCGGGCGCTGCCCTGCCGGGGCCGGGGCTCCCCGCAGCAGCCAGGGCACCAGGGAATCCCGCAGGATCCTCTTCCCGTGCTCCAGCCCCGAGGGACAGGAGCAGCCCAGGCAGAACGGGGGCTCTGGGGGAGCCACCAGCACCAGCAGGGAGAGATCTCTGAGCCCCTGGACTTTATTTCTCTAACCCAGAGAGAAAACTTAAAAGTCTAAAAACTCAAATGTGCCCTAGAGTTGTCGTGTCCCAGTGTAGGCGTAATGCAGAGCCATGGAAAACCAAAGCCTCAGGCATTTTACGCTGTCTTCTAATTCAAGGAACTTTGATTTTACTTTTCTACTCAGTAAAACTAATCCTCCTCTCTGTAATTAATATGCTGCTCAAGTGGATTCTTAATTACAGATAAATCACAAATCTACACACTCAACTGTTATGCTTTTCAAGTAATAAAACAGATCATTTGTCTTCCTCAGATGAACAGAGCCCAACCAGCACACCATTTCCCCCTTTATGAAGAATTCATTTGCCTTAGAAAGAAAGTCTTTAAAAAAACATTGCAAGGATTTCTTGAATAGGGGATCAAAGCTCCCACACTGCTGGAAACCATTTTTCGCTAAATAAGATGTGAGTAAAGGGGGAAAAAGTAAAAGTTTTTTGGTAGTGGTTGGGATTACAACACCCTTGGGAGGGACGAGGACGTGGGGTCAAGAAGTGGTGACCAGGTTAGCAACACAGGGAACAGAAGGGCAGGACAAAGGAACAGAAAGTGGAAATGGACAGCTGAATGAGGACGCATGTTTCTGTGCTGCAAGAGAATGGGTGCTACATCAATTCATACTGAGAGCTGAGGGCTGCGGGCCTGTTAATGGATCGGGGCACACAGCAGGGGTCAGAGGTCAGCAGGGCGCTCGCCGGGCTAATTGACTCCATGTGCATTTCAGTGATGGTGATGGAGCAGGAGGCAGGGCCTGGGGGCACACGTGCAGCACCCCCGCTGTCCTGCCGTCCCTGCTCTGCACCTGGGGAACACATGGACACACATGGAGATGTGGGCTCAGCTGGAATTCCCTGTTCTACACCTGTGGAACACATGGACACACACACAGATGTGGGCTTGGCTGGAATTCCCTGCTGTACACCTGTGGAACACATGGACACACACACACAGATGTGGGTTTGGCTGGATTTCCTTGCTGTACACCTGTGGAACACATGGACACACACACAGATGTGGGCTTGGCTGGAATTCCCTGCTGTACACCTGTGGAACACATGGACACACACACACAGATGTGGGTTTGGCTGGATTTCCTTGCTGTACACCTGTGGAACACATGGACACACACACAGATGTGGGCTTGGCTGGAATTCCCTGCTGTACACCTGTGGAACACATGGACACACACACACAGATGTGGGTTTGGCTGGATTTCCTTGCTGNGGAACACATGGACACACATGGAGATGTGGGCTCAGCTGGAATTCCCTGCTCTGCACCTGTGGAACACATGGACACACACACAGATGTGGGCTTGGATGGAATTCCCTGCTGTACACCTGTGGAACACATGGACACACACACAGATGTTGCTTGGCTGGATTTCTCCAGGAGCCCACGGCTGCAGGGACCTGGCTGTGCATGTGATGGAATAAATGCACTCACCTGATCTGTAATTTTAAATTAATCTGTAAATTTACAGATTAAATTATTCCAGATAACTCACCTTATCTGTAACAATTTAATCTGTAAATTTTCCATCTTATGGGGTTTTATTTCAGCTCCCTGCCCAGTGGCACATCTCACCTGAGCTGCTCTGCACCCCCCCAGAGACCCCTGGGGTTGTGTCAGGGACAGGAGAGCACCTGGCTGTTCCCCACCCACCTGTACCTGCTGCAGTCCTGCAAGGGTAACCAGTGACACCAGGAGCCTGGTGTTGCTTTGATTTTTAAAAGTGTTAAGTTTTCTTTTATAGTTCTTTTGAAAGTTTTAAAATTTCTCTAGCCTTCTGGTTGTTTTCGTTCTTGGAGTCAGATTTTCACACAATTTCATGTATAAATAAAATGTTTACATTCTTGTTCTGTGAGTGGAGAAAGAATGATAGACTGATGTTTTGGCCAGTGTGGTTGGAGAGGTGGTAATTTCATCCTCCAATCCACGGTCACCTTTGGAATTCTATAAATATCAGGTGTCTGAATAAAACTTCCTCTTTTCCCTCAAAAAGTCCAGACACAGGTAGATGTGATTAGCTACTACACTTAAACAATCTTCACTAAAATCTAATGAACTAATCACTCTAAGTAAACAACCTCTAAATGCATTCCACATGAGAGAAATAAGAGACAGAAATAGAAATTGTTTTCTCTTTCCTTCACTTCTGTCTCTGTCTATAATAAAATCCTGAGAGAGAGAAATTTGTGCTTCCTGCACCCCCGCTCCTGGCACAGGGCTCTCTGCCCTCGGAAGCAGAGCTCCTCTCCCCTGACACAGAGGGATTTCCCGGCTGACTGATGCAGGGAATATTCCCTGTTTCCTCACTCTCGAATCTGCCAGCAGCATCCCTCGCTGAGTGATGGATATTGGAGATGATTTACAGTTCTTTGTTACACAAATGCCTCTGCATTCTTGCCCATCCTCTCGCAGCAACCGTTAGTCCCTGCTCCCAGCAGAAAGCAGGAGCCCCAGCCTGGGAACTGCACCAGGGATGCAGAGCTGGGTCTTTATTCACTGTAAATGCACCACGGGGGACACAGGAAAGGGAAATGTCACCGCCGTGGTGCTCTGCACCCAGCTCCCTGGGCTGCTTCCACCCATCTGCTGGGAAGCTAAAGGTCTGGAAAAGAAAAAGCACTATAAATCAGGCAGAGAAGGGCGGAGGGGAGGATCAGGTTTACCCAATTTTTCATCTCAAAGTTTGTTATTAAAGCAGTGAATGTTACAGGAGGAACATTGGCCTATATGCATTACAGCTCTTGGATTTCAGCAACATAAACGTTTAACTCTCGAGACCTTTATTACATTAAATAATTTTTGTTGCTGCTAATTAAATTTCTGTTTGTTTTCCTTCATGAACAACCAGGAAAAATCTGTATTCTTTGATCTGATAGAGAGTACTAGATTTACCTGCATTATTGGATCTCACAGCTTATCATAATGAATAAATACATTAATTAAATAAATTCTGATCTTAATCTGGGCAAACTTTCTTGAATGCCCTGAGGAGCTCAGCCAGTTGCCAGGTTGCTCCTGAGGCGGCCTCAAGCATTTCTTTCCTCAGGCACACTCGCGAGGCTGGATTGTAGAAGTATAAATCAAGGATTAAACAAAGTGGCCGTGCACAGGGCAGCACCCACCCCTCCTGTCTGCTCCCTGCCAGCCTCCATGGGGCCACACGGAGGCATCCGCAGCGCACAGGGGGAGGGAATTCTCCCTCGTCACCTCCGTGCTGTCGCGACAGCCGTTCCCATCGCGCCGCGGCCTAGGGAAGCCTGCCCGCGCTGTTGCCATGGTAACGGGCCGCCATGCCGCCCGCGGGCCGTTGCCATGGTACCCGGCGCTCCACCGGAAGTGCTCCCCGCTTCCGGCGGCGGCGCGGGGGCTGCCGGGAGCGAGCAGCATGGAGACCCACGAGCTGTTCCGCCGCTTGGGCGCCGGCGCTCGCTTTGACGTGCGGCGCTTCGGGCTCGACGCGCGGCGCTTCGGGGTGCGGGGACACCGAGGGGAGGGCTCGGGGACCGGCCCGTGCGCGGTGCAGGCTCCGGAGCCCCGTCCCCCCAGCCCGCGGCGCTGAGGAACGGGGCCTGGCCATGGCGTCTCACCCTTGTCCCTGTTCTCCCGCAGGTGATTAAAGGAAACCGCGGCAGCGTCTCGCTGGAGAGCCTCGACTTCTTCGGGAGCAAGGAGGGAGCCCCTCAGGGATCTGCCGAGGAGGGCGGGGGGCTGGCAGGGGCTGAAGAGGAGGTGAAGCAGCAGAAAGATGGAGCAGGGAAAAACGATGGAAAGAGGAAAAGAACGGCAGAAAGCAGTGAAGGGAAAAGAAAAAAGAAAAAAACACGAGGTATCTGTACACATACACCTGCATCCCTGGCAGAGTCATCAAAGAATCCCAGAATGGTTTGGGTAGGAAGGGACCTTCAAGCCCATCCAGTTCTG
This sequence comes from Ploceus nigricollis, assembly GCA_013399945.1. Classification (NCBI taxonomy): domain Eukaryota; kingdom Metazoa; phylum Chordata; class Aves; order Passeriformes; family Ploceidae; genus Ploceus; species Ploceus nigricollis. The sequence continues at coordinate 269,841 of VXBC01012174.1, read as the reverse complement.
TGGTCCTTGGCTGGCCTGGCTCAGAGCTGGTCTCATAACTGGGCCAGGATTCAGTGCTGAGAGCTGGGGATGTGGTTGCTTTCCTTCTGGAGTCTTCATCAGCTTTATTGGGAATGAGAGAAAAAAGGTTCTGAGATTTTTTTTTTGTCTCCAAAAAATGCCTGTCTATATTTTATTAAAGGTAATTTTAACTTGTTTGCAACTTCCAGGAGCAGTGTCAATGCCAGAGCTGTCAGAAAACAATGGAATAAAGTGGATGTCCTCTCAGGAAGCAAAGTTTGAAGATGCAAAAGACAAAAAACCTACTGCAGAGAAGCTTGAACGCCTGAGGAGAGAAAAGGTGGGACTGACCAGGGAGTTCTGATGCAGCAAGAGGTTCCTGGTGCTCTGTGGGTGTTTGGTCTAAAACTGAGGTTTATTTATGGTGATCCCTCATTGGAGGAGGGTGACTGAGTGCGGGGGAAAGACCCAGGGGATGAATCCATCCGTGGTGAGTTGTGTGGTGTAAATTAAATGAAGGAGTTTGTCTTTTGCCTCGTAGATCAATCGCTTCAGGCACCAGCACAGGATCAACGTGCAGGGAACAGATCTGCCTGACCCCATTGCCACCTTCGAGCAGCTTCAGGAGGAGTACAAAGTGCACCCTAAAATCATGGAGAACATCCAGGCTGCAGGCTTCCATGTGCCAACAGCCATCCAGATGCAGGCAATTCCTGTCATGCTGCACGTGAGTGCTCTGGGCTTTCAGGGCTTCTGGCAAAGTCTGGGGCCGTGGCTGCCTTGGAGGCAGTTTCAAAGCTGGGTCAGCTTCATCAAAATTGGAAGCTTGGCTCTTTCAGTTTTCCTCATCCTAAGGTGTTTTTGCAGCATTGATATTTATGGGATTTTTACTCCTTTTTTTTTCCTACTGAAATATAAGTTTGTTTTTTCTTACAGGGTCGGGAGCTTCTGGCTTCAGCTCCTACAGGGTCTGGAAAAACACTGGCATTTTGTATCCCTCTCTTAACACATCTGAAACAACCCAGGAACAAAGGATTCAGGGCTCTGATCATATCACCCACCCGAGAACTTGCCAGCCAGGTGTGTGTTAGGGGATCTCACACTGATGGACTTCAGTGTTTTCACTCTGCAGCAGCAAAATAGCACCTTTGTAAATATTTTTTTCCCTTTTTTGCCCTCACATATCAGAGAAAGCTAATTTAAATGTTTCTTTCAAGTCTTTTGACTTCTCTGAAGTAGGTACATATCTATTATCTGAGTCTAATCTAAATGATTAGATTAGAGGCTCAAGATTCTTTGATCATATTTTAAACTGCCCAATGCTCAGGTGCTCTCAAAACCTCCTTTCCTACTTGAGATTGCTATGAGAGATTTATCTGTTTGTCCCAAACTTGGCATTTCAAGGGATAACTTTATAACAAAGCTGTGCTATTGAAATGAAATAAAAATGACACCTTTGGGCAGTTCTTGCTCATGTGAAAGAGGGAGCCACACATGGTAGTGATGTGAATAATGCCTGTTAGAGAGCTGCATTTTAATATGCTAAGGAAACCAGAGAGCTTTCTCTTAACACTGAAATCTGGGTGAGGTTTGAAGCTCTAGCTTCAGGATTAGGTTGCCCAGAGGAGCTGTGGCTGCCCCTGGATCTCTGGAAGTGCCCAAGGCCAGGCTGGACAGGGCTTGGAGCAGCCTGGGACAGGGGAAGGTGTCCCTGCCCATGGCAAGGGGAACTGGATGAGCTTTAGTGTCCCTTCCAACCCAAAGCATTCCATGACTCCACGATGGCCAGCAGTTTTTTGGTTAGAAAAGCTCATCAGCTCAGTTTGGAAATCCAATCTCTGCTGCCTTTCCAGACCCACCGGGAGCTGGTGAAGCTGGCAGAGGGCACAGGCTTCAGAATCCACATGATCCACAAGGCAGCTGAGGCAGCCAAGAAGTTTGGGCCCAAGTCTTCCAAGAAATTTGGTAACTGTTCTAATGACTGAAGTGCTTCTAAAAAATTAAAGAGTGTCACTGACCTTTCTCTTTGGGCTGTGTGGTTTTAAAGAGATGGTTAAAAAGTGGCAGGGAAGAAATGGGAAGTGAGCCTGACATGGACTCTGCTAAACTGTGCCTCTGGCAGATTGGGTTGGATCTGGTGTTTCTCAGGGCTCTGTTTGTTGGGTTTATTCTGTGTCTTTTTTAGACATTTTGCTTCTTTTCTTTTAATAGATATACTGGTTACTACTCCCAACAGACTCATTTATTTGCTGAAAGAAGATCCTCCAGCAATAGACTTGAGCAGGTATGAGAGTGTTTCAGTTGTGCTTTGCCACTCAGAAGTGGCTCTCCCGAAAATCAAACCTCCCTGTTCCTAGTGTGGAGTGGCTGGTGGTGGATGAGTCAGACAAGCTGTTTGAGGATGGGAAGTCAGGATTCAGGGAGCAGCTGGGTACAATCTTCCTGGCATGCACCTCCCACCTGGCCAGGAGGGCCCTGTTCAGCGCTACCTTTGCCCACGACGTGGAGGAGTGGTGTAAGCTCAACCTGGACAACGTTGTGCTGGTGTCTGTTGGGGCAAGGTAGGTGTTTTCTGCTTCTTTTTTTTTTTAATTTCCTGGGAAATTGTTTTCTTTGCATCATCAGCCTGCTTGGTTTTGTGGCTGTTGTTAGTCAGCACTGCAGGTTGTTTGTCTCCAGAGAAAATTATGTAGGCACGTAGATCTTACTCTTGTGGTGAATAAAGTGTTCTTTTCCTTTGCCAATTACTTTATCATCAAATAAACATCAATCTTAGGAGCGTGCACTGGTGAAATAGGTTTTGTTGTGCAGTATTTCTCATCCACCAGATTATATTTTTATGGGGGTTATATATACTACATATATTTATTAATATATAAGTTTTTGTTAATGTATATAAAAAATACTAAAGTGTTTCTGTTGGATTTCTGGTTTCAGAAACTCTGCAGCAGAGACAGTAGAACAAGAGCTGCTGTTTGTTGGATCTGAGACAGGAAAACTAACAGCAATGAGGGAGCTTGTTAAAAAGGTATTTTGGAGAGACTGAGCATGTTGTTCTTCCTGTTCAACTGAGCTATGGTCTGTCAGACTCCCAGTTTCCCAGGTCAAACACTTCTCTGTGACACATGTTAAACCATTGCCCAAATCTCCTGTGTCTCAGTTTCTGCAAGGAAAAGGACTTTGGAACCTGAGATAAACTTACTTACTCTTTTGCAGGGTTTTGCTCCTCCAGTCCTTGTTTTTGTGCAGTCTATTGAGAGGGCTAAAGAGCTTTTCCATGAGCTTATTTATGAAGGCATCAATGTGGATGTCATCCATGCAGACAAGACTCAGCAACAGGTAGGAGGATTTTATTTCTTTTCAAGAAATGCTTTAGAAAGAAAGGTAAAAGCAAGAGTGTTGGAATGTAACTCCAGGTAACCGTGGCAGCAAATTCCTGCAGGTTTTTGTTCAGAGGTTTAGTTTTATTCCTTAGCATCATGACAACTTTAAGGAAACAAGTTCACCTCCTTTCTCAAATTGCTGTTGAGACTGTTTCCAAATATCTTTTCTGTTCTTTTCCTAGAGAGACAAAGTAGTGCAGAGTTTCAGAGCTGGGAAGATCTGGGTGCTCATCTGCTCCGCGTTACTGGCTCGAGGGATGGACTTCAAAGGTGTGAATATGGTCATCAATTATGATTTGCCAACGAGTGCAGTGGAATACATCCACAGGATAGGTGAGGCATGGCTCACAAATCACCTCCTTTTTCCCATTTCTGAGGTTTTTAATGTAGATGCACTCATTTTTGTCAGCACTCTGTGAACTTTATTTAGATGTTTCAGACATAGCTGTGCTTTCATTCACTGGGAGCAGTGTTTGGGGATTGGCTGCTTGGTATATCCTTGGTCTGTGAATATGCATCAGGAGGCTGGGGCTGTGAGGAGGAATAAAGGGAGATGTCTGAAGTAAAATCTCCGCTCTGCAAAACGTGTGCTTGGCAGGTCGTACTGGAAGAGCAGGACACAGAGGAAAGGCAGTCACTTTCTTTACAGAAGATGATAAACCTTTATTACGGAGGTAATATGTCTTGATTAAGAATGTCTTTATTTCTTGCTTTAAAAAAAAATCACCACAAAACAAAAGACCAACAACAAACCCGGCAGTTTGTTCGGTTTGCTGTTTTCCACAAAAAATATTTATCACTTGTCCAAGCACTGGGGTTGATCTCTTCCCTCCTGTCCTTTCCAGCATTGCCAATGTTATCCAGCGAGCTGGCTGTCCTGTGCCAGAATACATAAAACATTTGCCCAAACTGCAGAGGTATGTTCATTTGAGCAGTTAACCAGTCTTTTAATCAGTGCTTTTTAATAACTTACGGTAGTTTCTAAAACTAGAAACCTTAGTAATTTTATCTTTCTTCACTAAATGTTGTTCTCAGCAAACAAAAGAAGAAATTCATTAAGAAACCTTTGACAAGAGAATCCATTTGTACCACCCCAAAGTGCTTCTTGAAAAAAGGCAAAAGAAAAATGTAAGTAGCTTTTGCTGAAGAGGAGGTAAGAGATGCTGTTTATCCAGAAACAGCCCAGAAAATTTAAGCAAAGTAACAAATAACTTGTTTGGATGAATCACCCACTCATAATGATTTTAGTGATGAAGTTTTAGTGTCAGTATCTGTCTGTTGGAGCTTGGATTAATGACAACATTTTGCCTTATGTGGTGCCATGTGTCAGGTGACAGCAGCCTGGGTTTGAGCCACTGGTTATGTTCAGGTATCTTGATCTCCAATGTGTTTCTTGCAGGAATACTACAAAGGAAAATACTAAGGGAAAGAAGAAAGGTAAAGAAGACAAAAAGAGCAGTAAATTACAGACTGTTTCAGAAAGCTGAATTTGGGCTGGTGAGCTGGGGCTGACACCTCTGTCTGTGCTGGAACAGAAGAATGAAGATGGCAGTGATGGTGAAGGGAGAAGAACATTTCTCGTGTTTCCTTTGGGGTGAGGGTGGAGGTTTTCATGCTAGAAAGTCTCTAGTGCAATGCCAGAAGAGAATTCCTGGATGCTTCTTATAGAAGCTGGAGCATGTGCTCGTGCAGTGAATGCCGTGTATTTCTGACAACAGTTCAAAACCAGCATCAGTTTGTGTTACTTTCACACAGTTTTGTACTGCTCCTTGAAAATATTGTCTCTGTTAAGATTGCCCCTAATACATTTTTTAGACACTTCCAGGAGATTCAGAGACAAAATCCACACAATGTTTACTGTCAGGTTTGATAAACACAACTGTCAGAGACTTCCCTGGACACTTCAAAAATGCCAAAACAAACCCACTTGTGTGTGAAAGTAAAGCCTTGCTCTTCCTACTGTTTTTCTTCTATAAAATTATTTTGAAATAACTAATACTTGTCCAGTAATTTTGTACGGTTTTATAACTGAGCCTGAAACTAGAATAAACAAGGTCATAAGATGCTAATTCAGAGACTTGTGTGTCTGTGCAGCCTCGGTGGAAAAAGTCTGCAGGCAAAAAATGCCCAGCTCTGTGTGGTTTTCCCTGTGTGTTCTCAGCCCTCCCTGCTTTTGTCATCAGAATTCCAGTCAGGCAGGAATGGCTTCTTTGCAACTACAATCCTTTAAGGAGGAATTTCTGGACAGGATTGTCTTGGTTTAATCTAGTTTGGACGGGGCAGCCGCAGCACCCTGTGCCGCGGCCTCAGCAGCCTCACAGGGAGGGATTTATTCCCAATATCCCATCTAACCCTCCCTCTGTCGCTGTGAATCCATTGCCCCTTGTCCTGTCACTTCAGGCTCTTGTCGCACGTCCCCAGGTGACCCCTGGGGGAGGTCGGGCGCGAAGGCGGCGCTTTCTTTTCTTTTTTACGGAAAAGCGGTGGTTTGGATGCTGGAAAGCGGCGTTCCCGAGGGGAAGCCGGGGCCACTCATCCCCATCCAGGCCGTTCCCGGGTAACTGCGGGGTTGTGGAGCCGAGGAATCGAGGGGTTGAGGGGATGTGGGACCAAAGAATCCGAGGGGTTGTGGGGCTGTGAAACCGAGAACCCGCGGGGCTTTGGGTCGGTGGAGCGGAGGAGTCGAGGGGATGTGGGGCTGAGGGACCGAGGGGCTCTGGGTGTGGAAGCGAGGAGCCGCGGGATCGTGGGGCTGTGGAACCGAGGGGATCTAGGGCTGTAGCTCTGTGGGGCTGCAACACGAAGGAGCTGTGGGGCTGTG
>VXBC01012174.1:225838-263021 GCA_013399945.1 Ploceus nigricollis | reverse complement strand
AGGTCTCAGGTGTGTTGTTGGGAATGCAGCCACGGTAGCTCTGCGCTTTGCCGAGATTTATTCACATTTTTGGGGGCCCAGCTGATCTCCCCCGTGTGTCGGGGCTTGGGCGGTTGTGCCCCACTTGCCGTCAGGCTCTGCAGCTGCAATCTGAGATATTGGGGTGGGAAGGACTTGGGGGTTCTGCCAGCCCCGCTGGTGCCGCCGGTGTCGGCAGCAGTAAATGTTCCTGTCACTGCCGGGTAGGTCTGTCTGGCCTCCTGGGACCCAGCCTCCCTGGGGACTTCCCTTTTCCCCTCCTTCTCACAAAGGGCACCTTGGCCACAGGGAGGACTGAGGAATCCTGTCAGGAGAGAAAAAAAAAACAGTGTTAAAAAGAGATGATGTTGTGTTTCTGGAAAGGTTGGAAAACTGGATTTCACCACCTTTGAAGACTCTAGTAATGTTTTTTTTTCAATGTAGGCTCTTGTCTGCTATTTATCTCTTGTCCTACTTCCAGGGAGGCTGAGAAAAATTTGCATTTGACAATTAAGCTCATTGAGTTGTCTTGGATATCCAAAGCCCACGGTTTTGTCAGTGTTATTGGGAGTGTTGTCACTGTTGTCAGTTTCAGAAATAAAGGTTCTGAAAAATAAAAGGATTTACAAATCGCCATTGCCCATTGATAGTATTTTGGTTTCTTTGAGGACAAAGTCTGGAGGTAAAGTTCCGTTCTGTGTCTGTGTGGGTTCTTTGCCTGATTTCACTTCAATTTTTGTGCATTTCTGCCATTCAAAAATACTCTGACAGTCTGTTGCATCGATGGAGTTGTACTGCTTGGGAATTAAGGGGTTTAAAAATCCACTTGTAGATGGGAAAATGTTCTGTGTGGTTTGGAGCTGTTACAGTGAAGTTTCAATTCAGAAAAGGAGTTGCTTCTCCCCACGCGCCTGCGTTTTGGCTGAAGCTGTTGCTTGGTTGGTTTGGGGCTTCTTGATGTTTTTTTTAAGCTCCATATTTAAAATACTCATTGAGTAGGAATTTACAGATTTCTAGTACTGCTTTAAGAGGTCTGTTGTAGGGTGATCACTTTGTTCCCTTCTCTTGATTGTATTTGTGCAGCGCACCCAAGGCGGTCTCACACAGGACCGTCCCTTCGCTGGCTCCCTCAGCCACGAGAACCAGCTGCTTTCACTGATTGCTCTGGGCAGTTTTGCATCTCCAAAAAAGCAGTTCAGTAATAAATTCCCATCGGTGGAATGGTTTGTGGCCGTGCCAGTGTGGCTGGTGCTGGCAGTTGCACACTGAATCCTGGAGTGAAGCCGTGGTGGATCTGAGCGGCACGTACGGGGCTGTGCTGCCAGAGCTTGCTTTGCTGCTTTGGACTAGCTCCTCTTCCAGTGCCCTCTAATCAGCTGAGGGTTTTTTGGTTGATAGTTTCTTTTTATTTTTTTCAGCAGAGACTTATAAATAAACCAGGAGCTCTGTAGAAAGGGATAAATATTTAATAGTTTGGCCTTTACTTGCTCCCAACAAGCAGTGGTACCTCCTGATGCTTGTTCAGTTTACATTGCATTTGCTGGTTTGGAGAATTCTTGTTGATCAGGTTCCCCAACAGGAAGGGAAGCATGAAGCTTAGAACACTTCCACGTGCTTAGGAGATCTTCAGAAATTACATTTAATATTTCATCATTCCGACTAAGTCTGTTTGTTTTCATGTTGATACAGTATGCCAAGGAATGGATTAAAATTATTGAATTGAGTTAAACAGACCTTGGCTGTGATGAGAACCAAGCCCTGCACATGTTTGGGGCTGAGCTGTGTGAGTCTGCAGAGTTCTTCAGAGGGAGAACCCCAGATAATGGGGGTGGAGGATGACAAGACTGGAGCATTGGGAAGCACAGGTGTGTGATAGTTGTGGAAGGAGAAATCAGCACACAGTGGTCAGGGCTGAAGAAGAAGCTTCAGGATGGTGAAAATCCTGCTTAGAGAATGAAGTGAAGAGCAAATGGGTTGTCTTGGTGACCGTATGACCCACTGCCTGCACAGTGAGGAGGTGCAATTTGCTCCTGGATAAATGCATAATTTAAATTCCTTATTTTATCTTAGTGCTCATATTACACAGCTCTTTTATATTTATAAACCAGGTTGGCTTTCAGGACTTCCTGCAGCCATTTCTGATGGCATTTTCTCTTATACTCTTCGGCAGTTTCTTTTACATGCACCCTTGGAATTGAACATTGAATATCTATAAGTGTGTTTCTCTTCCACAGCACTTTGATGTAATAACTGCCTGGGACACTGAGTGAGGTTCTTGTTTGGGAAATTGCTGCTGACGTGGGTTTCTGCAAGTTGCTTGCAAATGAGAATTTTAAACTAGGTCCTCTTTTACTGTTTGGCAGCTGTTTGAGAGTGAGGGCTATCAATTTCCATTAGGATTTTAGTTGAAATTTTAATGGTTCTTCCTCTAGGTGCACTTGACCCTTGATATGTGAATGAATGTTTTCTCCAAGGTGCTATTTTTGTTGTAATTAGATAAGTGAGAAAATAGAAACTCCATTATTTTGTGATACTTAATGTTTCTAAAGGGGGAAAAAAGTGATGGGGTTTTGTGGATAGTTTATTTTTCTTCAGAAAAGCTGTTCCTAAGCAGCTGAGAAGCGTTCTCTGGTGGTCCTGCTGAGTCAGATACTTCCAAGAGGAGATGTTTATTCATTCCGTGCTTAGCCCACACAACAAACTGACCTGTTCCCAAGCTGTGTGGGTGCTGAACGCCTCTTGTGGGTGATGTGGATGAGTCAAAGCCGTGTCAGGGCTGCTGGGAGGATCAGATCTGTGTTTCCTGGCTCTGCAGCCTGTGACGGCGCTGCCGGGGTGCTTTGGGGGACCCCGCTGAGTGAGAACAGTTTTCCTTGCACGGGGTTGCGTTCTGTGGGACCTGCAGGAGCAGCTGCAAGTGCTGACCAGAAGGTGGGAGGCTCCTGGAAGTCGAGGTGGATTTTCCATTTGCACTGAAGTGACAGAATTTCACGTACTCTTGTTTTCCTCTGCAGCTTCATGTTTCCCGTCGCAGGTGGTTTGGGCCCCCCTCAAGGTACGTATCAGCTTCACATTTTGAGCACAAAGTTCTTGACTTGGTTTAGACAAATTAGACCCAAACCAGGTCTGCAGTGATGTTCAAAGGTGTGATTATTAATTGAACTCCATGGCTGGTTTTTGCCCTTGAATTCAGCTCTGCTCAAATGACTCTCACTCCTCTGCTGGGAAAACCTCCTGTGTGTTGTTGAAGCAGCGTCACCAGAATCTGGATTAAAGGTCCAGGAAAACTACATCTCCCTTTTTAACCTGAATTGGCCTTTTAGATTCTGGTGTTGTTTTGAGTGTGGTATTTCACCTCTCTCTGCTTCATCTCCCAGCTGTGTATACCCATACTGTGTGGGTGTTGCAAGACCTGGTAAATATTTACAAAGCACATTGAGACCCCAGGACAAGAGTCACAACCTGTGTGGAAAGTATTAATACAATGGGAGAGCCTCAGCCTTAAATTGCCTTTGTTCTCATTCCTGATGTAGTGCTGTTTGTTTAATTAGGGGAAAATATGCAGAGAATTTATGGGGGAAATAGAGACTTTTTTATTAAAATCTCAGGGACTGATTCATGGATTATTCCTGCCTGTGTCATGCCCTCCTGGAGTGTTTTTGCATCATTATCTCCATGGTGTGCTAGTAACAAGTGCATGTTAGTGTTTGTCTCCCAAGACAGCAAAATGTGAGACAGGAAGATGCTGAAACATAACACACTTGCTTTATTCAGTGAATTAATACATTCTAGCTTGATTTGTCCAATTTTGTGCACGTTTAGCTTTTACTAACATTCTAACACATGTAGTGGGCTAATTAGCCTAAAGTGTGCTAATTAACCTACAGACAAGTTATCCAGCCAGGTCAGAGTGTGAAGTTGCTTTGTGAAAGGTTGACTTTATTTCCCAAGATTTATTTTCAGAAGCTGCTGGTTTCAAGAGAAATGAGAATTACCAGCACCAGTCACCCTGGTTAATTAAATCTTTTTAATTGGAAATGACCCTTCCAGAAATCATTTGGGAAGAAACCCACAGGGAATCTTTAGGATGGTGGGATAATTCATCAGCTTAGTTACTGAAAAGCCCTGTAATATTTTTCCCTGTAGACTGACCAGTATCAAACTAAGGAGATTCTGTGGCTGCCTGCAGTGTAGCAAATTTTATTGTTTTTATTTTTAAACAGTCCAACTCAACTCAGAGTTTTTTACTTTCCTTTGCTGGTTTAGTAAACAAAAAAGATCAATTAAATGGGGGAGGCAGGGTTAGGGAAGGGGGAAAAAAAAAAGCTTTTAACATTAACTGGGCACTTAGCTTGTTTAATGTTTCATTGCAGGGATGATTCCTATGCAACAGCAAGGGTTTCCAATGGTTCCTGTCATGCAGACCAACATGCCAGGGATGATGGGAATGAATTATGGCTCTCAGATGCCTCCTGGACCCATGGCCATGCAGGTGTGTGGCAGTGAAATGTGGACTGAAACTGCAGAGCCCCAGACTGGTTTGGGTTGAAAGGGACATTAAAGCTCATCCAGTTCCACCCCCTGCCATGGGCACAGATACCTTTCACCATCCCAGGCTGCTCCAAGCTCCATCCAACCTGGCCTTGGGCACTTACAGGGATAGGGAGTCCACAACCTCTCTGGGCACCCTGTGCCAGGACCTCACCACCCTCACAGGGAAGAATTTCTCTCTAATATCCAATCTAAGCCTGCCCTCCTTCAGGTTATGGCCTTTCCCTTTGTCCTATCACTATCATTTTTCTTTTTCCTTAAAGTATTTTGTCTTTAGTGCTCCTGTTGCTAATTGAGGAATAAGAATGAAATATGAGCAGATAATATTATGTTTTCTCTCCTTGAATCTATTGTTTTCTATTTAGCACCATATGTGCTTATGTACAAATTTGCACTTTGCAGAAATTCGATGTTTTTGCATGACTTTCTAACCAAATTGCTGTGTCACAAATGGAATTTATTGTTTTGCCATCTCCTTACACTCCCTTCCCTCCCCCAGCTGCAATTTATTATGTTATTTTGGCAAAATTTATAGTAGGAAGATGTTTTTATGAGAGCTGGTCTAAAAATAATAAACAACTTTTGTTCTCTTCCTACGTGTTCTGAGACCAAATGCAAAATGAATGGTAAGAAAAGTAAATTATTTTCTGGCTCCTTCTATATTAGGCAGCTTTGCTGCTCTAAATGTCCCAGAATATATTTCTCAGCAAATGCTTCTGATACAGTTTATTCAGACAAGGTTCCTCTTGGCTGTTGTCATGTATTGTTGGTTCCCTGGATATGTCTGGGAAATGCCTAGATCACGTTTTCCAGCATCTCTGGTTGGTAGGAGGGAATATAAAAATATTACGAAATCCCTTAGAATAGGACCCAAAAATCCCAAGAAAACCCGTACTGAGCGGTGTAGGATGGCTGTAACCTTCCTGCTCTTGGGGCAGGCTGGATTTGAAGAGCTGATTTTTGACAATTTTCCCAAATGCTGTGAGGCTGAGTGCTTGTGGAGGGGAAGAGTGCCATCTACTGAGGGCACTGCTCCTCCAGCACTCCCTGACGCCAGATTCTACCGGCTCGGCTTTATTGGCACTGCCAGTGGTTGGGCTTTTTCTGCAGGGGAAAAAAATACACTGGAGTTGAAAAAACCTCCCCTGGAGCTGTGTGCTGTGTTTGGTTGTAGGGTGGCATGGCCCTAGGGCCGATGCCAGCAGCTGGAATGCCCTACATGGGACAGGCCTCCTTCCTGGGAATGCGCCCGGCCGCCCCGCAGTACAGCCCCGACATGCAGAAGCAGTTTGCAGAGGAGCAGCAGTAAGTGACACTTCACTGACTCCTGGGGAATCCTTCTGTGAGGGGGAGATGTGCTTTCCCTGGAGCAGCATTGCTTGGGGCTGTAGAATATTGCTGGATATTGCGTTGCCTCTGAAGTTTGTGGTGTTTGTCCAGGTCTGAGAAGAAGCAGGAGTGTGTGCACCAAACCATCTGAATTTGAGACAGTAGAAATAGAGAAATCAAGCACAAACCTGACGTGAAAAGTCTCATAAAAATTATTTATATACATATTTATATTTATTTTTTTAAATAATTTTCCTTCAGGAAGAGGTTTGAGCACCAGCAGAAGTTCTTAGAGGAAGAAAGAAAACGGCGGCAGTTTGAAGAGCAGAAACAAAAGCTGAGACTCCTGAGCAGTGTGAAACCCAAGGTATGGCCTGATAATAAGTGGGGTGTTTCTTTCTTCAGATTTTGTTTTAATAGCTTTTAATGGGAGGGTCTCTTTCAACAAGAAAATCAGTGGGAATTGCATGAGCTGCCAGATTATGGCTTGAAAAACCTCTTGAAGAGTCAGTCCTTGACACACTCTGCCAGCAGCAGGCATTGCTAATTCTGGTACTGAAGAAGTGTGGGTATTGGAAGAAAACTGAGCTGTTCTGTCAGTTTTTCAAAATGTTTTCTGTGCTGTTTCAGACAGGTGAAAAAAGCAGAGATGATGCTTTGGAGGCCATTAAAGGGAACTTAGATGGCTTTTCTAGAGATGCTAAAATGCACCCAACACCAGCAACACATCCAAAAAAGCCAGGTTTGTAATTTTCCTCATTTTCCAACTGAAAATAAAACTCCAACATTTGAAATCCTCAGCAGGAGAACTAATTCCAACAAGTATTTCTATTTGCTGGTACAAAATGAGTGGATTAACAGTTTTGTAAAATCAAATGTTGTTCTGGCAACTGTTTGCTTGGTCAGGATATGAGGGTGAAATACTAGATACCAGCCTTTATTAAAAGACTAGAAATCTTTAACAGAAAGCCTCATGTGCTGTGCTAAATGTGAAGCATCAAGGAAATTGATAAAGCGTTTGTTCTTTTCTAGTGAAAGCATTAATTAATGTTTTGCAGAGTGCTTTTGAAGATGAGAAGTGGTATTTAAGTGCTAAAAATGATCAAAACCATGTATAAAGACTTGAGTGCAGTGTCACAGCTGGCTGATGTGTCTTTGGGCATGGTCAAACCAAGCCTCTGTGTTCTCAGTAATTACACTGGCAACAATTGCCACTCAAATTTCTTATGGTCTGTAGTGTAGTTTTTTTAGTGTCTAGCCTGAAACAAAGCTTATCTAGGCCAGCTTTTTCCTGTATAAAATTTGTGTCTCTGCTGTGGATTCACTCCTTGGTAAGTTTGCAGTTACAGGTGGTCTCTGACAACTTCCCTCTGTCTGTAGATTTGCCTGTCTTTCACCAGTTCTGTTGAAATGGGTAACACTGGAAGGGATCAAGCAGAAAATTGTCTGCATGAGCAGACATTTCTTTTGTACTTTATGATATATTGCTGAGTTTCTGTGGATAAAACATTCCTTTGAGGGAGAATGTCCCCCTGACAGACTCCATTATGTCCAGTTTGAAATATTACCTCTGGATTTGTTTTGATCCTGTCTGCTTAAAACAGACAGAATACTTTCACAGCCAGCGTTAAGAACCAACTTTCAGTGTTTACATCCTAAAAACCTGGGAGAGAAGATGTATGGTTGGAAGGGGCTGCTCAGTTTTACCTTGTGCCAGTGACACCCTTCACATGTCACCACACAGACTCCACGCTGCTCCTCCTCGCCCCTTTGCTGTGTATTCCCAGTGTTTGCCACTTTTCCCACATTGCCCCCGTGACCCTTATTCCTCATCACTTTGCCTTGTGTGTTCATTCCATTTGCAGATCATCCCACACCATCCCATTGTGCTGTGTCTGTTTCCCATTCTGCTTTTCTCGATGATGAAGAATTTAGTGACTTTATGCAAGGCCCTGTTGAAACCCCCAAACTGGTGCCTCAATCCACCTCTCAGCCTTTCCATCCTGCCACTGAGGCTGGGCAGCTGCTTTCAGAGAGGGCTGTGCTCCAACCTGTCCCTCCAGCCCAGGCTCCAGTGTTATCCACCCTGCATGGTACAACTGGGCAGGTTCCTTATTTTCCTACCTCTGCATCTCCATCCAATACCCGTAAAACAGGTAACTCTAAAGTATCTTCTTTTACATGTCACCCTCTGAACTACACAGAGTCTTTACATAATTGTTGGTTTTTTTTTTTTCCCCCAGCCTGGCTGGAAAAAAATAATTTAGGCAATTAAGCAGAAACCTGCTGATCCATGGGAAAAGATTATTTTAGTCCCCATCTTGCTTCCCTTAGAACTGCCTGTAAAAGCAAGTCATGTGTGGATCCAAATACTGCTAAATATACACATACCTGATCTTAGGTGAATTAAATCTTGTGTTTTAGCATCATCCTAAATCTGTGGGGTAGAAAAAGACACAGTTGAGATGGTGGTATATGAAATAATGATTATGCTGCTGTGGAGCACTTGTGTGCTTCCTCCCTTGGAGGCTGAAGGGATGTTGGTGAGATGAACATGAAGAGTTTTGGAGATGTAAGTAGATACTGGGCACTTCTGCTCCTGATGCCTGGATGATTATGCAACAATAATCGTAATACAGGAAATAGTTTTGTGTCTTCCTCCTCCTACTTTGAATTTGTTGTGTTTGTGGTAAGTAAAGGGCAGAACCAGGCTCTGAAAGTGTCCAGAGAGGGTGGTGCTGTTGGTCTGAGCTGGGGCTGATCATCTCTAACTCATCAGTGGTACCAAAAGTACTTCTCCTTTGAAAAGTGTGGAAGTACAGTCTGGGCAGTTCATAACAAAGTATAAATAATTCCTCCTGCTGTTTATTCAGGCTCTTCCTTGGAGGAGAAAGCCTTAGCTAATGGCTCAGATGAATCTGAACAAGAGCAAACCAAACTTAAAACATCCGAAGTTGGGCACAAAGCCTCGGCTGCAAGCCAAGCCCATCCCAGTCTCACCAGCAGTGACTGGGATGTTGTAGGTGGACATGAAAGTGGTCCCACTGCTGCTGCAGAGGTGCACAAGGCTTCAGAACAAAACAGAGCAGTTGAAGAGTGTGGTGAGCAATGAAAACGTTTGACAGAATTTCAATCTAATGAGATGCTGCTTGGTGCTAACGCTCTGTTCACTAATTCCAAGGCCAACCCTGCGTAATTTTGCTCTGAACGCCTGCTTGAATAATATGTCAGTGCCTCCTGCTCCTTGCTCAAAGTGTAACTGCCATGATTTTGCTCTGAACTTTCTCCATGTGAGTTTATTGTTGTAATCACCTTTAACATGTTTGTTTAATCAGGTTCACTGTTTTAAAATATTCTGTCCTGTCTTGGGGAAAAAGAAGTTGTGCTGTCTGAAGATATTTTTAAAAAAATATTTAGGGAAACTTACCACTAAAGGTGGTCAGTGTTATGGTGGGTTTTAATCTTTTAACCTTGAGGGGATAAAATCTTGCCAGGTTAAAACTCTTAGCTAGTTAATACTTGTTTCTCAAGTATTTGCTGCTCATACACATTATGTGTAAAACTACCTGTGCTTTAGGGGTGAATATTCAAAAGATAGTCTAGAGGAAAACTTAAAACAAGGTTTTGTTCCAGTTTGGATTTTGTTTAAACTGTTGACTGAGTATGGAAGGGGGGTTAAAACCGAAGAA
Organism: Ploceus nigricollis; assembly: GCA_013399945.1. Lineage (NCBI taxonomy): Eukaryota > Metazoa > Chordata > Aves > Passeriformes > Ploceidae > Ploceus > Ploceus nigricollis. The sequence continues at coordinate 253,434 of VXBC01012174.1, read as the reverse complement.
TAGTGAGATCTGAGGAAATGGCAAATTTATTTTACTTGGTTGGTGAAATGGAAGGAATTGCTTATATTAGTTTGTGCTTGGAGTTGTGGGATAGGATAATGAGAAATTAGACTGCAGTCAAGAGGGAATCCATGTGGAAGATGAGGAGATGCAAGGGTACTGGGAAAGACAATGAAATCTGAAATGATGCTGATTTTGGTCAGAGCTCCATCCAAGATGCGCATAAAATCTGCTGAGGGAGACTGAGGGGAAGAGTTCACGTAGTGGAGAAGGAAATAACCGATTTTCAGGGAGTGAAGTGTGGCAGATCATGTTACAAAAGCCTGTAGTAGTGAAGGTGGCTGTGGTGTCCCCTGGAGCTGCAGACTGGGAGCAGTGGATACAGGTTTGTGGATGTGGGATATACGATCTTAGGATAATGCAGTCCCTGGGCTGAATCCCCTGGGTTTGTGGATTTCCCAGGGGAGGATGTTCTGGGGGAACATTGTGGGGTTTATGGTAGGTATGGATTTATTTATTCCACAAATAGCCCTGATAGCAGGGAGCTGATGGGAAGCTGAATTTGTTATGACAGAACTGCTGTGAAACTTGAAGACAGTGAGACTTTAGGTTCTGTACATCTGCACGTTGAGGGAGGCACATGAGGAGCTCCCTATTTCATTACATATATAACTATAATCTATTACTGCCACATCATTCTAGTTATTATTTCATATTCCTACAGTATCTGTTTTTCCTCTGAGCACAGTGATTCCAATCTGAAATCTTTGCCTGAAATGCTGAATGATGCTGACCGGCTGTGGTGTAGCCTCTTAAGATCATGGTACTCTGTATCCTAATACAACTGTTTTTCTTACCGAATGGAATACTTTAGGAGTTGGAGTGTTCCCTCCCCAGGACCCCATCCAGCAAATTATGCCTCCCTGGATTTACAACGACAGCTTGGTCCCAGGTAAAGCAACCAGTGGCCATTTGGCCAGGTGGGCAGTGCAAGGTGTGAATGTACCTGTGCTTGCATGGCCACTTATTGATCAAAGCCTCATTCCCTCATGAGAAGAATCCTGGATATTTGATATGTTACATATTTATGGTGTCTTATCTGCACTTGAAGAAATGGGGGTTTTATTTGGGCATGTTAACAAATTCTAGATTAAACATTTATGGCAGCAGCTTATCCCAGCAGAGGATGCATTGCTGATAATGCTGCTTTCATGGGTATTCTGGTTTTTGGCATGTCTTGTAATTAGGCAGGCTCATTTCTGAAGGCTATTTGCCTTCTATATGTAAATAACACAGTGACTAGAAAATGAATTGCTGTAGTAAATATTGATTACACTGAGGTTTAAATACATAAGGCTCTTAGAACTATCTTTTTATATGGGTTATTCTGCAATTGCATTAAAGAAAAGTGGTTTGAAATGCAGCACTAAGTGTATTTTATATAAGATATTTCTCTGCTTGAGTTAAACTTGTCTGTAAAAACCATCCAATAACACATTTAGATGAAACGTGGTGATACAATACAGTGCCAGAATGCTCTTGCTTTACCTTACACTGAGTGCTCCTGATTTGATATCATGTTGAGTTTGAGACAACATAAAAAAGCAATAATATTTGAAAAGAGCAGTTGTCACTGTCTAACACTGCCTCCCTGACAACAGAGCTGTATAAGAAGATCTTAGAAACCACTCTGACTCCTGCTGGAATTGACACAGCCAAGCTCTACCCCATCCTGATGTCCTCGGGCCTGCCCAGGGAGACCCTGGGGCAGATCTGGGCCTTGGCCAACCGCACCACGCCCGGGAAGCTCACCAAGGAGGAGCTCTACTCCGTGCTGGCCATGATAGCAGTGACCCAGGTATGCTCCCACCTGGCAGCCCCCTGGGCAGCTGCCCTGGGCTGTGTGCCTGGCACTGCTGTAAAATACTGCTGTATTTTACCTCCTGTGAAATACTGCTGCTGTTGAAGTCCGGCGGAGAAACTGCCCTTGTAACTTCAGTGGGATTATAATCTTATCAATTTCATCATTTACATTTCAATTACTCTTTCCTTTAGTGTCAACTGAAGTTCTTAGATATAGCTACAAATCTCCTGTGTATATATTTTTAATATCAAATGCAACAAGTGACAGGGCAAGAATACAGGGCCTCAAGCTGTGCCAGGGGAGTTTCAACTGGAACATGAGGAAGAATTTATTAATGGAAAATGTTTTTAAGCACTGGAAGGGGCTGCCCAGGGAGGTGGTGGAGTCCCCATCCCTGGAGGTGTCCAAGGAAGGACAGTGCTCTGGGCTGGGTGACAGGGTGGGTCAAAAGATGAACTCAGTGGCTTTGAAGGCCTTTTCCTACCTCAGTAATTCTGTGTTGAATATAATTCACTTACATGGACCTTGATGGCATGCTTGGATGTGGGAGGTGTACAGGGAGCTTGACCAGTACCCTGCTCATTGTTGGCTTCAGCACAACGAGCTGCAGACTGGCACTGAGAACACACTACACCCTTTGATCAGCACTGCAGGGGTCACTAACTGTTTGCTTGTTGCCTCTGCAGAGAGGGATCCCTGCCGTGAGCCCTGACGTGCTGAACCAGTTTCCAGCCGCGCCCGTCCCCACCCTGTCCGGGTTCCCGGTGCCGCTGCCCGGCGGGGTGAGCCAGCCCCCGCTGCTGCCCGCGGCTCCCCCGGCCTCCGTGGGGCTGGGCATCGGGCCCTCCGTGATGGGCATGAGCATCCCCGGCCCTGCTCCAGCTCCAGCTCCAGCCCCGGCCCCGGCTCCAGCGGGAGGAGCTGCAGCACAGCCATCCGGAGCCTTCCTGCCCTCCTACCCGCCCGGCCAGGTGAGCTCGCTCCCTGCCTGGAAAACCCCCTTCCCTGGAAGGGAAATGAGCCTGGCACTTCCAAACTTACATGGCGAGAACAGGTTTTAGCAAAAACGGCAAAAAAACCCAGAGCTGAAATCCAGGATGTGACGTCTGAAAATGTGAAGTGCCACTAAGGGCGTTCTTTTATTTTTTCAGTTCTTTCTGGTGGCATTAGAAGAGGTACAAAAGTATTCTGTATTCCAAAGAGGATTTTAGTTGTAGTAAGGATTTTGTAATGCACATAAAATGGAATTTTAGGTTAAACTGCACAGCAGACTCTAGTAGCTGGTAAAACAGGAGTTTCAGGAGCAGCTGAGAACACTGAAAACCTTCAGTTTACAAAGGTAAATCATGTGGGGGATAAATTTTGCTGTTTGCAGACATGCTTCATCCTTCAGAAAATATTTTTTATGGTGCTATTAATTTTAAATTATTCATTGATTTAGATTATTAATATTTGTCCTGTATTAAAAGATGACATGGCTATGATCAATAACAGATTTATTGTGAAATAATGAGCTATTGTTCATTCTTGCTCCCTGTAATCCTGTGCGTGTTTGAGTCGGGTGAGGTGCAGACAAAGTGGAAGTGCTGATGATGCTGGTGTTGAAAGGTTCTTTTCCTTCTTTTTTTCCTTCTTAATCACACTGCTCCAAGCTGCTTTCTTGCTGTATGACAATTTGAAGAGCCAGCAGCATAGCAATTCATGTGTTGTTTGTAACTCAGGTAGTAAAACCAGAAGATGATGACTTCCAGGAGTTTCAGGATGCCTCAAAGTCTGGCTCCCTGGATGACTCCTTCACTGATTTCCAGGGGGAGGCAGCCAAAGCAGCCAGTTCACAGCACCGGAGCAGGTACCAGGTCCTTGGTGTTTCTGTCATTTCTCTGGCCAGTGCCTAAACTTTTGATACCTGACTGTAAATCTCAATTGAAACATCATTCAGCCTCCAGCAATCCTGGCTTTTCATTTGGGAGACAAGATCCTGATCAGGCAGGTTTTGTATAACAAAATAAATAAACATGTTTCCTCCCTTTGATAGTTTACAATCAACCTTTCAAGGTCTACAAAGACTACAAAATTTCAGCCTTCTTTCCTCTTTATGCACCTACCAGGTGTCTAATTGTAGACAGACACATTTTCTGGGTACGAACTGGCTGTTCTTAGTGGCAAACAGAGCTCTGAATTCCATGTGATCCCTGATTACCAGGTGCTTCCTCAGCAGTGACATCAAATGGGGATGTTCAACCCAATTGTTCTCTTATGCTATGGCATATGGCTTCTGTGTAAGAAATATAATTTTCCTGATGGCACAGAAGTCCAGAATGTTTTGGTTTGGAAGGGAGATTAAAGATCATCATTTCCACCCCCTACCCTGGGCCAGAGACACCTTCCATTAGACCAAATTGCTTCAAACCCTGTCCAGCCTGGCCTTGGACACTCCCAGGGATGTCAGTCAATGCCACACGGGTCCGAAGATGCTGATTTAAGTATATCTTGTGTTAGATGTCATTTTGCAGCTGAAGCTAATCTCTTACTGAAAGTTTTGACAGAAAACTGTTGCACAATGGGAAGTAGAGGATCATAAAGAAATATTTCAAAAAATGGTGTTTCTTTTTCACTGCAGCAGTTCTCTTTATTCAGTTGTGAAAGCGTTCAGTTTTGAACAAAATGTTACAATGAGCTATAATCTAATTGCTTATGGAGCTTTATTTAAAAAAAAGCCATCTGTGGAGTACAGCTGATTAACCATTCCATTTGCCAAGATTGCATATCTAATAGCCTGCTTTGCAGGGATGAGAAATTTAATTATATTACCATAAACTCTATTTTTTTGCCATTGCACTGTCTGCCTGCAAGCACCACAGACCAGCATCAGCACATGTGTGCAAGTGCTTCGTTTGTGTGTTGCTTGTAGGCTGCTGATAAGGAGATTTAAATGGCTCTGGGAAGATTCTTGCTCCAGGCTGAAGAATGCAATAGAAATTCATTCAGGTTTTCAATGTGAATGACACAAACTGGAGGTAGAATGCATCATTCATATGTAAAGGATGTTGTTGTGTGGAGCTGCCAAGGTCTGATAACGGGGCTTGTGTGGAGGGCAAGCAAAGCTCTCTCCTAAATCTTCCAGCCTTTGCTAACAAGGTGTTAGGTTGTTGTGGCAGTTTTACTGGATAAAATAGAGTGTGTTTATGCAAAAAGACTTGCTTGTGTGACTGTGCACTAATCCTTATTTTGCTGACTAGATACCTGCCTAAGCTAGCTGATTGGCACTGACAGAAATTCAGAGTTATTATTTTCCTTCCTTTGAACAGTGATCCCACTTTATTATCTTAATAGTACAATATGTAATGAGATATAATCAGAATTAGATAAGCTGAAAGTATGGAGCTGTTAAAATCTTGTGCAGTTTTAACTCTTCACTGTATCTGGTTCTATCAGGGGGAAATTTTCATAAGGATAAATTAAGCAGGAGTGATTCCTGGGATCTGTCTGTGTGCTTGTTCTCTCCTGGGCTACGAATTCCTTGGTATAAAGTTCTGGAGTGTTTTGTTCATGGTTTTCATAGAAATTAAAATCAAGAATGGTGCAAATTGACTTTGAACTAAAGAAATATGATTAGGTGAGAAAAAGTGGGAATTTACCCAGCTGAGGTCACTTACATCAGGGGCTGGATTAAACACTCATTAAGGCATAAGCTTAGGTTTAGGAACGAAATTGTGGAGGCACAATAAGAGGCTCCTTTAAATAAAACCTGGAAATGCAGATTTCTTATGGATAAATTATGGAACTTTGCTTTTATCTCTTTTGTTTTTAGTGTTCCTTCTTTACTAATGCCACTCCCAGGTACTAAGCCACTTTCACCAGCTGACAAATATGCTGTGTTTAAAGGAATGGCAGCTGAGAAGCCTTCTGAGAGTGCAGCTGCTTTTGGAGGTAAAAGGACAAATGCACAACCACTATGAGCAATTTATTGTACAATTTCATATATCTTCTTTTTGGCATTGATAAGATATTCATATTTAAAAATCAGAGCAATTAATGTAACGTTTGCTGTATGAATTCATAATTTTGCTGTATGAATTCACAATTTCTCTGTGTAAATGTATTTATTTTCTCCTCTTCTCTAGATGGAGGGGACAAGTACAGCGCTTTCCGGGAATTAGAGCAACCAGCAGAAAGCAAATACTTGGGTAAGCACTGGGGCTTTACTAGATTTTCATTATCATTTGTAGCATTTCTCTTTGAGCTGCAGAATTGCCATCTCTGCAATTCTAAAATAATGGTGGTGCTGCTTCTCTAAAAAACTTGGTAGGAAGTATCTTGAAAAAACAAGGCAATATCCTATTGGAACAATGTGCTGATGGTATTTCTGGAAGGTTGGCATCTCCTCTGGGTGCTCCTGAGTTTTATTTTAAAGTGATGATGTGGTTGGAATTTGTTTTAAGTAAGGAGTCATTCATTTATGAAACCCCTGTGGTGTTTTGTGAGCTTCTCATGCTTGGAACCTCTTCAGGATTAAATGCTTGCAGAAAAATGAAATAACATTTGATCTCTTTCTGTACATGTTCTAAAATATAGAAAGTTGCTGTATTTGCCTGCTGTCAAGATCTGACCACTCTTAACCCTTTCACCAGCTTACATTTCTAATGGAAAAGTTTGCAATTCTTCAGTAAGTTTAGTTTGCTGTGCTGTTGCAGTTTTGATCAATGAGTAGCAATTTCAGGAATATTTATATTGTTGCTGAGCCAAATGAATTGGTTTGGAGGGGAGGGACAATGGAATAAAAGGTCAGGTGTAGTTATGGTCCTTTACTGCCATTACTAAGGGTATTGTTTTAAATCTTGGTTAAACTGATTTAAAGTGTGGCACTGTGGTAGGTTAATAATTAAATGCTAGTGGTGTGTTTCTAAAAGAGAAAAAAATCTATTTACTGGACTCTTGTCTTAAAGTAAGCATCAATACTTTAAAATTACAAGTAGTCCAAGTATGTACATGCTGGTGAATGGGTTAAACAATGTTTTCATGTTCAAAAGAAGAAAGTTATAAAGTTAGCGCACCAAAATATTGAATGTAAATTCAGTGAAAACATTCTTACCTCATGTTGGTTTTGTCTCAGCCATCTGGTGATCCCCCCTGAAAAAGCTCCAATATTTCAGAGGGAGGAAGGGAGGAATTGCTTCCATAAAAAGCAAATACTGTATTGGTATAAGTGAAATTTAAAATTACATTCATTGTTTGGCAAACTTGAAGAGGATGAGGTGGGGAGAAGAACTTGCATGGAAGCCACATAAGGCAGTATTGATCTCCTTTTGAATCCATTTGTCATGGTGTGTTTTGATATTAACTCAGTGTAAAGGGAGTTTAATATGACTTTGAGGCTATTTGAGAGAATTAAGTGTTTGCTGGAGTGAAAAGTAGAATCACTGCCCTTGACACCTGTGTGTGGCTCGTGGAAGTTGAGTTTGCAGTTCCTTGTGCATCCCGAAGTGTTTCATTTAAACAGTTTGTGTAAAACCTTCTGACACTGCATGAAATAATTTGCTTGCTTGCATGGTGTGAGTGTGCTGTGTTTGTTGTGCAGGGTTTAATTGTTATTTTCTCCCTGTTTTCATTCCCAGGAGAGAACCTTGCAGAGTTCAAGCCCACAGGAGCTGACGATGGTTTCACAGATTTCAAAACCGCTGACAGCATCTCCCCGTTAGAGGCACCCTCAAAAGACAAAACCTTCCCTGCACCCTTCCCTCCTCTGCCCGCTCAGCCAAAACAGCCAGCACAAGCCAAGACCCCTTTGAATCTGGCAGATTTGGAGCTCTTTTCCTCTCCTGGAGAAAACAAGCAGCCATCCTTCCCACCTGCATTTAACACCTCAAAACCGGGCTCCTTTCCTCCCCCACCCCTTCCATCCGCCTCTGCCCAGCCAGCACCCAGCAAAACTTCAAGCTTAGCTGATGACTTTGGAGAGTTCAACCTTTTTGGGGAATTTTCTAACGGCGCATCAGCCAGTGGCCAAGATGACTTTGCAGATTTTATGGCTTTCAACAACAGCGGGGGGTTTTCCGAACAGAAACCTGACGACAAATACAATGCACTCAAGCTGGAGGCCAGCCCTGGTGCTCAGGCTGGCTCCTCAGCCAGCACAGCAAAGGGTGGGCAGAGCTCTGCCACCACTGCTACGCCCACCAAATATGACATCTTCAAGCAGCTGTCCCTGGAAGGCTCCGGAGCGGGCTTCGAGGAGGCCAAGGACAGCGCGCTCTCCTCGGTGAAGAGCGATGATGACTTTGCTGACTTCCACTCCAACAAGTTTTCTTCCAGCGGCGCCGAGAAGTCGCTGGTGGACAAAGTGGCAGCTTTCAAGCAGGCCAAAGAAGACTCTGCTTCGGTGAAGTCCCTGGATCTGCCTTCCATCGGCGGCAGCAGCGTGGGCAAGGAGGACTCCGAAGACGCGCTGTCTGTTCAGTTTGACATGAAACTGGCTGATGTGGGAGGAGATCTTAAGCATGTCATGTCTGATAGCTCTTTGGATTTGCCAACAGTTAGTGGCCAGCATCCACCAGCAGCAGGTGAGGAACTGGTTAGATTGCTCTGGTAACGTAGGTGGTGCAGATTCTGTGTTCTCTGTGCTCAATTACAGTATTATGCACTCGTCTTTCAGTAGTGGAAGACTCCTCAGTGTGTGTCCCCGCCAGCCACGGCCCCTCAGCAGGGCACTCTTTAGTTTTTGTCTTAGAAGACTATAAATATAACTAGCTGGAACAGTTTGAACTCCAGGCCAGTTTATTTTTGAGATTTAACATCATCATACTGGTACCTGTTCGCTATTGGCACTTAAGGGACTCGAGTGGAAAATATTCCAGTGCAAACAGTGTCATTCCATTTATATCAGCAACATGATGGCAGAGTCTCACTTTAATCTCTTGTTTTCCACAAAGCATTTGGCTTGGGGACTTCCCCATCGGCGCTTCCCAAGGGTCACTAATTGGGGCTGTTAATGAGAAGCTGACTAATCACCAACACCAGTGTATTCCCCTTACAGTGGGGCTCAGTCTGGGTAGGCAGGATTTTGCAGGACTGCAGTTGTAGAGTATTTCACACACCTTCCAGTGTTAAATCCCTCGTGGAAATCATTGTGCCAAGGGGCTGCAAGTGCTGGTCTCATGATTGGGAGCTCTTGGACCTAAATTTAAACCATGGGACTTTCACTTTATCAGGTTTCCACCTTCTTTAATTTCCCTTTATGACGACATTCCTGAGGGAGTGAACTGACCATCTCTGACCTGATCACATATCATAAAACAAATTTCCCAAGTGTCCTGCTTTTTCTTTTCATATATACAGAGGAGATAAGCTGTAGTTAAATGTTCTGTGGCCTTCAACAACACGGGAACCATTACTGTGTTCTAGGACAAGTTTTATGCAGGCAAAGGCTTTTCTGAACAGGGGGAACATACAAACTGTAAATGTAAAAGCTCTTGCTGCAAGAATTGGTTATTTCCACATGAAATATTTCTTCCATTTTTTGCAGATATGGGTAGAGAAAAGATATACAGTACTGTAATTTTGCATTATATGATATTTTTAAGTAGGGGAGAGAATTAAGTCGGCAACTTCGATGTGGAAGATACTCTCTAACAGGGTACGAAATATCAGGAATAATTTATTAGCAAAGGCATTTAATTTTCATATTACTGCTTGGGAAAACTCCAAGTTGAGTGAGCTGTCAAAACGTAGCACCAACAGTGTATTCTTGAATGTTTACTTTGGGTTTGAAAGCACTTTTTCCTAATATTTTTCTAGCCTCTTTTGGTGGTAGTTTGACTTCTGTAGCTCTTTACAGGACGTGTGATTTTGCCACAGCAATCCGTGATGAATAATTGCTGTTTGTGGCAGGAAAGCCTCTTGTTTTTGGTTTGTTTAAAGGGGTTAGCCCTTCATGTGCTTGTTGCTAAACTTTTGAACTCTGAAGTATTAATTAGAAGCTATTTTTATTAAACTTAAACAAGTCTGTATTCTCCTATGGTGCCAAGTTAGATGTTATTCCAAAAGGGAGAGTTTTGCTCCATTTAACTGTTTGGATTTGGTAGCAGGACGTGCTTTGGACACTCTGCTGCAAACACTCCTGTGCTCATCTGTTCCTTTCTGTGTGTTTGATGCATTTCAAGCTGTGAACTGCTGATGGTCAAGTCCTTTTTTTTTTTTTCTTTTTTTCAGTTTACATGAAGTTAAAAAGCAGATTTTTTTTCTTTTTTCCTCATCGTTTCCTTCGATCTGTAAATCTAATGTCAAAAAGGGACAGTATCCCTTTGTCACCTCACTGCTGGGAAATGGGAGAGTGTCCCAGGGAGCTGCACGTGTGCAAGCCCTGTGTCACATCTCCAGGGGAGCAGCAGCAGGACAGAGGTGCTGAGAGATGGTTTGACTTTGTGACGTGCCCACACAGAGGTGTTTGTCCCTTGGCTGTGAGCTTTGACATTTGTAGCTTCCAGGTATGGGCAGGTAGGTGCTTATGCTGGGAATTAGGGAGAAATCCTTGGCTTGCTTCCCATGCCAGGGCCCTGTGGTCTCTTGAGGGGTGAAAGGTTTCCAGATTTTCTCTCTCCAAAGGGGATACAGTCTCTTTAAACTCTTAACTCTCTGTGTGGAAGGTAGATGATACTAATGTTGCCTGATTTCTCCTGCATTTACTCCATATAACCCTTTGAGCACTGGCTGCATGCTGTTAGTTTGAACCAGGCTGCTTCTTTTACACCAAATTTACATTTCACTCCGAGCTGAGAGCATTTGAATGGGCACCTGCTGCTGTTGGGTGAACCTGATTTGTTCTTTCTGCCAAAGGTTGCAGCCAGAGGAGCCCTGCCCCAGGCACCCTCAAAGGGTTATCTGCTGCACTGACACACCTGTAAAGTACCTTTTTCTTTGGCATTACTGGAGATTCTCTGTATATTTTAATCAACTTCAGGTTTTTTTGCTGCTTTTTCTAATGTCTGATTTCAACTAAACATTTCCTGTGTGAATGTGCCTTTTCAGATCTGCTTTGATATCTCTCTTCTGCAAGTATTGACCTGCATGCTTTACTCTGATACCGCCCTTCCGAGCTCCTCTGTATCACTATCTTTTGTGATCTGTAAGTCCTGCTGTGTTAATAAATATTATCTTGGCATATTTTGAAAACGTGGGGGTGTGTGTGATTTGTTGCAAACTAGCAATGTATCTCTTCTTCCTCAAAAATACAGAGTTTAAGGTTCTAGTATCCCCTTCAGGTGGTGGGTGCCTTTCTCTTGCAGAGCAGGGTGTGGGTGAGCTTCCTCCTCCTCTTCCAGTGCTTTGACCTCCTGAATCTTTACATATCAACCTAAATAATATTTTTCCAAAGATCTGTGTTTGAGAGGGATGGAGTGGAGGAAATGTGTGGTGGCAGGGTTGTTTCTGTGAGTTGGCACTGAAAAACTGTGTTGCTGTCTAGACTTTTACAAGTAGAAGCCCACTCAATAATATGCTGATATTTATTTAGCTAATCCAGTGTGAGTTAACCAGAACCCCAAAGTAAATTTTCCATTTGGGAAGTTCTACCTTTTAAATATTGAAACTTTCAAACATGAATGACAGCTGCAAATTTTTGGCATGCAATTATGTCACTTCAAATTCCTCCAGCTCCTGAGCCACTGACAGCTTGGGATTAGCATCAAATTAGCAGACAAGGAAAAAAGCTAAAAATAATTGAGATGTGGAATAGTTCAAATGTTGTGGGGTTTTGGAGTTGCCACAAGAGCAGAAACCAGCCCAGGAAGCAGAATGTGGCTTTTCTTCTTTACACTGAGCTGGAGAGACTTTAAAAGGGAAAAAAAGGAAAAGGGAGGAAAACACAACACCCCTCCTTGGTTCTGCAGATCAGTAGGTCGTGCCCAGCCCTGAAGGTTTTTAAACCAAAGCTTTGAATATAAAGCTGAGACCTGATTCTGCAGGGCTGGTGCAGTTTGTGTTTGTTCAGCCATCGTTCCTGGAGGAGGCAGAGGAACGTTCATGACTGAATTTATTATGTTTTTGTCCAGACTGGACAGTCAGATTGACTCCCTTGCCCTCATTTGGGTTAATTCTGCACACAGAAGAGCTTATCCACCCTGGTTTATCCTGGGAAGGCTCTGACAGGGAGGGTGTGGATGTGTTTGCCATGGCCTTCCCAAGGGCCTCTGTGGGACTGAGCTCCCAGTGTCAGCTCAGGGGTTTTATTCTGCTGTGAAACGTTGTTTATCAAGACCATTTCAAAATAATTAGCAAATCCTGTAATTCCACAAGGTTTGGAGCCTTTTCTCTCATATTTCCTTCATTTTCATTTATCTTACAGTCAGCATTCTTGATGGTTTCCACCTTAGCTACAGCCATTCTTCAGAGAAAGCAAATGGGAATAATTCCCTTATTGTTAACTGTTCCAGGCTTTTCCAGCTGAGAAACAGGCTTGGGATTTCTGTGTTTGCTGACAGGCATGGCACTGATGGCAGCAGTGCATGAAGCTGTGTGTTCCTGCAGCCTCATGTCCCTTTCTGAGGCAGCAGTGAGCAGGTGGTGCCTGTCCCCTGCAGCCCTGCTCAGGCTGCAGGGGATGTTCCCAGGGTAACAGCACTGATGCTGCTCTGCTGGGAGCAGAGCTCCACAGCTACCACCTGTGTCACCCTAACAACCACAACGTGACACCACAGCTAGATTTATTCATCAGACTCTAACAGCCACTGAAACACAAAACCCTGAAAGTCTCCTATGCTGGCTGAAATCCCTAAATTTATTCCAATGTCCCTGAGTTGTCTTCCTCAGTTTTCTTTGGGTAGTCACTAATGCTGTCAAGGGTTTTCCTTAAATGATTAAACTGTTGACACTGAAGGCTCCAGCTTGTAATTTGCCTCCAGCCATAACTTAATCCTTGGTAGTTGAAATAAATTATTGTAGTTGGCTCAAATCAGGGGTGACAAGTTTTTCTGTAGATGAGATAAGACTGGGGAACAGTGTTTTTAGCTGTATTTCATCCTGCTCTATGTTCCTTGCTGCTGGTGCTTTCCCTTGGCTGGCTCCTGTAGGTGCACCTGGTCCCAGGTGATGATCAGGCACCTTGGACTTCGGGTTCCACATTCTTGTTTTTCATACTTCTCACTACATTGTTTTAGGACTGCTTGAGCTGTTAACACTGACTCTGAATGCAGTGTTTTTCCAGTAATATAATATTCCTAGAAAAAGGTTTATTCACTGGAGTGATCCTTCTGGAATTAACCAAAAAATAAATCAAATGTACAGAATTGAACCATTACATTTCACCTGAGCCCCTGCACCTCTTCAGAGGTTTTGTGTCTGCCTGAATTCACACACAGAGAATCTTGACCCTTGGTTTGTGAATAATTAAACTATTGTTCTGCCTCCCCTGCCCTATTGATTGCAGGTCAGTTCAGGATTCCCCCTGGAGCCTGCTGCTGATCCTGCCCGTGCCTGAGCCAGGACTGGATCAGCAGTGCCCTGACCTGGGCCTTTAGGATGTGTTTGCAGCTCAAAATCTTAGCAGTTATCAAAGGAATGATTCCCGACAGGATGTGAGTGTGCAGATGCTGGGGGTGGGATCAGCACTCCTCCCTCTCTCTCCCAGGGGCTCAGATCTTTGCTGGGTTTTGGAGCCAGCACAAAGTGAAGGGAAACAGAGGTTGCCTGGTAGCTGGTGGTATTTGCAGGATCCCAGGATTAATTACCGCTGGCTCACGTGTTGGAGGTGGTTCTGGCTTTCTCTTTCATGCAAAGCTTTCGTTTCCCTTCTTTGAACAAAACCTTTTGAGCACAGGGTGTGGTGTGTGGTGATAAATCACCGACCCCTGTGCGGGCGGCTCCTTTCACTCCGAGCCTTCTTCCTGTGCCGGGAGCAGGTGATTTCATCTCTGTGTTTGCCCTCTGCTGCTCTGCACATCCACAGTTCCAGTGGCACCTGGAGATCTGTGTGCAGGGGGCTCAGCTCTGCGTTTGGGATGCTGGCGAGGACAAAGCGGCAGCTGCAGGAGGGGAGGGGCTGCTGGTGACTCGCTGTGCCTCGCTGACCCATGGCAGTGGCCACTCGACTGTGCCGTGTGTTGCTTAGGTTTTTCATTAGCCATGTATGTGGGTCATGCCTGGGAAGCAGCCTGGAGCCTGGCCTGCTCTCCCCCTCCAGTGAGATGAATAAACCAAGGCAGAAATGGTTTGTTAGAATGGTTTCATCCTCGGGCTGGTGGCTGGAGTGAAGGAAGAGGACAGCTGGGAATTCAGCTGGTTCCCACCGTGGCTCTGTCAGAGCCCATGTGCCAGCCCGTTCAGCCCATGGTGCTCAGCACCGGGATCTCAGCCCCAGGGAGGCTCAGGGAGAACTTTCTGTGCCCTGGGTTTGCTTTCCTGCAGCTGCCGGACCCCGGGCAATCCAAACTGACAATTGTTCCTGCTGGAAAACAAATGCCAAAAGTAGGGTAGGAGGGCTGGTTTGCTGGGGAGGGGGGCTCATGCTCTAATGCAAACTGCCCAGCCCTGGCTCCTTGTGCCTCCACTGGGGTCAGTGTCAGTCTGGAGGTGAAAGATCAGTGGGGTGGGAGCAGCCAGAGCCCCCGGCACTGCAGGCTCTGATCTCACGCCTGCCCCTGGCAGGGAGAAGAACCTATTGGGCCATGTAATCACCAGGTGGGTATAAATGTTTGGAGCTTTCTGCAAAATAATTGGATTTTCTCTAGACTTAGCCTTTACAAACTATTTATTCAGTTAAAACATGATCTCTGCAGTATCCCTGTCAGTGCTGGCACCTGGAGGTTTGACGAGTCGGCCGTGCGGCACTGCAGGAGCCCTGATAAGCTCAAACAGGATTTCTAGGCTTTTTCAGATCCTTGCAGCACATTTTTACATGTTATTTGTATCAAAGCATGACTATAAAATTAAAGTGTATTAATACTTTATCAGAGGAATGGAAAAGTCAGCCCAGTCTTCTGTGTGGTTGGATTTGATAAGATGAAATAACGCATTAAAAGTGTTTGAGTTGTAACATTTATATTTTGATTGTAGATTCTGCAGCCAGAAAACTCAACTGGTGATCTGTGCGGCCTGACCTGGCCAGAAATTATTTTTTTTTTAGTGTTTCTTCACTACCATAGTGGTATGGTGACTTTCAGCTTAAAATGTAAGATGGCATTCAAAGGTCAAGGCTTACATTCACTGAACAGAGAAATTTTTGTATGAAATGCTCAGGTATTTTCCAGATTATTTTTGTGCAAACTCCAAGCCTCAGCGAGACAACAATTCACTGTGTTTGTTCTTGCAGCTCCTCCAGGCTCTCAGCGAGTCGTTCTTAGGCGGCGTAGAGAGTTTCAGGTTTGAACTTCAGCTCCTAATTGTGGGGCTTTGTTTCAGATGTGGATGACTTAAAGGGTGGCCCGTTTGGAAGCTGTCACAGTGGCTCTGCAGTCAGCAGCCTGGCGAGCTACGACTGGTCCGGCTCCGACAGGGACGACGGCCAGCAGGGCAAGAGGCTCTCCTGCTTCGCCCAGCCCTCGGGGAGCGGCTCCTCCGCGGCCACCTCTGTCCTCCAGAAGAAGGAGACCTTCTTTGGCAGCTCGGAAAACATCACCATGACAACAGTTTCCAAAGTGACAACCTTCTCCAGCGAGGATGCTTTGCAGGATGTTTCCTTCGCAGCCTTTGCGAACTTTAAGGACTCGGGGCCGGTCTCCGGCGGTCCCAGCGACGACGACGTCGGGGACTTTGGGGATTTTGCCGGACTTCCCTCGGAAGCTCAGGATGCAGCAGCAGCTGACACGGCCCTGGGCGCTGATTTCCTCGCTGGAGTCTCCTCTGAGCTGCGGAGAGAGGCCACAGATGACTTTGGAGAGTTCCAAAGTGAAAAACCAAAAATCAGCAAGTTCGACTTCTTGGTGGCAACTTCCCAAGGCAAGGTGAAATCCAGTGAGGAGATGATCAAGAGTGAGCTGGCCACCTTTGACCTGTCTGTGCAAGGTAAGCCTGCCCACAGTGGAGGAACCTCATGATGCATGTGCTCATCAAAGGCTGATTTTCCTAATTGAATTATAAATTAGCTAATGGGGATTGTTCCAAAGGCTGCTGGAAACGACCTGAATCTTCTCATTGATTTCTGTGGCATTTGGAGCAGATCTTTTTCTACAAGGAAAATATTTGTTGTGCCAAAAACCTGTAAGAATTGAGGGACTTGGGGAAATCTGCAGCAGTCACTGAGTAAAGAGAAATATTTGTTCTTCTGGAGGAACGGGACAACCCTTGCTGCCACCTCACTCCTTTTAAATAGCCTGGGTCTTTAGAGTGAAGGAGTAACTTTTTACAACCTGACTTTTTAGGGTCTCATAAGAGGAGCCTGAGCCTGGGGGACAGAGAAATCAGTCGCTCCTCACCTCTGCCAGCCCTGGAGCAGCCGTTCAGGGACCGCTCGAACACGCTGAGCGAGAAGCCAGCCCTGCCCGTGATCAGGGACAAGTACAAGGACCTCACTGGGGAGGTGGAGGTAAGGAGCTCTCTGGAACACACCTGAGCTGGCACTGACACCAAGGGGCTTCTTCTGTATCCAACTTTTTGGGGCTTTACCTGTTTGAGTGTGGGTGTGACTGTGAGATGTGCCCGGGTGCAGTCGGATGTTGTGAGTGGAACCTGGAAGTTTCTTCTCTCACATCTTTAAAGGGAAGTGGGAAAACACAAAATGTTGTCTGAAACACAAAATCACTTGACCTTGCAGCCTAAGCTTATGACTGGAAATTAGTTACAGTTTAAATCTAATCCCAATTTTGGCAGAGACTGTTTGCTTTGGGAAATGGCATCACTTTTTGGCTGTGTGGTCATCCTGAGAAGAGATGGGAAAGGGACTCAGATTAAATCCTGCTAATCCCCACTGCTAGAACAGCAGACTGTAACAAATGTGTCAGGAGGAGGTGTGTGCAATGAAACCTTTTACCCACCCCTATGCATTCTCCTTGTGAAACTCCTTCCCACTCCCAGAAATCAAATTTTAGAGTTCAGGTGCATAGAGAATCTTGGAGGAATGGGGAGAAATTAGGAACAGATCTGTTACAAGTTCACACAGCTGATCTGCAAGTAGTCTTCTGAAATACCTGTCTGCTGTGTGTCTGTTGTGTAGGAGAGAGGGAGAGAAATGTGTGTAGGAACAAGACTGAGCCTGTCCTTCTCTTTGCTCTAGGAGAGTGAGAGGTACGCCTACGAGTGGCAGAGGTGCCTGGAGAGTGCCCTGCAGGTGAGTGTGGCTCCTCCTCCTCCAGATCCTTCTCTCCTCCCTGCCTCACTCAGAGTTTGAGACCAACAGGCAGAGAAATGTGGGAATCAGCCCTGGGAATTACAGTTTTTAAACCAAAAGCTGCCACCTCCTCAGCTGAACACCCTACACTAATCTCCCTGTCGCTGGGGATTAGTTTGGCTTTTCCCTAAATATTCCAGATCTCTGGTTAGTGGGGTGGCGCCGTGTTTGGGTGCCCAGTATTGTGTGCTCAGGGCACTGGTACCAGTGCCTGGCTCCTCAGGGCTTCCTGAGGGACAGAACTGTTGGTGTGCTGTGCCCAGGGACCATTCATGTGCTGCTGGGGATATTTCACAGCCAGATCAGTGCTCCTGAGCATTTCCTCTTTGCATTTCAGTATTTGAGAGCCCGAACTGTGAATGCTCTTATTAAATTAGACAGCAAGGCATGCATGCTCCTAAAACTCTTATTTTAGTAATGAAACTATTGGGAGGGAATACATTAAGGTTTTAAATGTTCACACTTTCCCCTGATCTACTTAATCAGGAGTGTATAAAAACATGTGATGGAGTGTGGCAATCATTTCTTGTTTAATTTGCCTCCTTTTCTGAATAACACTTTCTGCTGGGGGCAATCTTGTTTGTAATGATTATTTAAAGATAGAAACCCCATCATTTTATGAAATTCATTCCCACCAGGTCATAAAGAAAGCAAATGACACCTTAAATGGAATCAGCAGTTCATCTGTTTGCACTGAAGTTATCCAGTCTGCTCAAGGCATGGAATATTTACAGGGTATGTTTTAATTTTCCACGTGTTCTACACGGAAAGTTCTTCCCTAAAAAATAGGAATATAGAATCTTCCCCAAATGGCATTATTTTTAATCCTAATCTTTGCCTGCATCTGAATAATGAAGAGCTCCTTTGCCAGATAAATGTAACTCCAGCTTTGAGCTGACCCTCCAGGGCCACCCCTCCTGTGCCACTCTGGTTTTGCCATTTCTGAGTTCAAGGCTGTGGATCCAGTGCATTCTCTGCAATCCTCCCGTTTTACATCCACAGGGGTTGTTGAAGTCTACAGAGTAACAAAGAGGGTGGAGCTGGGCATCAAAGCAACTGCTGTTTGCAGTGAGAAGCTGCAGCAGCTGCTGAAGGATATTGATAAAGTGTGGAACAACCTGATCAGCTTCATGTCCCTGGCTGCTCTAACGGTAAGACCCAAATAAGCTGCCTGGTCACTAAAGCAAATGTCATAATTTTATTTACAGAGGCTTTGCAGGGTGTGCTGAGTTGACTGTTTGTGTTTCTTGTCTTGGAAAATGGAAATTAACTTATTTGTGAAAGCCAGTTTAAAAACCTCTAAGAAAACTTTTATTTATGGACAGACATGATGTTGTCTTACTTGGTACCTTAATGATTTAGGTGATATCCTGGCTGTCTGTGGACATCTCCAGTAAGGCAGATTTAATAAAATCCAAATAAGCCATTTTACAAAGCCAGAATGACATGGACATGTCTTGTTTTTTAATATCCCTGCAATTGGCTTTAATGCTCACAATTCCATGACACACAGTGGAGCAACACAGGAACAACTAAACTGTTTTCCCTTCTCTCTGCATTTGGAAATGTCCGAGTTTGTTTTGGTTCCTGCCACAGAATAAACAGCTTTTCCTACTCTGCACTGCCAGGAAAAGCTCCCAGACAGGCTGGTAGGAGCTGGAGAGCTTTGGGCTTTGCTGGGTGAGGGGGACAGGCAGGGATGGTCCCTTTGGAGCAGGAGCATCCCATGGGAAGGGTCTGCAGAGGAGCTGGGATAGAGGGGGGCACACAGAGGTGCAGAACAGACACAAATAGAAGGCAGGAAAACCACCCTGCCCTGAAATACCTTGTGGGGTTTGTGTTGCAGGAGATACAATGTGCAAAATCACTTCCTTTAACCATGGAAACTCATCATTTTAGAGAATCAGGCATTTTTGTGTGCTTTGTATTCAGTGACACAGTGGATCCTTTGACTCAGTGCATATCCAAGGAGCCCTCAGGATCAGCACATCCCACCAAGCATCACTGAGCAGATCATTACCATGGGGAGGTTTTAATTTGTGGCTTCCTCCTTGCACTGCAGCTGTGGCCACAAAAGGTTTTTCCTTCCCAATAAACACTTATTTATTAGTAAGGCTTGGGATTCTTGGTTTCTGCTTGAAATACCCATCTCCAGCTCACTGTCATTCCCTCAAGGCAGGTGTTATAAAAGATCAGTCCCTTTTTACACACCTTTTGCACATTTTAAACCCCCCAGGTATTTTGGTGATGTCCTGTGATGCACAGGGCCTGCCATCCTAGGAAATTTATATCCTCAGCACTTTCCTGCTTGGCAGAGGAAGTTGACAGACCTGGATTCACCTGTTTGAACTCTGGCATTGCTGATAGGAACAATCCCAAGAGCTGTCAGGATCTTTTCCTCATTTAAACAGGTGGATTAAAATGCAGTTGCTTAAGTGCTTTTCCTTGGAGGATTATAGGGATTACCTGAAGTCCAAAGCTTGGCCCCGTGTTCTCTGAGCCACAGCAGCTCCTGGCTCGTAGCTCCAGCTGAAGTTGAAGCACACCAGGAGCTGCAGACAGTGACTTCTCACATGCACACACTGAATTTCCAGCTGAACTTCCCAGGGACTCCTGACTCCTGTAATTCCCCACATCACCCCTGTTCCTGCCTCCTCCCCGTGGGATTCACTGGCAGGGGTGGAGCCCACACTTCCCTGGTGTTGCAGAGAATCCTAAACGATGCACAAGTGCCAATTAACTGCAGAGAAGGATCCCAGCTCCCAGGCATGCACTGGGAAAGGTTAATTTTATCTCTTACAGGATTTTGTTACAAGGTAATTTTATGCACAGCCTTGTGGTTTTTCACAGCAAATTGCAGGATGACCTTCTCATTTGCTTCACTCATGCATTTGGTAAACAAATATTAGAGTGCCTTTATTAATTTGATTGATCTACTTAGAGATTAAAGGGTGTTTTTTTTCAGGATTCCAGTTACTCTCCAGCCATTCAGCAGGGCAGCATGAGCAGCATACCCACAGTGTGGATTAAGACACACCATTTTTTAATGGGATCACACCATTTTTTAAGCTTCTTGCATTTCTAGTCATTGTTTTTATTTGCATTACTATCTTCAATGCAAAATTGGAACAGTTTTCTGTCATCTTTATGCAGTGTTTTAACCGATCATTTATCCTGTGGCTAAAATGTGAGGTTAAGTACTGGAAAAGTGACCACAATAATTTATTATTTACAGGCTTATTCTCCCACCCTTTGCCTGCCTTTAACCTGAGCATGTGTGTGGCTGGTGGCCTGAATTCCATGGTTTGGTTAACCTTAATATCCCGTTTTGTACTGCTCTGCCATATTGTAGGTTCAAAAAAAAACCCCAAAAAGATAAAACCAGCTGCCCTTTTTTGCTGAGGCAATACCAGGGAGTCCAGGACAATGAACCCTGCTGCAGCCACCTCCCCAGGGCTGGCTGGGAGAGCTCCCTCCCCACAGCTGCACAAACACCTGCAGATCCTCTGTTTGCCTTCCCCCACTTCCCAGTGCTCCTTCCCCTCTGGATGTGCAGCTCAAGAATTCCTTCCTTTGTAGCTGAGGCCTTTTTAAAGACTTTGAGTGTTATAAATTGGTGCTGGTGGAGATGGCAGATCCATCCTGACAGCTGTGATGGTTGTCACCCTGCCATGCCATGTGACACGCTGGCTCTTGGTGCTCGGTAATTTTTATCATGAAACTTTCTCAGGCACTGAAAATGCCTCAAAGTTCCTGTCTCCTCTCTTCAGCCAGATGAAAACTCCCTGGATTTCTCTTCTTGTATGCTGCGCCCAGGGATTAAGAATGCCCAGGACCTTGCCTGTGGAGTGTGTCTCCTAAACGTGGATTCCAGAAGCAAAGTAAGTGTGGTGCTTCAACTCCTTCTGAATTTACAGTTTGGGCTTCCATGTCTAGAATCCCAGACTGGTTTGGGTTGGAAGGGACCTTAAAGCCCCTCCAGTGCCCCCTGGGCCATGGCAGGGACACCTTCCACTGTCCCAGGCTGTCCAGCCTGGCCTTGGGCACTTCCAGGGATGGGTGCATTGAAAAAATTTTCATGGTTGTAATTTCTAAACTCTGACCTGTAGAAGGGTCTCAATAGAATCTTATAATGGAATGTCCAGTGTTCCTTGCTGTGACAAAGCTGTGGAGAAAGGGTTGAGTTTAATTGTTCATAATGGGCAAGAAACAGAGATGCTAAGATTTAAAAATAAGGTTTTTTTAACAAATACAAATCTTTTAATGACTTTTCTTCATGAAATGGCTCATCAGAGGGGACTGTTGCCATGAGCAGAGCTGGGAGGGACTCCCAGGACATGTGCAGAGTTGTGCCAACCAGTTAAAACTAGAGGCACTTTTCCTGACTTTTTGGTTTCAACGTTATTTCAGAAAGAAGAGAAACCTGTGGAAGAACTTCCCAAAAAAGTATGGCTCTGTAAAAAACATTCTTTCTAGACTCATTCTTCTTGAGTGTGGAAGGCTGAGCTGCTGATGGGCTCTCAGCTGTCATTCTCAATTGTACCAATCATTAATCCTCTTCTCCAGTCATGTTTTGTGGCCGTTAACTCTTGATCTGATCAACTAACATGCTCCAGAGCCTCCCCTGTGTGTCTGCATGCCTGTACCTTGTGCCCAGCTCTCTGGTTTTGTGCTCCTTCTGTTGTGTGCCAGAAAATCCCTGAGTTCCTGAATTTGTGCTGCCTGGGTGTCTGTAGCAAGAGAGGGGGGATTTCAGGGGCTTTGTGCTAGAAATATTGACTTTTGGCTTTTGTGTAGCAGGCAGTGGCATTTTTAGAAATCTCTGCAGGAAATCCAGGGTGTGGAGAGCAGGGCTGGGATATTTTTTTTAAATAGGGAGCTGTGAGGCATTGGAAAATATCTCCTAGCAACAAACAGC
The DNA here is from genome assembly GCA_013399945.1 of Ploceus nigricollis. Lineage (NCBI taxonomy): Eukaryota > Metazoa > Chordata > Aves > Passeriformes > Ploceidae > Ploceus > Ploceus nigricollis. Next base: position 231,339 of record VXBC01012174.1, on the reverse strand, counting down.
GAGGTGGTTTCAGCCTGTTCATGGCTTCACACGCTCAGAGGCTCCTATTGTAAAGCAGCTTCAATTAACAGGAGGAAGTAGATCAAATTCAACCTGAAATAACACTAATAGCAAGAATTGCACCTGCCTAACCCACAGCCAGGCTGGAGCCAGGGAAATAAATGCAGGAGCTGTCTGCTGGCCAGCAGGACAAGCTTCTCCTTCGGTAGGGAGGTGGAACAGAACCAGAGGATGCAGGGAACAGGTGAGTGAGCAGCCAGGGCTCAGGCCAGGGCTCCCTTCCTGCAGGTGTAGCTTGGCTCAGTGTGATGCCTGAAGGTTTTGTCCACCTGCAGCTGAAATCAAATGGAGTTGATGGGGTGGAGTGCTCAGGGGAGAGTCCTGTGCTGTTTCCCACTGTGGGTTTAGACCCTGGAGGGGGTCAGGCTGTGACACTTGTTTCAATTCTTCTTGCAGGCCTTTAATTCCGAGACAGATAACTTCAAGCTGGCATATGGAGGGCACCAGTACCACGCCAGCTGTGCCAACTTCTGGATCAACTGCGTGGAGCCCAAACCCCCGGGTCTCATCCTGCCAGACCTGCTCTGAGAGCAGCTGCACTGCAGCTGGAGCTTGGGGTCTAATCCTGCAGGACTTGGGGTAACTGCTCTGGTGGAGAGGCTGCAGCTGGGCTCAGGGTTTGGAACCTTTGGGGTTGGTTTTTGGTCCAAAAATCAGCGGATTAAAGCCACTGTTACAGATGGTGAAGAATTCACTTGTAATGGCCAAGGTTTCAGGAATAACTGGAAAATATGTAGTATGGCAAAAAAAAGTGGCATTTCAGTCTTTCTGAAGATGAAAACATTATCCTGTGTAAAAGCAGCCTGGTTACCATGTGCATAAACCTGTGCATGGGAGAGGCCAGCATGGAGCTTCCCAGAGAACCTGGAATGCTGGGCTGATTTGCATAGAAACAACCACTTAAATACTTGAAGTCTGTATTTGCAAGCAAATCTTTTCCTTAACGTTTTTGGGACACAGACCTTGATGTTCTTTAAGTATTTGCTGCTGTGATATCACAGCACATGAGTCACAGCAGCATCCAGGCAGAATGAATTATTGACTCAGAAGGAGAAGCTGCTGGGTGTTTGTGCTTCCACTGCTCTGTGTTGGACGTTGTGCTGGATGCAGAACTGGTTAGTGCTGGAAGGTGAGGACTGGAAAACTGCTGTAATTTTTTTCCCTGTGCTGTGTGGATTCTGTAGTGCAGGCAGCTGGAGTTTAAAACTCACTAAAGTCTTTGTTGTAAATACAGACAAACTTCCCTGGATTTGTCCTGAGCTCCAGGCAGGGTTTTGTCTCTCCTGACCTTTTGGGAGCTGTGTGGCTGCAGCACTGCTGAAAGCTGGACTCTGCTGATGCAGCACATCTGCTGCTGTGGAGATTCTTTCCCTTTTTTGGCTGTGGAGATGCTGTTCCTGATGGGATGGGATGGCTGTGTGTGACTCCTGCAGTCTGCTGCTACCTGTAGCAACGTGTTCCTGTGACTCAGAGCTGGCAGAACAAGGTGGCCCCTGGCTCCTGCAGCAGGGATTTAACACCCAAAGGGGTTTAACCCTGGAATTTGGTGGTCTCAGCAAGCTGTGTTTGAAGCAGGCATTGTGTCCCTGCTGGTTTGTGGCTTTTGTAGGTGCCTCTCTGGACAGGTTTGTGTCACAGACTCTCACTAAATGTTACCTGTACATCTAAACTACCTGGTTCTTCCTTCAGATCCAATATCCAGAGGACTGTGCAGTCAGTGGAGTGCTGGTTACAGGATTTTAAACCTGGGGGAGCTTCAGGGTGTTACAAGAGACATCCCACGGCCCTGTCCAGGTCTGCAGGGAATGAAGTGAGCTGTAAATCCATAGGGTGCAACTTCCTCCTTAATTCTTTGGCTTAGTCTCTCAATCTGTTCCTTTCCTCCAGAGAGCTCAACAGCTTCTCCAAGTTAATCCTGCCCCCATTACAAGTACCTGACACTGACCTGTGGTTATTTGCTGAAACAGAAATTACAATGAGGAAAATGATGCTTTGTGTTTAAAAAACAAACAGGCTTAGTTATATGAAACTATTAATTAGCCCAAATGAAAGAATCTTGGCTCAGAGGTGTCTGGCTCCTTCCTTACACCAATTACCATAAATCTCCTTGCTGCCTCAAATTAGCTCATTCATGAAATAAAGCACCGTGTGCCTCCAGCTCCAGCTGATCCAGAGGCAGATTTCCCGTGCTGTGCTTCCCACATCCTGCCCAGCAATTACCAAAAAAGCAGGGAAACAACTCCTTGCTTTTCTCCCTTTCATTTATTAGGTGGGAAAGAGCTCCAGCACCACAGCTTGTGCCCACAGCCTTTGTTTTCCAGCACAGTGAGGCTGCTGTGCCCCTCACCAGTGTTCCCACAGGAGTCTGGGGACAGGCAGCCACTGGCAGGTATTCTCCAGTGGCTGGGAGAGGCTGGTGCTGAGGGAATGCTGTACTGGGAAAAGGGAGTTTACTGTCAGCCACCACAGCTCCCCAACACTTTGCTAGAGAGGAATTTTTTCCCCTAATTGCAAGAAAATGCCACAAATAAGAGGCCATGGTGTGAAATTTAAAGCACCAGCTGTATTTTCACAGGAGCATCTTCCATGCTGTTTTTTCTGTACCTGTTACCAGGTCAGCCCCTCTCTGAGCTGCAGCCAACCTGTCTTTTGGCCCATGAAAAAAGGAATGGACATTTACAATTCCAGCTGCAGCAGAGCTCACTGAAGGGTGACACTGCTGCTCTCCTGCTCCCACAGCAGGGAGGGCAGCAGGCACCATCCCTGTCCTTGTGGGGCAGGAAGGGCTCTGCTCCCAGCAGCTTCAGCCATGGAACACAGGGAAGGATTGCATGGAGATCCCCTGGATAGAGGCATTGCACAAGGAGGATCAGCTGCAGATCCCAGCCATTCCAATGACTCACTGGAGCATTCAGCATCCTCTCGGATGTTGCTGCCAGCCAAAGCCCAGTGTCCTTCCAAGCTGTATCCAAGGTGACAGGATTGTCACAGCCCACCTTCCCCCGCTGCCTCTGCTGCAGGACACGCTGCCTTCCCTTTGCTTGTGTCCAATTTCAGACCTTAACTCCTTTTCCTGCATGGATTCTCTCACTGGAAAAGAGAAATGAGATTGTCTTTGTTTTTTTATCCACGTGTAGATAGATAAAAGGGGCTGCCTTGGCATGACCTGTGGGAAGTGGGGTTTCTGTCTCTTTGTGTACATTTGGAGTTCTGAGGAATTATTTGCTCGGTTATTTAATGTATTTATGGCTCAACCCCGTTGTGTTCCTGGTGCTCCCCTGCCGTGGCAGCTTTTCTCTGGTGCTGGGGGCTGCTCCAGCCTCTCCCCTGCCCCTCTCTCCTGTGAGTCCCTGCAGCCCCCCGGAGGTCACCTGTGCCCCGGGCATTGTCACCTCCTGCACTCACCGTTCATTCCAAGGACTCTTCCTCCCTGGCAGCAGCTCCTCCTGGCTGGGTTTGGTGGGAGCAGCTCCTTCCCTGAAACCCCTGCAGGCTGTGGGGTGAGGGTGGAGTTCAGCCCCAGGCTGAGCAGGAGCTCCTGGGCACCCACGGGCTGCTCCGAGTCCTGTCAGCTGCACTGGGAATCACAGACTTGAAACAAAACCTGCCTTTCCAATAAAAGCTGCTACTGTACAAACTGCTGCTTTGGATTTACTTTTAATTCTGCACCTGTATTTAATTCCAGTTCTCAATGTTAAAATAGGAATGTCATAATTTTATGAAGAAGAGCAATCAGAAAACTTCTCTTTCTATTGTAATTCTTCTCCTGCCCTCTGGGCAAATGTTATTTTTCTTCCAGAAGTAGTTTTGTGATTATTAGTTGGAGCTGTTTGGGTTTATGCTGTGCTGGAGATGCTGCTGATATTTTAAATCCAGTGAGAATAAGTGTTATTAATTGACTTTAGTACCTTGTTTACTCCCTTAATTCCTGCAATGATTTATAAATCCTGTGTTGAGATTCAAACCTGGTGTTCAATAAAAAGCTCATTTCATATCTGACCAGCCTGGGAAGCTGAAATATTTATATCATAACGTAAGTGAAACCTGCTCTGTGGCTGGGATGGGGAAGGTGTCTCCTCACCAAATACTGGAAGATATAAAATATTTTTCAGACAATTAGGATACCATTTGGAAAAGCCTATGGGGAACAGGAGAAGGGGTGTTCCCCTCAAAGCCAGTGGGTGTGCTCAGAACAATCCAAGCTAAACCAGGGCTCTCTTTTCTTTGGTTTCTGTAGATTTGAGAATGGAGAAAAACCTGGATTTTGAGGGGGCAAACACTTGTGTAAAATCTTTTGCTGTAGTGAATGCAGGAGGAGCTTTTGCAGTGAAATCCCCACAAGCACTCAGAGTGTAATATAACCTTAAATGGGGATTTCAGGTGAATTGTTTCCTCATGTGTTTTATTAGGCAATTTCACTTTTTATAGGTCTAACTTTCCCTTGTGTTTAAAGCCAGCCTTTGGTGCCTTCTTGGCTGAATATCAGCATCTCCCTCTCCCCTCAGTCCTCCAGCAGCGTGTGCATGAAATCTAAAGGATAATTCACAGTGGAGAATTTTTAACCTTCCATTTTTTTATACCAAAAATGCTGTTAAACCCTACTTTGCCCATTTTTAGGTAAAGTTTAATTTTGTGAGCAGATTTCAGTTTTTAGCATTTTTTTCCCTTTAAAATGTCATGTGTTGGAACGTCTCCAGACCAGTGATTAATCTTGATTTTCACTCTCTAGTTCCTCGCTTACCATTTCCCTGGCTGAAGTTTAACTCCTGATAAATTTGGGAGATGAGTCTCCTCTGTCTGCCTGCCACTGGAACTGGGATCTAGCCATGGAACCTGAGCTGGGAGCAGCTGATGGCAAACCTCACCTTTATTTCAGTGGGGCAAAACTCATCTGGAAAAGCAGGAGGGAACATCCTTCAGCCACAATTGTTTAAAGGCACTGCTGGGCCTTAGGCTGCTGCTGGAGCTCCATTAGCACTTTGGAACAGGAAACCAACACATGTTCTGGTTTAATCTTTATTGATTTTTTTTTTTTTTTACAAGTATAGAATCTCATTTAAATCAGACAGCGATCGCAGCAATCTGCCTGCTCCTCCTCCAGAGGCAACAGAAACTCTGGTGCCTCCTCAGGAGTGGGGCTCTCCTGGGCTCCAGTCACACTCCAAGGAAGTGACCCTGACTCCACACAGTCCCTGCCCCAGGGAAGGGCTGGGGCTGGAGTCGCTCCTGGCACACTCCGAGCGAGGTCAAGCCTCTGTCACCCACCCTGGGGACAGAGAGGAGCAACCCTGGAATGCAGCATAACCTTGAGGACGGAATGGAGAGAGGCAGGAATGGGCTAAGGCAGGTCCCGAGCGGAGCCAGAGCTGAGGAACCGAGGGGATTCACCCTGTCCTGGGGCTGGGCTGGCCGCAGGGAGGCTGGCGCACAAAGCCCAGCTG
>VXBC01012174.1:185378-212210 GCA_013399945.1 Ploceus nigricollis | reverse complement strand
AAGTGAGGGTTTCAGTGGGGACATGATGGGGTCGCTGTGGGGATGGGGACAATGGGGAGCCCAGTGGGGCCGTGACAGGTGCCCTGTGGGGATGGGATGTGTTGAAGTCCGTGAAGGGACATGGCAGGGACAGGTGGTCGCTGTGGGCACAGGGATGTGGCAGGGTCCCAGTGAGGACGGGACAGCGTGTGGGGATGTGACAGGGCCCAGGACATCCCTGTGGGGACCCTGCCAGTGTGTGTGGGGACAAGGCGGGGTCCCTTTGGGGATGGGGCCGTGCCAGAGTCCCTCGGCTCGATGGGTGCTCACTGGGGAGGGGGCCAGCCCTGAGAGAGAGAGAGGAACCGGGTTTTTGTGACTCAGGACATCCCAAGCCACAGCTCCTCGCCACACTGGGAGCACAGTGAAGGAATGATGCTCCTGAGAAGGTGGCCCTGAGGCTCCCGGGGCTTCTTGTGGCACCCTCCTGGGGGCCAGGTTGGACCCTGGCCCAGGGTGGGGTGGGCTCAGGTCCCCAGGGAGGGATGCCATGGGCTGGGATCCCCAAGGAGGGATGCCATGGATTAGGGGATCCACACAGCAAAGGGGACAGAGAGTTTGTCTTCGGCTGCAAACTGTGGGATTGAGGTGAAGGCTCTGCTCCCACGGCCTCACCACCATGGCAGGGACGGGACAAGGCTGGCACTGGCAGAGGAGGAGGGGGAGGAGGAGGGGGAGGAGGAGGTGGAGGAGGAGGGCAGCCTCTGCCTTAACTCCGCGGCTGCTGGGGCAAAGCGTGGCCGCCCCAGCCCGCTTTTGTTCGCTTTCTGGTTTTGTTGTCGCACGCTCCGACTGAAATAGCCCAAATCCCTCATAGGAAGCTTCCCCCAGCCCGAGCCCTCGGCTGGTATCTCGCTCGGGCAGGTTTCATGACTCAGCAGCCCAGATGGAGCCGTCCCTCACAGCCCTCAGCTCCAAATCTGTTTATTGCTCCAGAGGCTGTTTTTACAAGAACCTCGCTGCTTTATAGCAGCCAGAGCTCTCCCTTAAAACCCTGCCTCTCCAGCGAGGGCTCGCGTCACACTCCGCGCGGAGGTGGGCGAGGAACAAAAATAGACAAATTAAGAAAACCTCAAAAGGCCAAAAAATGAAAATGTGAGGGTTTTGGCTCTCCAAGCTCAAGGTTTGCTTTGCCTCCGTGTTGCATCAGTTCTGCTGCCTCCCTTGGAGCTGCACCATCTCAGGGCAGAGACAAATCCCCAGGTGATCCCCGGGTGATCATCAGCTCTGCGAGAAGCTGAGAGACTGCTGAGCCCCCGGGCTGTCCCCCTGGAGCTGGGGTACCCCGGCTGGGGGCTCGGAGCCCTGGCAGGGCAAGCCTGGGGTGGTGCTTATCGGCCACGGGCAGCGTAGGGAGAGACGAGGATGGGTTTTGAGTGGCAGCCTGTGGGATTCCCTGCGCAAGCATCTAAACCCCTCATTCCCCCTCACCACCACTGAATGAGAAAAAGGCTCTTGCACAGCTCCAGTGGCTCATCCTGGGCAGTTTTTAACTACTCACACAACTGCAAAGGTGTTTCTAATGCTGGTGCAACTCCTGCTTTTAACCCTCACCCTGCCAGGAGCTTTATGTGTGTTTGGTGTGGGACACAGGATGCAAAGAGGGAAACCTGGGAGGTCTTTGACCCAGGGACACAGCAGGGGACAAAGCTAAAAGGGAATGTCAGCTCCTTCCCACATTCAGCCCCAGCCAGGGGTTCACTCACGGGAGCTGGGGAACTCGGTGGGTGGCTGGGGGCTGCTGTCCTGCCAGGCCCCTCCTGCCAGGAGCTGCTTTGTCCAGGATGGATGTTTGAGGGGCAGGTGGGACTGTGAGGGGTTGCTCCTGAGCACAGGGGAGGTGTCAGGCACTGGGTGCTTTCTGGGACAGCCACTCACTCTCTGCCCTGGCATAGGGGGGACAGCAGGGCCTCTGTGGGACCCCCAGCCCTGGGAAGGCAGCCTGAGCTCCCACCCGTGCAGCCCAGGGGATGTGGGGCAGCAGCAGCTCTCTGCTAAGGCAGACATCGTGTTGTGGACAGGTTTTCTCCCTTCCCACAGGAACTGTGCATCTCTTGGAAAAGTTCTGAAGACTCTGTAGGGACAAGATGCTCGAAGTGGTGACCGATGACCCCGCGGTGCCTTTGGGGGGTGATGGCTTTGGAAGGGTCAGGACTTGGACTCTGATTCTCGTGGGTCAGGATATTCTGTGGCTCTGTGAAGCCACCTTACCCAGCCCAGCCTGGCAGATGCCCGCTGGCTGTGCTGGGGTGAGCACGGCGCGGTGGGTCCCGGGCACATTCCCGAAGGGTGCGCCTGACCACGAGCCATTAGCTGGTCATTAGGGCCATTATCTTAATCACGGGTGTTCCCCTGCTCTGGGCAGGGTGTGCTCAGGGTCACGAAGGCCTGCTGAGAGGGGAGCAGGCTGCCTTCCACAGCTGCCATCCATCCATCCATCCATCCATCCATCCATCCATCCATCCATCCATCCATCCATCCCTCCATCCATCCATCCATCCCCTCCAGTTTCCATGGCTACACCAGAGTTTACTCTTCCACGCCTTCTGACCTGCACTGGTGTGATGTAGACAAAGGTCCCTGTGTGAGGCAAAAATCCCAGGGACTGGGACCTCCTGGTTTTGGGAGCAACAGCTGCATCCAGGGTGGTCAGAGCACGGAGCGACAGGCGCTGAGCACCCGCAGCCCAGCCGGAGGGAGCCTTGGCGGGGCTGGTTTGGGGTGCTGCCTTCTCCTCCTCGCCTCCCTGACGGCAGCAGGGACCCAGGGGAGGCAGCGAATGCTCCTGTGGGGACAAATCCCGGCGCGGGGCCATCGATGCGAGGTGACAGCCGGAGCTGAGATCCCCGAGCAGGCTGCGGCTCCTTGATGGGCGAGAACAAAGCCCGGGCTTGGGTCTGCGCGTGGGGCTTCGGTGGCCGAATGTGGGTCAGCGGAGGCCTCGCTGAGGAGGCAGGGATGTCACAGCTCCGCAGGGGTGTCAAGCACGGCAGGGCAGCCACAGCACAGCAGGGCTTTGCTGGCTTTCCGGCGGCACAAGGAGCAGAAGGGGAGCGTGCTCCAATCCGAGCTCCCTGGGCAGGAGGATTTTGGCTGAGGGGCTCCCAGGATGTGGCCATGAGGGTGTGTCACCCTTTCTAAATCCATGGGTGCTCTGATCCGTGGGTGAAATGGGAAGTGTTTCCACAGCCCGGGTGTGTTGGGCTGTGGGGAGCCACATGTGTGCCACAAGCTTAGTCAGCACCGGGGCAATCCCTGTGCCCTGCCCTGCATGCCAGGATCCCTGCCTGCCCCTGGCCGCCCATGGAGGAAAGTGCTGTCCCCCAAGGCCAGGTTCCCTCTGATGGGCTGTGGGTGACCGTGGGCTCCAGAGGGTCAGGAGGAGCAGCTCTGCTGCCATTTGTTTGTGTTTGTTGCATTTGGGGCGCCCTTACTGCATTGACTGGCCCCTCGCTGGGCAGAGGGATGCAGGGATGCTGTGCAGTGCAGGGACCCCACGGCCTGGGCTGTGTTTTGGCAGCTCCCTCGGTGAGATGCCAGGGTGCTGGTTTGTCTCGGGAGGGTGGGGTGAGTTTCATCGGGTGCTCGCCCGCTGAGTCAGGGGCTCAGCAGCCACGTGAGCCTGGCCGTGCCCCGCGTGCCTCTGGGATGCTCCGTGTCCTGCCCCGACCCCGCTCTCCGCAGCCTGGGCCGTGGGGAGCGAGGGCTGGGGCACTGACACGGCCTGGCAGCTCAGCCTGCCCAGGGCACTGCTCCCTCCCCATCGCAGCCTGCGCAGCACTGCCTGCCTCCTGGGCAGCCCAGCTGGGGGCTGGCCCGTCCCAGGGACCCCAGACATCCCTGGAAGCTGGGCCTGGGGGTGCTCTGGCAGTGCCTGCCCCTCCAGCACTGCATGATGTGCTCTGAGCTCCCATCCATTCCCATTTCACTCCCATTGGGGAGTGCTGGCGCCTGGTTCATAAAACATTGACTTTCCAGACAGGCTTTGCAAAAGAAATTAGATGTTGGTGACTGTATGGAGAGCTCAGGAGATTCCAGGGTGCATTCCCTGGAGCAAAGGGTGCTCACAATCCTTGCTTGTGGCCATGGAGAGCCTCTGGTGGGGCAGGCATTGCCCAACAGCTCCCACTCCATGAGATCCAAAATGCTGGACACCTGTGTACTCTGAGCTGCTGCTTGACCCTGTTTCTGTGTTCCCCATGCTCTTCCTACTCCTTGTTGGGTTCCACATGGTCCTGACCCAGCTCTGCCAGGTGTGACAGCACACAGCAGGGATGTGTGGCCCAGCCAGCCGTGGCTCCCCTGTGGAAGTGTGTTCAGCTCCCTGGGCAGCAGCCAGGTGGGAAGAGGCCCAGTGGGCTGGGGGCTGCAGGAATTCATTTACCTGGTACTGCTGATGGGCTCAGTCCCAGCATTGTCCACCAGCTCCAGCCACAGGGAGGGCTGTGGGAATGTGCTTTGCCTGTGCCACTGCGTATGCTTTCTCCACAGTCACTAATAAATCCATGCTGGCTTTTCCTGGAAGGTCACCCAGCCAGTTTGCTGGAAGGCCAGAGATCACTATGGGGCATCACCACGTGGCTTGGATTTTTCCCTTTTCCCTTCTCACCAGGAGGGCAGCCTGGGGTTTCTCTAACCACGGCTCAAAAGCTGCTGCTCCAGTGTGGTGTTTTCTCCTAAGGAGGTGGTTTAGGTTTCACAGGCCCCTCCTGATGGGAATTTGAGCAGGCACTAAAACTAGGGCTCCTTGTGTGCCGCTGTTATCAGTGTTATCTGCTCCGTGGGGAGCAGGAGCCGGTGCTGGGGCGGCAGGAGCCCCCGGGATCTGCTCCAGGCAGCCCCCATCCCCCAGGCTGAGTCACCAGCGGGCCCAGTGCGTTTGCTGCTGGGGTGACGGCAGCTGTGAGTCCCAAAAAAAACCCCCAGCACTGATGCTTTAATGACAGGCGGATAACACAGCCCCGGGAAGACTCATTCCGTGCATACCTCAGTGCTGTGACTAAGCCCGCGCTGGGCTGGAGCAGCTGCAGCCTCCCCGCCTCACCCCGGCCCTGGTGTCACCAATTCTGCAGGTGCCACCATCCCAAAGTGCCCATCTCCAGCCTTGTGCCACATTTAATGTTCCATGTCCACCTGAGTGTGTAATTAAGGATCTGCATCCCCCAGCTGTGAGCCTGGAGCGCAGCGGGGGCTGGCGTTCCCCAGCCACAGCAGCAGCCCCCAAAACCAACCCCAGCTGATCCCAGGATGGTTCCAGTGCCCTCGGCTCCTTTCCTGCCGTTGGGTGCAAGTCTCCTGAAGGGCTGGGCAAAAGAAAGGCACTTTGGCTGTTTAATGTTAAAAGACAAGTGGGAAAAACACTCCCAAAGTTTTACAGCTTACTGTGCCTTTTCCCTTGGCATCCCCGGTCTCAATTTCTAGACTTTAATCTTCAACTCGTCGTTTATTACTGCTGCTTTTCTTTAAATAGTAATATTTGCTAGGAAATGCAGTGGCTGCATCCCTACGGCCGCTGCTGGGCGTTTATCTCCTCTCTCCTGGTGAGGAGCTGATGGATATAGATCCAGGCAGCTGTGTGACCTTTACAGCCTCACTCCGAGTGCGGGGACGTGGATGTAAGATTGTTTCAAGTCATTTTGATTTTATTACAAACCAAAATACTTCACATTCAATGGCACCTCATGTCCACAGGATAATTACTCTTGGGGAACAAACAACAACCCGAACCCCAACACCTTAGATAGGTGCTGGTGCAGCTGCAGCTCAGTTAGGCTCTTCCACAAGATCCCAAACTTGGGAGCATCCAACACTCCACCTGCTTTGGCTCCTGGCTTTCCTGTGGGACATTATTCCAGCATTACACCTTAGCAGGAAGCTGTCTGACAAACAATTTCCTGTTCAATAAACACACAAGCTGCACCTGCAGAGAACCATCTTCATCATCCAACTGATTGCCAGATCCCAGCGTTTGGTGCTGAAGCTCCTGGATCAGCTGATGGGATGGGGGCTGTGTTTGAGCAGTGACTTGTGGCACCTCCTCAGGCGTGTCGCTGGTAACGCTGAGGGAATAAAACCCCACAAACAGGAGCTTCGTGCTCTTCACTCCTTTTTTGTGGGAGAACATCAGGGTCCCGAGAACCTTTTTATTCCTGTTCCCAAAAGCTGCAGTGGCTGTAGCTTCCAGCCTTCCCAACGAGCAGAAGACTGAAATGGAGGAATTATATTTAAACCTGACACCCCCAAATCACGGGGGGGAGCGGCTGAAGCTCCTTGGTTTGTGCAGAGCCCTCCTGCTGGGATATGTGCTAATACCACATAAAAGTAACAACTGTTGAGGAGCTTCCCTGCCATGTCCTTTCCCATCCTTTATCAGAATTAAGTTAAAAAGACTGGACCACTGCAAGCTCTATTTTTACACCCTCGGGCACGTGCTGTCGCCTCTGAAAGCTGCTGCTGATTTAGGAAGGAACACAAGGAGGGAGGGACTGCATTTCTATACCCTGTACTGCAAAAAGTGTGACTGTGTCCTTATTCTTTGTCACCATCAGCACAGAGGTACCGTGATCCTCTCTGCAGCCACAGGAGGTGTGAGGAATGAATGCCCATTCACGTTTAAGATCAGCTTATATGGCACGTGATCCTTCCCTGCGCTGCGAGGCACAGGAATCCTGACAACAGCAGAGTCAAAAGGAACCCAGACAAATGTCAGCATTCATGCAATTTAACAAAGCTCCCTACTTGTTTTTACCAAAAAAAAAAAAAAAAAAAAAAAAAAGCCCCGAAAGGTTTTAAACAAAAGGAAATGTCCTTCATTCAACACTGGTGAAATCTTTCAGCGCTCTCAAAGCGACTTCAAAGCTTCTCCACATCTGCCTGCTCCAGCCAAGCACTGCTGCCTGTCCTCAGGCCTTTGTGATGTACCCTTCTCTGATCAGGAAGTCATAGATTTTCCTGGTTTTGTTCACATCAATCTTGATGAGGGCTCGAGCCTGCGCCAGTCTCAGGCCTCCCTGTTTGTTGCACTCGTTCACTAAAGCAGCTTTATATTCCAAATAGGCTCCAGGGACCAGCCTCACCATCTGACAGAGCTGCAAGACAAAAGGTGAAGTTAATAAACACCAGCACTTGTCATGTTCTCCCATTCCCAGAGCCCTGCTGGGGGAGGAGCACGGGGAATATTTTCCTGAGAACACTTCCAGTGTTTCTTTGCACAGGGGAGGCACAGCCATGAGGAGCTGTTTGGATCCACAGGTAGGGAGGGGAGGAGCCTGCTGGCTGCTGCATTCAGAAACATTCCTGGTGGAAAAATAAAGGAGGAGGATGAAAGCAAGCCCTGGGCTGGCAGGAGCACAGCTCTGAGTGTGTCCTGTGTGGGCGTTGCTCCTTCCCAAGCCTGGGAAGCACACATGCCAGACTTGGAAGCAGCAACTGGGCTGGCTGGCTGGGGGCCAGGGAGGGCATCTGGCTGCTAATCCCCTGCAGACTCGGGCTCTAATACCTTCTACAAAAGCAGCTCCCCCTCCACAAGCCTGGCATGGAGGCTGTGCAGGGAAGGCATTCCGTGGTTGGAAGTTTGGTAAGGAATGGCTGTGCACAGCCCCTGAGCTGTTTGGCTGCACAGCTCCTGCTCAGCTCCCAAATTCCAGCTGCCTTCCAGGAGCACGGCGCTGCTCCCGCTGGAGGAACTGTCTGTCTCCTCCCTTTAATAAGGAAATGCTTCATGCTCATTCCTCACGGATAGGAAATTGCAGAATTCCTCAGCCCTCAGACTTTCTGTCTCAGCTGACCAGGAAATCAGATTCCACACACACACACACTGATGTCCTGCCACCATTATTCCCGTGCTGAATGGAGCAGAGATGCCAGTTCCACACGGAGCCACGAGCTGATTCCCAGTGCTGCCAGCTCCAGCCAAGGGAAACATGCAGTGAGGGGAGGCTGAGGTGCAGCTGTGCTTCACGGGCACTGCAACCTGCCTGGGGCAGCCTAAGGACACATCAGGACTTCTATTAAGAAATAATAATCTCTTATTTCAATAGTTGTTCACTGAGTTAGAGGACAGGCCTGCACTGGGCTGAAAAACAACCAGTGCTCATTAAGAAAAATTAACCCCTCTGCTCAGCTCAGCCTCACAGAGCAGGCAGGGAGATGGATGTTGTAACAGCACCAAATAACAGCACCCTGGTGCTCTGCTCCTTTCTTTGCTAAATAAGCCAGTTTGTTTGCTGTATGTGTAGCACAGGAGATTTAGAAGCCAACTGAAAAACCTGAATGATTTCTGTGAGAAAGGAAGAGTAGTCAGGGCTTGTAAGTGAGGTGATATTCACAGCTCCCCAGACGTGGTGTGGGCAGCCCTGTGCTGTGGAGACACAGTTTATAGAGATGATCCTTCCCTCCTTTCCTCACCTCCTTCTCCTTCTCGTTGAGCTTCTCCGTGCCTGGCAGGCCGGTGAGGTTCAGCGGGGGGGCACTCCGTCTGCCTGGGGAGTCAGAAAGGAAAAGCTGGAGAACCAGAGCACTCTGGAGCTCCTGGGCTCTGCTAGGGAGGCAATCCCACCCAGTCTGAGCCAAGTGTTTACAGACAGGGTTACTCAGGGCTCAGCAGAAAGCTCTGCTGATGTGACAAAAGGTCTGGTTTTGCAATTTGAAGCTCTGTGAATGTTGCATGAGACTCGTGAGCTGTTGGTTTTTGGGAGGAACTGCAAGACACAAGCTTTGTGTCAGACTGGCATCAGGCATGACTATCCCAGCTCCAGGGAGGGTGTGCCAGGTGTGCTGAAACCAGCACCTTGTAAGGATGATGAGACTTTTTTATTGGTGTGATTAAGCAGCCAATTTCTCTCTGGCATTACTGACAACTTCATGAGGCAGAATTTTCTTCAAATGCCATTAAATATGATGCAGATATTGCAAGGCAAATGCAGTTTGGGGATTGATTTTTTGTCTGTTACGATGAACAGTTCTGAAGGAATATTTATCACAAGGTCATCTGGTATTTCTCACTTTCACTATTATTTCTATATTATTACATAAACAACAGGTATAAGTTATTGTTTATTTTATTGGACATTACCTGGCACAGCCTAAACTTTCACAAGGGCTGTCTGCTTGCAGGTTTGGCTTTTTTTCCTAATAGTTTTTTTGTTGTTTTTTTTTTTTTTTTGCAACTTGCAGAGCTCAGGACAAAATTTGGGTTATTTATTCACACTGGAAAAAGTCTCTCACCCCTGTGCTGTGGGCTGCATATTTAGCACTGTTAGAGATAGGTCTCTATCCCAGGATAACTCCCCAAATTTGGTGAAGCAATGAGACCTTGGGAAATGTGCAAAACCAAAATTGTTTTCCCCGAGGAGCCTGCCCTGGCCAGGTCCTGCCCCTGGCACTGGGAACTCTCTGTGTCTCCTGGGCATCTGCAGGAACAGAAGGGATCTGGCTGGGTGTGAGGAGCCTGAGCAGAGGGAGCTGGGGGACTGGGGAGAAGCTGGAGTGTGAGCCTGTGGGAGGTGTAAAGGAAGTTATTTCTCAGCACTGCTCCCTCTTCCCATGGCATGGGGCGACTGTGCTAGGAGGGACATGACAGAATTCAGTTTTCCTCTTTTATAAACCCAGAAAATACCACACACACACAAACTACATCAAAGAAAACATATCAAGGCTGCAAAGTCAAGAGCTTAGAATCTGGAAGTGAAGCATTAATTTGCCCTCTTGTATATTCAGAGTGATGCAGCCTTTAATTAGAGCCACGTGGCAGCTCTTCCCCAGCATCCCTGGGCAGGATGTTTGCTTAATTAGCAACTCTATGGTATTTTGTTTGGGTTTTGTTCCACATGTGATGCTGCTTGTAAACACTGTGAGCTATCACAGCTCCACAGGCAACACAATCCCCTTCATGGGACACTGGATCCTTGATAAAAAAAGAAAGTTCATCCCTCATTCCAGACCTTCAGCTGGAAGACACTGTCCTTCCTTCACGGACTCTGAGATACAGAAAGCTGTTTTCTTCTCCAAAATAGCAGATCTTAGCAATCACCAAACAGCTTTAGAACAGTCTGTAGTGCCCTGACTCACTGCTTGGCATCCTGACCCAAATTTACCAGGAAGAAATGAGGAAGAACATCTAGACCCAGTGTCCACCTCTGAGAAGTTTGATTCAAGTGGTTTAACAGCATCCACATAAAAAACTGGGTGTAGGGACAGAGCCAAAGCCATTTTGCCTGCCAACATTTAACAACCTCGTAGTAAAACTTTATCCCAGTCTCAGTCACCTCATGACCTCAACAAATGGGATGGGAATTTATTTAAGTCTTGCTCATGAGGACCTTGCCTGACCCCTGAATCTGTCCTTACTGGGCACTGAAAGAAGATGGGGTCCTCTTGGTGGGAAAAAAGCCTGATTTGTGCTTACAGACTGTGAAAATTCTTTTGTTTCCTGCCTTGCTAATGTAGCTTTAGGATGGGTTTTGACCTCTAGTCAGAAAAATCTAGAAATTCAGCAGAAAATCCTGCAGGATATGTGAGTGGAATGACTTGCAGAATGATGTAGTGTTGACTTAAGCAGTGCTTAACCGTGAGGCTTGAGGACTGACACTTTGGCACTCAAGAAAAGAGTCAGAAAAAGGCTGTCAGAGAGATATTACTGGGTTTATGGAGACATCATCTAACACTTACCTGTAGTTGAAGGAACTGGTACTGTGGGAGTCAGGCCAGAATCACTGAAAATAAAGGAAATTTTCAAATTGCCTTCATGGTTTTTTAAGAATAACTGCATGTGTTGACCCTGAAAGTGCTTCTTCCACAGCTTGTAAAAATTACACAATTCAACTTGTATAACCCAGGCCCTGACTAGGAGTCAACAGGATTTATAAATATTTAGTGTTCCCACATTGAAAAATATGTCTGAAACCTGTTAAAAAACCCAACAAAGAAATGTGGAGGGGTACACAATTAAAAATCCAGTGGAGATTGAGTGGGGAAGTTCCAAACCATCTCCTGCACACAGGATGCACTTCCTTTACGTTTGCTCCTTAAATCCAAGTGCTCGTGCAGGCTGATGACACATTAATAATGCTGCTACATCTAAGATCATCTGAAATATTTCAGGCATCAGCTGTGCCCTCATTAATATCCACAAAGAGCTCATTTCCCTCCGTGACTTTATGAACAGCAGCTCAGTTCCTGAGATATAAATCTGAGAAAACTGAGGGGTTTGAGTCCCTCCTTTGCCTACACTCTACAAGCACTATTGCTGTCACCCGCTTTTCTGCCCTTCTGAATTCTGCAGGCTGCTCCCACTTTGATAAACTGGGGATGGATTTGTCACTATCAGGCAGGAAAATGTGTTTGATGCAAACTGAAGCACAGAATCCCAGGAAGGTTTGGCTCGGAAGGGACCTCGAAGCTCATCACGTCCCACAGGCAGGGACACCTCCCAGTGGAGCAGGCTGCTCCAAAGGCCATCCCAGCTGGACGGGGCACTGCCAGGCTGGGGCAGGCTCCCTGGGCACCCCGTGGCAGTGCTTACATGTCTGCCTGGCGGCTGAGCCACTGCTGGCAGGCGCTGCTGTCCTGGATGTACTGCAGCACCTCCGAGAGCATCGTGCGCTTCAGCCGCTCCTCGTCCCGGCTCTTCTTCAGGTGGTCGTAGGTCCTGGCACCTGTGGCACACACACAGCCTGCCCTCACCACCTGCCTCACCCAAAACCTCCAGACTGGCTTGTCCCTGCTTCAGGAGATATTGGGAAGTTCTCTGCCTCTGGCCCAGTCTCTGCTGTTCTCCCTTGTGGTGACTACTTGGCAGCAGAAGGGATTAGATTCCACCCTGCACCCTTCCCCCTGTTCATTTCAGGCCAAAACCAAACAAAAAAGGCTTCCATGATCTAATTCCAGGACAAAACAGGCCATTTTGTTATGTGGAGGTCTTAGGCCTCTCTCCAGACATCACATGTGTTGACAGGCAGTGAAAGTGTCCCAAGATAAAGCCCTGAGACCACTGTGCCATGACATAAATATTTTTTAATGAAGCTTTTGCAAAGTGGTGCCCAGAGCAGAGCTGTGTTAGACACTGTGATCTCCAGGCTGATGGCTCAGATCAGCTCCAAACCAGCCCAGCTGGACTGGGCATCATTGCTGAAGCCTTGCTCAGCTCCTCTCTGAACTAAGTGCCTTTTTATTCAACACATCCTGAATGTTGTAAAATCATCCTTCCCTTCCTTGATGGATGGGAATGGGCTGAATAATGCATCAGGTACTTACTGCAGAAATTGGTGATTCCTGCTGCTCTGTATTCCTGGAGTCTCTTTATTTCCCTGCGCAGCTCAAATTCCACTGTTGGACCCCACGAGGTGGCAGGAGGGAAAACCAGAAAAGCAAAAGTGGGTCAGTGGGGTGGACTGGGAATGTGGCTCTTTGTTATCTGCCTGCACAGGTCAGCTCTGAACACACTAACCACAGCCAGGGTTAACCTCCCTCCACAAGACCTCAGTATCTCTCTGTCCCCATGCTCCTTGGTCACAGATTTCAGCTGGTTTCTAGCATTTGTGTGCTCAGAAAAGGCATTTTCTCTTCATGCTTTGATAGTCCCTTTGCCATATCCTAGACAAGGCAAATAACAATAATGTGGGATTTCCAGAAGGCATTTCAATAGCTTTGAGGAACTACTCCAGCCAGGCTCCTTATACATCAAATATTCTCTTGGAACTATGATTTTCCTAGCTGGACCTTCCAAAATTTTTCCTTGCAGACAATTTTTTCCTGCAGTCAGTAAGATGAAATTATGAAATGTTTCTTTTGCTCAGAGATATTTCCTGTCTGTTGCTTTCATCAGCTGCCTTCCAGCACTGCTCTGTTTTACAGGGAGCAAGTTTCCTTGTGAATTTGTTTCCTGCTGCTGCTCAGGAGACCTGTGTAATCAGGAGACCTGTCCCTGACTGCCAGGTTCACCTGAGGATCTGCAGCCACTACAACAACAAAACCAGGACTCATGACTTTGCAGGATCATGCTTTTGGTATTTCACACTGGGAGTCCTGAAAACACGGGCACAACTTTGTAAATGCTTTGTTCTTTCTAATGAGCAACAACTGTCCCAGTTTAAGTCACAGAATGAAGCAGGATGTGGTGACTCTGACTGGAATCTGCCTAAATGCAGGCTATGGGATGATTCAGGGATGGAACAATGCCTCTCCCCTAAGGTAAGGACATAATGACCACTGCACTATGTAATTATGTGACATTAAATACTTTAACGTGTGTCTTTCAAAGAATTCACTTTGCTGCCAGCTCCCAATCTCTCCACACAGACATAATATAGGGATTTTATTCTTCCCCTGATACAGAGTCCCAGTAAATAAACAGTGGTCTTTAGATAAAAAAATATTACCTCTAACACGTGACCAGAATGTTCAGCCAGCTGCAAACTCAAACAAGGAGCTCGGACACAGTTTAGTGGAAAAAACCCACTGGCTGCTCATTCAGCACATCAAACCACAAATGTATTTGTTTTCCTGAGGTAGCTAGAAGGGGGAGGAGGAGGAGGCAAACCACCTCCTGCCCTGCAGGAGAGGGATGTGTGTGGGAAGCAGGGGGGCACTCTGTGTGCAGAGCCCGGACTCACGCGCGTGGCTCTCGATGAACTTGTCGTGCTCCACGGGCCCCAGGATCCGCGCAAACCTCCTCATGGTCTCGTACAGCTCCTGCACCTCCTTGGGGTAGCGCCTCTCCAGAACTACAGGGGACAAAGTGCCACATGTCACCACTGCTGCTGCCAGGAGGAAACACCTCTGCGAGGGCTGGTGTGAGCCCCAGCCTCGGGACTGCCCAAAAATCCACATTTTGGCCCTGTTGGTGTCACAGCTACAAATTGCTGAGTAAAAAGCAACAGAAGTTACAGCCCTTAAAGTCCTTAAGGCACAAAGGGTGATATTTAAATGTTGTTCAGACATTTCTCACAAGAGTGAGGTGCACTTAAAAGGCCTGGGTTTTACCTTCCCCCTCTTCTCCACTCAGCAGAGCCCAAAGTGCTTCTGAAGAGCAATTTAGAGGCAATAACTAAAACACTGGGCTGGGAGTAGTTAGAAGCAGGCAGCTGGAAACAGCTGGGGCAGGAAATCTGCTGGAATTTGGAACATCTGAATATGTTCCAGTATGAACAAACCACACTGGTGACCTGGAAGTGGTGAATGTGTGAAGTTTTGCCACTTTGAAGTCAAGCAGTTACACCTGATACTCACTCTGAAATTTCCTGAGGTTGATCAGGCCATGATCTCTTATAATTCTGGAAATGAAAGAAAATTATATTAATAAAGGCCATTGCTCCTGCATTGCCTCACAAACACAAAGGCTTCAGAAGAAACTTTGATTTAGACCATCAGAGGAGTCTAAAACTAAACATGAATGAAATTTCCATAAGCCCTGGGCTGGCTGGAATGGAAACATGATGCAGTGTGTCTTTAATCAGGGTAAATTTTGGACAGTGGTGTGCATTAACACTGAGCACAAAGGGAGCTGCAATCACTTTAAAGGTTGGAAATTGCTTCTTTAGGCACAGATTTCACATCTACAGCACCTTATAACTTGTCCTTCCAAAATCAGAGGTAATGAATGTCTCATGAACGTCATTTCCAGCTTCAGAGAGAGACAAACTTCCCTCTGCTGAAGCACAGGGTAGAGCTGGACTGTAAATGCCACCCTGGAACAGGAGAAAGGCATTTTTCCAAGGCAGCCTGGGTTTTAAAGAGGTGATGGAGGTAACTCTGGGTTAGAACTGCTCCTGCTGGGATCAGGGAAGGAGCAGAGGAAAAGCAGGTGCCTGATCAATCCCTTTGTCACCAGTGTGAGCAGTGCCACGTGCTCATTGCTCTGGGGTGACTCCACTCTGGCAAATAAGACACCACAGACTTGGGCTGTCAAGGACAGCTCAGAACCTGCTCTGTAAAACCCTTGACATTTCCTCTGCTGTGCACAAAACCCTCCTGTCCCGTGCAGAGTCACCTTTCTGATGGTGACATCAGCACTTTGGTGTCATTTTCCAGATTTTTGTCCCATCCTGCTGTTGAAACTTCACAAAACCTGACACTGGTGTAACCACAAGAGTTATGGAGAGCCCTGCAGCACTTTCCTTTGGTATGACAAGATTGATCATCATGGAAATTACACCACATAAATACTTTTTATTTATGAATTATAAAGAACCAGGTCAATCCTTCCTGTCACTCAGCAGAACTGTGTAGTTTTATGAGAAGGACTGGAGCAGCCTCACTACAAATCACTAATTCTTCCAGCATGGAGTAATCCAGCAAGATATAATTTTAAATATTGAACAAAGTACTTCAAAGTTATAATAAAAAACTTAATTTAATTAATAGATTGAGTCATTCTAGAACGCTGTCAAATGAGCTGAATAAATTATTCAAGCCCACGTCAGCAATTGAGTTATCTTCAGTGTGGAAAACTAACTTAGGGACCACTAGGATTTAAAAATAATGATGCAAATATTTCTGGGGAAAAAGTGGGGGTCCAGCAATCAGTCACAGTCTGGCAGGATTTTTTTTTTTCTCCCTGAAGCAGGAAATTAATGATGTGTAATCCATCAGCATTGCACAGGGAAGGGAAACCCACAGCTTCAAAAACTCACTTCTTCCGTCTCTGTCTTTCCTTTAGCCTGGAATGATAGATATCTACAACTGCAATCTTCAGAGCTGCAACACACAAAGATTAAAGAATTCATAAGCAATCACTGCAGGAGGCTGCATTTCAAGCTTTTATGTTCACATTAGGCTGAAATGGTCACTGCTTTGCTGGTTTCAAAATCCTGAGGCAATTTTCCAGGGGCATGAGCTCAGTGCAGCCCTTGCTACCTGGGGAAGGTTTCTTTTGCTTCCTCCTGCCAAATTCATCACTGTAAATACACTCATGTCAGCATGAACCTGGGCAGGTCCTGAGAACTCCTCTCCTCTTCCTTCTTGGACTGTTTTGCTACCAGCAAATATTTGTTCCTTCATACATGCAATAGCCAAGTATTCCTTCTCCTGGGAAAAGATTTAAGGGCCTGAGGTGTCATCTTTGGGCAAAGATGTTTGCCCAGAACAGGAACTCCAAAAAGCAGAACAGTTCTGACTGTGAGGACTCAAAGTAGCCTTTGCTGCACTTGTTAAAGACATCTGGAAGATTCCAGCTTGTTAACTTCCAAACTTATCTGTCTGCCAGGAGAACAAAGAATAGTTCAGGACAATGTGAAGAAGCCATGCTCATTAGAAATCACATCCTTCCCAAAATCAAACCTGTCTGCAGCCTGGCTGAGCCACTCACACAGCCTATAGCTCCTTTTTCCTGCAGCCATTAGCTTAATAAACTTTTTTTTTGGGTAAATTCTTGAAAGACAAGATAAAGAGACACCTATCACCTTCCCTTCCCTTGCTCTGTTAGATAACACACAAATTCTGGGTCATTAAGTGAGTGTAGAGGTGGCTGATTTTCAGTGGGTTTTTAAAAAATTCTGTTAATAATTTCCATGTGCTCGCACTCAAGAGGTCCCAAAGGCTTGGCAGTGGTTTGGAGGCTGTGACACAACAACCAGATTTTGGAAAAAGGGGAACCAGGGTGGCCCAAGGGGGACAGAAACCAGGGTCCATTTCTCTCTGTAGTTACACAAAAAGAGCAAAACTGATAGTGGCAGATTATTGATTGTACTCTCAGATTAATAATTGATAATGCAATTAAGAAGTGTGGTTATGTGTCTGTCTTAAATATGTATGTTGGTGTAAACACCAGGAAGCCCCCAGGCTCTGGGAAATTCATCCCTGCATCCCTCTGGGTAATCAAATTTCATACAAAGCCCAGAGGCTGTGGGGATTCACTCAGGAGCTTCATCCCAAGGAAAAAACCCTTCAGTTTGTCCCAAATTGCTCTGACATTAATCTAAGAGTAAAGGATTCTGTATGAGACAGGAGGGGTGCTGCAATATTCCTACTTGTTTTTCCAAATTTCCTGCATTTTCCAGCATCACAGTGTATTTTCATAGTGAGGGGTTCAAGTTTCCTAATTTAAGAACAAGCAGAGACAGCAAATTCTCCTTCGTGCTAAAATGTGGGGATGAGAAATTGGGAATGCAGGAAGTTAAACATGAATGAAATCCATTAGGAAGGGCTGGAACTGGAGCCAATTTACGGAAAATATTTTTGTAGTTTTCAAACCCTCTGCAAGCTCAGCCAACTTGTTATTTTCTGGGGTTTGTGTGGGCAGAACTTAATAAGTACATGCAGAAACTGCACTGGAGAACCTCCATAAATATCACGAGTAATTATGCACCTCTAACCACGGAGTTTTGATGCTTTCACCTGAGCGCACAATATTCTAAAGAAATGATGATCAGCTGGGGAGAGGAAGGAACAAATGAAGGGAAGAAATGGAGCCTCTGCTCCCAGTGCAATCAGAATTTGCTGCCACAAGCCCTTCTGGAGGGGCTTTTGTTTTTAACAGCCAGATTCACCCAGGACAGGCGATTACCAAATCTGGAATGCATGAATAACTCTGGCTCCAGTGCCACACACTGCATGGAAATGAGAGGGGAGATGCTGGGGGAATGAGAATGCTCTGCCTGTGCTCCTCCCCATGGACTCTGCAGGGAGGCAGCTGCTTGTGCTGGTAGTGTGAGCTGATCCAAGCTGACACCGTGCTCAGTGGCCACTCTGGGCTCTGATAAGGCTCTTTGCTGTGCCTGCTGCAGCTCTGAAGGCCCCACTGATAGGCAGCAACTCAAGGCTCCTTCCTCCATTCCAAAACAAAAACAAACAAAAAAAAAAACCAAGCCAAATATTTTGGTTTCTCCAGAGCGTGTCCAAAACAGTTTCTTCGCTTTTCATTCCTCTCCAGCCTCACTTGGTGTGCAGGAAAGTTTGTGGAACACTAATGAGTGAGAGCTTTGTTCCACGGGAGAGAACCTGCCTTGGCAGAGAGGCCCAGATAATGGGAAGAATGCAAACTAATCCCAGTAAACAGCCTGTGGGACCAGTGTGTGCTGGGCTGGGGACAAGCTGCAGGGCTGCAGTCCAAATTCAGCCACCCTGGAGCAAAGCAGGAGCCATGGCAAGCAGTTATCTGCCTGTGGAGCATGGCAGGGCTTCCACAGCAGAGTAAACACCCTGCTCTGTCAGGAAGGACAGGGACTGCCTTGCAGCTTAAAATCAAATTTCCCTGCCAGTTGCAGCCTATTTCCACTCCCTTCCAAATCTGTGGTTTCAGCAATTACTCTGCAGTGTTAGAAGTGAAAAATCATTTACATGAGAAGGGGGGAAAAAAAGCTGGGAAAAAGATAAATTACCAACGTTCTAATTCAGCCTGATGAAAACTTGTAGTTCATGAAATATTCAAGCACTGTGGGCTGAATTAGGCTTGTAACTGGTTGGTGCTTTTGATCTGTCCATTATGTTTTTGTGTAACTGCAATATATATTTGCATGCCCTTACTGTAATGCCAGCACTGAACAAAAGAGAACAATTCCAGAATTTAACTGAAGTATGAGAGATTTCATACAATTTTTTGCCACCTCACTAATACCAAGAAGTGACTGAATGATGTCTGTGACCTCCTGTGAGGCTGGGAGAGCTGGGGAGGCAGCAGGTACAGGTTCTGTGCTCCTCATAAAAGCTGCCTGGGAGCCTTCCCACCTTGCAATAAATAGCATTTTCTTGTGGGAACACCAAGAACTTGTTTAGAGTGACACAGTGAAATCTGACAGGTAAAATACATGAGCTAAAGCTTTAAATATAAATATCATATAAAAGATATACATCAGAAAACAGAGGTCAAGCAGCTCAGATCTAGAACTTCTTAAAAAGTAATTTTTACAAAATATGATGAAAAGCAATGTGGGAGAAAGGGAAGAAGGGGGAATTCCTCTCCAGTGGAAGCACAAATATTCCTGTGGGATGTGCAGCACTGAGCAGTGACTGCTGCACCAAGAGAAGGAAAGAGAGACCACAGAAACTGTACTGGGCTGTTCAGGGCCCAGCCTGAGTGACTTGCAGAAAATCCAGTTGAAGGTTGTTTTCAAAAGTTAATCTTGAGGCCAGTGAGGTTTAACGTGTGGCAGGAAAACAAACTGAGGATTTTCTTCCCCACCTGAGCCTCAGCCTTGGCTGTGAGGCCCCGTTTGGGTTTCTCTGGGCTATGAAATGTGCTCAACCCCTGGGTCACAATTCTACCTTCACACCCAGGCTGTGCCACAGCCCCCTCTGCCCATCCCCAAAGCACAGAGCTCCTTAAGCCACCCCTGCTCTCAGGAGCCCTGTGTTGAGCCATCTCCTGCCCCGTGGGCTCCTACAGCTGCCTTGCAAAACTCCCTCAAGCCAAGTGGGCAGCTGAGCCCTCTAAAACTGCAGCTCAGGGAGGATGTGGCTCCTTCCTTTTTTTGTGTTATGTGAAAGATCTCACTCCAAATTCCTCAGAAAAGAATTCCTGCTCTCCCCAAGATGCCTCATGTGAAAGGGAAAGGCTGGGGTTCATTTCTGCCAGGCTTTCTGTCCCACGTGGGCAGATCTGGGACAGCTGTGGGGAGGCAGATGCCAGAGTTCCTGGGCTGGGAGATCCAAAATGCAGCTGGTCACGCTCCACAGCCTCTGCCAGGCAGTCTGCACACAGCAAATGCCTGACATCTCTTCCCAAACACTGCAGACAACTGAAGGATGGAGCAGAGAACACCCAACGAAATTACCGGGCAGAAATATCGGACAGACTGGGGGGGAAGTATTTTTTCACACAACACTTAATTAAGTTGTGAACTCCTAATTGGATTGTGGAAGTCCCTGTTGCAGGATGTGCAGGAGCACAAGCAGATCCAGCTCCAGCAGGAGTTAGCAGAGCTCCTGGAGGATGGGAGCTGGCAGGGGAGAGGCTGAAGTGTGCCTGGGAGGAGGGCAAAGCCCCCCTGGCTGGACGTGGATCTGTCATTCATGGGCACAAGTAGGAGATTATTTTGCTTTTCCAGTTCACCAGCACCCAGAATAGGATGAAACAGCAGAGAGCTGGCAGGAGGAATCCCTGCCATGGCCTCAAGCCAGCCCCCCCTCAACAAAAGCTGAAAGGGGAGAGGCTGACATGGGACTCAGAACCTGCCCTGGGCCAGGGGAGTTTGCATTCCCAAAGCTCCTGGTGCACTGCTCAACCTCAAACTGGCTTTTTTAACTTTGCCAAGGCTGTCTGTACGTAACAAGGATTTGTCTGGATCCAAGGGATGCAAAGGCTTTAGCTCAGGACTGCCTGACACAGATGGCAGAATTCTGAGGCATAAACACAGGACTTTTAAACCCTGTGTGTACTTACAAACGTGGGGAAAAGCAGGATCTTTTCCTCTCTGTGGATTAAAATGTCACTTCAGTAATTCCTGTCATTTCATGGGATTAAGGCAGCATGTTCACAGAAACTCAGAGCAGGAACTGGGCTCATACACTCATCTTCACAATGAAAAGGAAGTTGTCACACACAGCTGATGCTACTTTAACTGAGGGCATGCTGAACATATGAAAAATCACACAGCTTCGAGTCCAACACTTTTAATGTGTTTCACATAAACTGCACACCTCCTTGCTGCCTGCATTAACACCTACCCTGATAGATTTAATGCTTTAAGAACCCAAACATGAAACCCCATACATTGAAAGTGTATGTTCCCTTTTAAAGTGTGTGGAGAAAGGCACCCAGTGAAAAGCTGCACAGGCATCTGAGAGAGTTTTCAGACTGGGTACAAAAATATGGCACTTACCATGCAAAATGTCTGAATCATCTTCCACAAAATCAATATCTCTCAAATCCCACTCAGCATAGTTGTCAAACTCCTGTTCAGAGGTGATTAACACATTGTCACTAACGAGCACTAGAACACTGGCCTCAGGTTTCAGAGCATGCAGAAGCACTGGGGACAGAGATGTGCACTCAGACACAGGGCACGAGGCTCCCTCCTTGAGCAACAAACAGCACAGGACAGCTTTACCTGGGGGAAAGGTGGGCAAATGCACCCCCATGGCTGCAGCTGGAGCAGGATTTTGGGACAGGACACTGGGAATGAACCAGGCCGTGACCCCCTGGCTGGGATGGAAATCAGAATGCCCTGAGCTGGGAGGGACTCAAAGGATCACCAAGCCCAGCTCCTGGCCCGGCTCAGGACACCCCCAGGAGTCCCCTGAGAGCCTTGGGTGGGGTTTTTGGGTGCTGCTTCTGCTCAGAGGGACAACCCCAAGCCCCTGTATGGCTGAACTCGTTCCTCCACGGACAGGAGCAGGAACTGGGGCCTTTTCCATGCCCAAAGCATGGAAAGCAATGCAGATCTCCCAGGGGATGTCTGGAGCAGTGTGTGTGCTCCCCTCAGGCAGGTGACAGTGCTGGAGCTGATCCTTTGGCCCAGCAGGGCCACCCCGGCCGGACAGCTGGACATCTGGACATCTGGTGGCAGCAGCAGGTCCTGCAGCCCCCGGTGCCTGCCCTGGCTCTGCAGGCCACCAGCGCCACCTCTGGCACCAAAGCCTTCATTAACCCGAGCTTTAATCAGGAATATCTCCCCTTGGCAGGGAGGATCAGAGTCAGCTCCCTGCTCCTCGCGGGGTAAACTCGAATTTAAGCACAGGACTAAGAGCATCCCCCAGCCCTGTGCCCTCCTCTGATGCTTCCACATGGGCAGGAAGGACAGGCAAAAGGGGCAAACAGGGCTGTGTGAGCTGAGCTTGCACCCAGCAGCAAATTTAAAACAACAAGAGGAGAGTCATCCTTACCTCAACAAAGTCAGCTCTGGCTGGCATGTAGCCAGCCATGTCCCTGGAGAGCAAGGAGTCAAAGGTGGGCCGTGGGGGATCATCAGCAGCTGCAAAAAACAAAGGTTTTCAGTTGTTGAGTAGGGCTTGAGATCTTTTTTTAAGGATCTGTAGATAAGTGTTTATTTTGCAGGAAAAGTGGGAATAATTAGTTGAAGAAAAATACCCTGATTGGGCTTTTATTCAGTGTTACAGGCAGAAGAGACAGAGCTCATCCAGAGAAAAATGCAGCAATCTGAGATCTTCGTGGTATTCTCAAGAGTCAAACACAAATTCAAGGTAATAAACAGGTAATAAAATGCAAACTTTACATTTTGGAGCTCAGCATCCCCCTCTAAACCTCTGCAGCTCCCTGGGGCTCAGCGTGCAGGTTCTTTTAGTTAATAGCACCAGGAGTGGTAAATCTGCCTTCTTCTGGGGGCCACTGACAGGGCTGCAATTAAAGGCAGAGAACTCCCAGTTTTTACAGCACTTTCCAGCTGAGGAGCTGGGTGTTTTACAGACAATAATAGTCTGAGGCTCACAATGCACTCGTGCAGGAGCTGAGCTTTGTGTGTCCCACGGCACAGATAAAGCAGGCTGAGGCACACAGAGTTTGTCTTGGCCCAGGGCACATAAAAATATCAATATCAGCCAGGGACAGAACCAAAATTGCCCAGTTCCTACTGTTTAGCTCTAACCACTTTACTGGGAAATGTAAACCCCCAGACAGGCAGCAACTGCCTCACCCAGGGAGGCTGGGCAGCTCTGGAGTGAGCAGCTGCCAGACTGGGGGAATGCTAAAGATGTGAAATGCAAGGAAAACTGAGAATTTGTGAACTTGCTGCAGACTTTTTTAACAGGCAGCTTTCAAGAGAGAGGTGTGAAATCAGCAGAGCTGAAAGGAGTGATTTTATGACAAATTAAATCAGCAGTCAGGCCTGGGACACAGTGTGCACACAGCAATGAGCAGAGGGAGTGCCTGAAGGCAGAAATCCCTGCTCAGCTCCCTTTGCCGTGCAGGGTGGGAACCACACTGCTGTCTGTCCCGAGGGACACACCTGAAGGAGCTCTGGGGTGCATTGTAATCCAATGGATAAAACATCCAGGCTTCTGCTGGGGTGATTTCTGTGTGCTCTGGCTAGAGGAACTTTTTGAGACCCTGATGTTTGTGTCCGAGCCTGTTTCCTGCCTTCCCCGTGGAACTGGCAGCCTTGTCTGGCTGATACAGCCAGGAATTAGTCCAGTGTGGAGAGAACCCTGCTCCTGACATTCCCCAAGCCAGTTACCAGGCACGTTATCCCTCTGGGAATGAAAACAAGCAGGATCTGTGGTGCCTGTCCTTCCCAGAGCTGCTGCCCCCAGCCTGGCAGGGCAGGGATACTCACAGTGGAAGGGAATGGCTGTCTCGTGGTGCTGAGCCTCCTCTGCCTGCTTCAGGTTCAGCAGGGTGGAGGCAAACAGGGGGTTGTTGATGAAGTGTTTCATGTAGTGCTTCTCACACTCCTCCTTGGATTTGGTGCACATCTGGTTGGCCACGTCCTGCCTGGAGCAGGGAGAGGGGGAGGATTCATGTGAACAACACAGAAATGTTGGGGTTTTTTACATTTCTCCAGTGGGAAAAGATAATTTTGGGCAAGAGATTGGTTGTGTGCAGAGGACTGGCCTGTGATGGTGCCTGAACTCACATTCTCAGCACCAACACTCACATGTTTGTGCCAGGGAACATTTTTGGGTGCCCATGAACAATGAAATTCACTGTTTTCATATGGGAAACTCTCTGGCTGATGGGATGTACCACATATTTAACAGGATTGAAATTTACTGACCTTATTTGAGAGCTTTTAACACATTTTACTGACCCCAGGTAATGGCAACCTCTGTAATCAGTTATCAATCCTACTTCTGACAGCAGTGTGCACCTAAGAACTCTCAGTTCTGCTTCTGTGAATTCTGGGATTCTGTACTTTTAACACAACTATTTTTAATAAAGGAAAAGACAGATAACTCCTGAAAAGAGGATCTGATGCTCCAGCCTTGCACTTTAGCTGCTGAATTAGTGTCTCACCCACAATAAGTCACTGAACAGTCAATGTGCACTGACGAATTCAACAGTGAGATCCAGGGAAAAGAAAGGAAAAACTGCTCATTATTGACTGAAATGGGCTGAAGCACAGAATTCTCACCAGTTCCCAAATCCACAGTCCATCACAGCTTCCAGGAGAGACATCTCCTCCTGAGCTGTCCAGTTGGGATCCAGGACAGGGAAGTCAGATGTCTGGAGAAGAAAAAAGCAGAACAAACTGTGATCCTGTGTTCCAACCCCCCTCAGAAAGGGCAAAGAAGTTCTGAACCACAGGGTGACACAGGAGATAATTCTGGTGGTTTTAAACTTTCACAGAACCTGATTGAATAATTATTGGATTACTTAGGGCACTGGGTCATCAGCCACAGCAAATACTGGCACATGTTGTGTCTCCCAGCTGTAACTGCACAATGTTGTACCATGAAACACAGTAAAACTACTGGGGACTTTAAGAATTATTAATTTGGAGGAAGAAGCAGCAGCCTAGAGAATCAGAAGCCAATGTACCTGGTTAAAGGACTGCAAGTCTAGTGAGGTGCACTGTGCTATCCAGGCACAACAAGAAGATGCAGCTGTAAATGACTCCACTACTCCACTCTGTTCCAGGTGGATATTTTTCTTTTTTTAACAGTTTAAAACCTCTGAATCAAAGAATTGCATCACTTAACCTTTCAGTGTGGTATGAGTAAGCAAAGGTCCCTCACTCTGGGAGTGGTGAGAGCCCAGGATGGAGTGGGTGCTACCCAAAAGGAATATTTACCATTATCTCATATGTGTGATCACTTTGATGCTTCTTGTACTCAAATCCTCGGGTGAAACACTGCAGAACAAAAGATCAGAACTGTGTTACTTCCACCCTGAAAAGATTTTCACTGGTCCCTTTCTTAACATCCATTCTCTGGCACCTGCCCACGTCTCAATCCTCCACCCTCCAACCCCTCGGTCATTTCCCTGTCCCTGAGCACAGAGCTGTGCTGGGGACAGCAGTGACAGCCCTTGATGGCCTTGGTGGCTCCCTCAGAGCAGTGAGAGCTGTGCCCTGCTGCTGGCACTCACCTGCAGGCACAGCAGGAAGGGAGGGGGCCCACACTCAGCACACTTCACGTAGGGCTCCGTCAGGTACGAGGAGCAGCCTCGGCACGGGGGCTTGTCAAAAGGGTCACCTGCAAAACCAGAGCAAACCTCCTGTGGCACAGGCACAGCACTGCTTTGGCAGCCCCTAAATCCACCTGTGCCCAGCCCCAGCAGCTGATGGTTCTTGTGGGTCCAGCTCAGGATGTTCTGTGATTTGTGGATTTTAAATGAACTCAATTGTGCAGCGAAATTAATAAGACTGTCTGTGGAGCAGCTCTCTGGCCACAGAGGGCAGGCACAGACTTTCCCAAGATTTTTCCTGAGAGAAGCAGAGAAGAAAATCAAACCAATTCTTACCTCTGCTCGTTGTTGTGCACATGTAGAATGTGNGGATTTTAAATGAACTCAATTGTGCAGCGAAATTAATAAGACTGTCTGTGGAGCAGCTCTCTGGCCACAGAGGGCAGGCACAGACTTTCCCAAGATTTTTCCTGAGAGAAGCAGAGAAGAAAATCAAACCAATTCTTATCTCTGCTCGTTGTTGTGCACATGTAGAATGTGTTCTAAAGATTGTTTACCCAAAGTGATTACTTCATTAGACTCTAGTAAGAGTGTTTAGATTCATTAACCAACCAGACACAGCTGTGTCTAAACTCCAAGAAAAGAGAGTCACAAGTTTACTAGTTAGTGAGAGCTCTTTCTACTATAATATAGTGTAATAAAAATATAATGGAATATACTATAAGAGAATATAAAACATAGAGTCAATGCTAATTATCACCTGGCTGGGAGCCTGCAACAACAGACTGTCAGGTTATAATGGCTTCAGACTCAAAGAGAGCAGGGTTAGATTGGAGAATTGGGAAGGAATCTTTCCCTGGGAGGGTGGGGAGGCCCTGGCACAGGGTGCCCAGAGCAGCTGTGGCTGCCCCTTGATCCCTGGAATTGTCCAAGGCCAGGCTGGATGGGGCTTGGAGCAGCCTGGGACAGTGGCAGAGCATGTAATTGGATGGGCTTTAAGGTTTCTTCCAACCCCAACCAGCCTGGGATTCCATTATTCTGACTTTTTCCAAGAAAATGGGAAGCTGGTTTGAACCAGCTCAATTACAAGTAGAGAAAAATAAGACAAAACTCAGACTGAATCATTTGTGTGAGCACAGCACCACGTCCCCAAAGTGCCACATCCACTCATTTTTTGAACACTTTCAGGGATGGCGACTCCAAAACCCCACTGCTCCAAGAAATCCTTGCCCCATCCAGGTTTTCCAGGAGCAGATGTGGGAGCTGAGTGATCTGGTGGCACTTACTGCTGAAGGAGGCCAGGCGCTCCATCCCTGCCCCGGGGCTGCTGGTGCTGCGTGGGGTGAAACCCGGCTGGGCCAAGCACCAGGAGCGTGGGACACTGTGTATCCCAAAGGGAATGCTGCCTCTCCCACAGCCCTCGTGGGTGTGATCCTCCCAGGATGTCCTGAGCAGCAAGCAGGAGGGCTTCAGCAGCCTTCAGAGCCCATCCCACACGGATCAGTCCCTTCTCTGGCTGTGGGGAGAAATCCAGCACGGAGATGTGGGCTGATGGGGATGCAACCCCAGAGTGAGAGTTTCAGTTTCAATCCCCCACATCCCAATCTCCACTCCCCATATCCCACTCCACCATACCAATCCTCCCTCCCCACATCCCAATCCCCACTCCCCAGATCCCAATCCCCACACCCCATATCTCACTCCCCAATTCCCATATCCCAATTCCCATTCCCTATATCCCAGTATCCCTATATCTCCACTCCCCACATCCCAATTCCCACTCCCCATATCCCCATCCCCATCTCCATTCGCATTCCATCCCCATTCCCACTCCCACT
>VXBC01012174.1:94066-180545 GCA_013399945.1 Ploceus nigricollis | reverse complement strand
GCGCTCCGCCCGGGCCAGCGCGGGCGGCCGTGCCGCCGGTGCCGTGTCCCGCGTGGCCTCGCCGGTCCCCCCGTGCCCTGAAGGAGCAGCACGTGGGCGGCGGAGAGTCCGGCACCGAGCGGCCGGGGCTGCGGCCCGGGCATCCCTCCTCCCTCTCATCCTCCTGCTGTCCCCGGGGGAGTTTCGGCATCCTGGGGAGCAGTTTGGGTCTGGTTCTGCCGAGGGGCTGAGAGCAGCCCTGAGATGCTCAAATCCGGTGAAGTTTTAAAAGCAGATTGGCGGAGCAAATTGTTGTTCTTGCCCTTCCCTTCTCCTAAATATTCTTGAAAAAGTTTAAAATGAGGAGAAGTACTGTGTTAGAAAGTATCTGAAGCGCGAGTGGGGTCTGTTCCAGTTTAGCAGGCAGGAAATATTCAGGAAACTGTTTAAGTGATGCCAAAATCTCTCCAAGACAGTGGGATTCAGACAGTCTCGAGTGTTTTAGCAAACTGGGATAGCTGTAAGTACAGGCTCTTATTTTGGTCTCTAGAGCTTTAGGCTGGATAATGGGAAACAGTTCTTCCCTGGAGGGTGCTGGGCACTGCCCAAGCTCCCCGGGGCACGGCCCCGAGGCTGCCAGAGCTCCAGGGATGCCCAGGGTGGGATTTTGGGGTGTCTGTGCTGGGCTGGGAGCTGGACTGGATGATCCCTTCCAGCTCAGGATGTTCCACGATTCTGCCATTCTACATCCACAGGTGGAAAGTTCTAGGTAGTTGTTTTTCTCCTAATATCCAGCTTAACCCTGCCCTGACACAGCTCCAGCTGTTCCTCCGGGTCACAGGGAGCAGAAATCCCCCGGTGAGTGTCCCCTCAGTCCCCTCCAGCTGAACAAACCCTCAGCTGCTCCTCGTGAGGCCCCTCCAGACCCTTCCCCATCCTCGTGTCCCTCCTTTGGGCGCTCTCCATCAGCTTTGGGTCTTTCTCGTGCTTCCAGGGGATGTGGGGTTTGTGAGGAGCCTGTGGTGCAGCAGCTCCCGGGTGTTTGGTTGTGTTTTGGGCCGGGGATGAGGCAATGCCCAATGATTAACCAGGGGGCAGGCTCAGCTGGGGCAGGCTCAGCTGGGCCGGGCTCAGTGCTGCCGTGGGGGCGTTAAAACAGCGTGGCCAGGGAGCCACCGGGGCTGTTCAGAGCTGGGGACCCTCTGCTGCAGGAAGCTCCCTTCTCTCCCGAGCTGGAACTGCCCCCCCAGCCCTGGTACAGGTGAGCACGCTGCTGATTTTTACCCTGTTTTAATTTGGTTTTACCTTTCTTGCTCCGTTGTTTTCTGTGTTTCTCCAGGTAGGGCTGTGAGAGCACAAATCCATTTTGTCACTTTAAAGCTCGATCAGCAATGCCACAGCTCTAATCATGGAGACATTTGAATACAACTAGTTTT
This sequence comes from Ploceus nigricollis, assembly GCA_013399945.1. Taxonomy (NCBI): domain Eukaryota; kingdom Metazoa; phylum Chordata; class Aves; order Passeriformes; family Ploceidae; genus Ploceus; species Ploceus nigricollis. The sequence continues at coordinate 179,130 of VXBC01012174.1, read as the reverse complement.
ATTAATTTCCTTTTCATATGCCATATAAATATGGTAGAAGTGTTACTCTGATTCTTTGAAAGAGCCCACTGAAATACTGATGTTCTCTTCAGTTGTGGATTTGTCTTCGGAATGGGATGGTTTAGAGAAAAATAGGAAACTTTAATTTCCACCTGTCGTTGCCCGAGTTTCATGCCTGGGTATTTTTTTCAGTATTAAAGGTGATTTTAAAGTGAAGCTGTCATAAAACTTCTAAAGTCTGGTATTCTTACAAGTGCATTTCAGGGTCAAGCCAAGGATGTGACTAATGGTAGCAGCAGAGCTGGGGAGGGGTGAAGTGGGGCTTGTTTTGCCTCAGGCAAAACCAGACACGGCACTTTCTGGGTTTGGTTTGCAGAACTTTCATTGCTGGTAGCAGGGACACGATTTGGGTGTTCAATGCCTGGACACCTGCTGGGAGCTGGAGCTGGTGTCCCTGGGAGGAGGGAGCACAGCAAGGCTCAGTCTGTGTAGACCCAGCTGTGCCTGAGTGTGTTCCTGCACCTGAGCAGGCTCAGTGCTCTTACCTGGCCTCACATCACCACAGGACTGAGCTCTCAGCCTTCATCCTTCCAAAACTGCAGGCTTTTCTCAGTCTCTGCAGAAGTTACCTGTTGGGCAGGCTGCTGGCACCTGCAGAAGGGAGTTTGGGGCTGTGCACAGCTGAGGATCCGGATAATTTTGGGTTGTAGGGTCCAGTTCAGCATTATTGAGATAAACACTACATGTGCAGTGGTTCGTGGCACACAAATTCATCTTGGTGCTCAGCTGAATTCGAGGTGCTTGTGTAAAAATGGAGCTGTGGCAGTTGCATTTCAGAGAGCCAATACAATATGCAGAAGTGCATAAATATATTCCTTTATTTAAATGTATAGCATACCCCTTTATTTGTATATATGTAACATACCTTTATGTTTGGATATATAATATACCTCTGTGTGTATAGATAACACAAGTATATTTATAAAATATACCTCTATATGTGTATAGATAATACAAGTATATTTATAAAATATACCTCTATATGTGTATAGATAATATAAGTGTATTTTTGTGTATGTCACACACCTCTATATTTGTACAGAATTCACCTCTATAGTTGAATATATATAAAATTTACCTTTATATTTCTGCATATGCAATATACCAGTGTACAGTGCACAGCCTTGTGCATTTCACTGACAGCACTGAAACCCAGAGGCTCTGGTGAGGAGATCTCTGAGCAAGTCCCTGTGTAATTTAGCCCCAGACAATGCTGAAATTAATTTAAGTGTGAACGAGGACTCTCGGTGTGCTGAGAGCAAGCCAAGCTTATCACTCCAGCACAACGCTGATTGCACAACCCCAGCGGAACTGCTGGCTGTGGGACTGGCTCCCAGGGTTTGGAAGTGCCTTGGGAAATGGACCTGAGTGGGGTTTCATGGATAACAACTGGGTTTTTGGGAGCTGAATTGGACAAACAAGGTGTTGGGGTGAAGTTGTGTGAGCGTGGCAGTGCCTGGCCTTGGGTCGGTGGTTTCTCAGGGAATATTTGAGTGAAACACCTCCCTTCCTGCTCCTCTGCTTCCAAAAAAAAAAGAAAAAAATCCTTGAAACTTGCTTATTAATGTATTAGTTATTGAAATTAGAGAAGGTTTTCTTCAATGAAGTGGGGTTGAAGTTAGTTTGGCTGCATCCCAACCTCTTTGGCGCTGGTGGTTGTGCCAACAGTAAATCTGTCTGGATGAAAAACTTTAGGAGAGATCTGGTGCCAGGATAAATATCCAAGTAAATACTGTCTGCATCTTTGTATGCAACAAACAACATTGGATTTGTGCTGTCTGAGCACCTCAGCTCAAGGAATCTCCCTGCCTGGTTTAGCTTGCACATCACAGGTGGACAGGGGAACTTTGTGGTCATGCTTCCCCTTCTTCTCATCTCTCAAAAAAGATTTTTTTAAATGCTTTTAATGTCCATGTCAGACAGAAATGTGTGGCTTTTCAGTTATAAAATGGTTAATGATGCCTCTGTCAAATGAAGTGCCCGTGGCCACAGGGCAAGTGGAGTTTGTGGGAGGAGTGATGTCAACAGGGGATTTGATCTAAATCATTCAGTCAAGTACCTCCATGGCAAAAGTGCATGAGCCAGTTGGATGAGTTCTTAGTTCTCAGTCACTGGTGGAAAGCAGAAGTGTGGTGTTTAGGGATTGCTCTGGCTGTGAATGCTTGTCTGGGCCCTCGTGAAGGGTGTCCCACGTGTGTGACACCACGGGCCAGGTTTCTGTGCCGCTCCGGAGCTGTCGCGTTCCCGTCGAGCTGATTGTGCTGCGTCCTTGGGCTCGGCTAACGGGGCTGTAATTAGCAGGGCTGATGAGGTATTCACTCCTTGGCGTTCAGCTGGAACCAGCCAGCAGGTGCAGAAGGTGGCAGAAAAGGTTTGGTACGAGTACATAGTGCTGGCACAACCCATTGTTCCTGGCAGGTGGGACGGTCAGGTCTCTCAGAAGATTCCAGAAGGATGGACCAGCATGAGGTGCCACGGCTGGACTTGGCCGCTGCAGGTTTAGCTCCTGGGTTAATCTGTACCTGCAGCAAGCAAGCCAGCCCGTGGTGTGCCTGTGGTTTTTTTTGGGATGGTTTTGATGGTGTAAACAGGAAAACACACATGGAATATGCTTCATTATAACCCTAATGTTTACTTGCTAATTCTTTTCTTTTCCAGTTCGTTTTGGAAGTGGCTCACTGCTCAGATTGCACGGATATCAAGAGGTTAGTGCATTCCTCATTTCCTAATGATGTGTTTCCAGCTGGCTTTAGTTGTCATGTAAGTGCAGCAAAGTCAGGCAGAGCAGGGGGTATCAAAAGTTTATTCCTCATCCCACCTTTGTGCTGTGGGGTGTTCCTTTGTTTTCCACATCTCTCATGGCTCGCTCTCAGTTGAAATTATTTTTTTGACTTTTAAGAAAATGCTCTGCTGGAATACTGGAATAGACCCATCCCTGGAAGTGTCCAAGGCCAGGAGCAGCCTGGATTGGTGGAAGGTGTCCCTGCCCATAGCAGGGGGTGAGATGAGATGAGATTTAAGGTCCCTTCCAACCCAAACCAGTCAGGGATTCTCTGATCCTGTGAATTTTGGTACTCGGAGTCCCCTGCCTTTGTCTACAGGTTTTGGGTCTGGTGTGTGGGGTTATTTTGGTGGGTTTTTTTTCCGTTTAAGTGACTCCTGCAGCTTTGTCTGAGGTGGGAGGTTCTGCAGCTTGTGAAGCTCAGAGTCCCTGTGCAAGCAGGGAAGTCAGTGCTTAGAGCAGAACTGGTTTAGATCCTGGGCTCAGGGTTCAGCTCTGCCCTTTAACATTGCATTTCCCATCAGTGAACCTCGGGCGCTCCAAGGGCAGGCATTCACCTCGGGTTTGGTTTTGTCCTTCCTTTGGCAGCGTTGAGAGCCCAGTTTGGGGGAGCCATGGAGGAGTCTTCTGAGGCCAGCAAAGCCGCGGACGCGAGCGCGCACTCGCGCTTCATCATCGGCTCCGTGTCCGAGGACAACTCGGAGGATGAGACCAGCTCCTTGGTGAAGCTGGACCTGCTGGAGGAGAAGGAGAGGTCTTTGTCACCTGCGTCCGTCTGCTCCGATTCCCTCTCGGACCTGGGGCTTCCCAACGCTCAGGACGGCCCGCCCAGCCATATGAGGTATGGATAAATGGTTCAAGGAAAGTTCTTAATTAAATAAACTAGTTAAGAAAAGTTCTCCGGTCTTTTTACCCTGTCAATTCCAAAGATAAGCCAAAGGTTCAGCTTTATACCTGTGTTTGGCTTCAAGTGTCGCTCTGGCATTCTGTTTCTAAATGACCTCTTGTATGTTTATCTGTATCAAACCCTTCAGTTTTCCTTTGCTTTTAGTGAAATATTTGTGCCTGAATTCCTTAAGCACCTTGCCTGTCTTGTCCTGGCTTTCAGAAAATGGAAGTGTCCTCACTGAGATATTTCAAGTTTTCACTTATGTGTGGTTTTTCTGGGCCCTGTTTGTTGAGAGCAAGAACAACATTTGCTTATTTTGTCTTTGCATGGGATTTGCTGCTTTCAGTGTAGCCAGAGGATTGGCAGCGGGTGGGATCAGTGGCTCCATACTGGAAGTTTTCTGGTTTGGATAGGGAAAATTGTGATGGTTGTAGTAAAGACTGGAGTCCTGCAATGTGGTGATAAACCGAGATTTAACGTGGTCACTGCTGCCTGAGCTCAGGTTGGTCTCACTGCCCCACTCCTGGTTCTCTGTGAAGGAGCCATCAGCTGGGCTTTTGGGGTGGTGGTGATGGTGGCTCCTTGTCCAAAGGCCCCTTTATTTTTAGGTGTTGCTGATTTGCATTCCAGTAGTGGGATGCAGTGCCTGTTGGATTTTCCCTGTTGTGCTCCGGGCACTTCTCAGGTACAGATCAGTTTCTCAGTGCCTGGTCAGTCTGGCTTCACTCTGCCATGTGTCCTTCATTTGTTTGCCATGTTCCAGGAGGTCTGCCCTTTCTGCCTGTGCCTTCCCACTCCAGGAACAGCCAGGACAGTGTGGATCCCACTCCAGTTTTTACTGGACAATCCCTCACTGCCTTTGCTGTGTTGTTTGGAAGGAATGCTTGATTCCAGCAAGGTTTCCTGACCAGTGGTAGATATTTACCCAACCAGCTAATCCTTGTTCTTGTGTTTTACTGGTTTCTCTGCTTGTGCAGGCTAAGGAATTGTAATCTCTCCTTTTTTTTGGTGTTTCCCTTCCTACTTCAGGGAGAAGCCTCTGGGAACACAGTTCCAAACTCCCAGGTTGGGGCAGCAGGGGGACATTGCTCTGTGCTTGACAGAGCTGTCGTGGTCAGGCTGCTGGGCATGTTCAGCCAGCTGGCACCTGCACAACTGATGCAAAACCTTAAAGCAAATTTACAGAGGGTTGCCTTTCCAGAGCCTGCCAGTTGCAATGATTTGGCAGCACAAAAGGTAATTTTGAAGCAGGAAACTGTAACTCTATATATATATACATTTTAGGAACAGAAGAAATTGGATGAGCACCTAACCACAAGTGTGTAAATGGAAATATCAGAGCAGGAAACTTGTAGGACAGTGCCTGGCACCAGAGTGCAATAGGTGTGCAACCTTGGGCACCTCTGTTGTAACCTGCTTACTTTGGCAGTCCCTTTGGGGAACACTTGACTTTTGAGTTAAATTGGAGAGAAATGCCAATTCAAATAAAAAAGTTACAGCATTATGGGCTGTTTTTCTAAGATAAACTCAGATGAGTTGAAATACTTTTCAGGATGGTTGTCCCTTTCATCAGGAGATTTCTAAATCATGTTTACAGATGGAGAAACTGAGACAAAGACAACAGCAAAGACAAGTTCAACAACTTGCCTGGAGTCACTCTGTGACACTCAGTTAATGGAACAGAGGTGCTCTTGCTTCCAGCTTCCTTTTGGTGCTCACAAAGGTACCACACTTTGTAAAGTGATGAAGGTAAATTCACAGGCAGTTCTGTACACTTTGACACGAGGTGCAGGTCCAGGGGAGCATATCTTTTGGGAGAAGTTGCCAAAAACCTTTCCATTTGCTGGTGATTTTCCCACAGGGTTTAAATAGAGGTGTTTGGGGTGAGGGGCTTTGCTGCAGAGCAGTTCTCAGGGAACAGTCAGGATTAAAATGCAGGATTTACTCAGCTGCCAAAGGGTTGGTGAGGGCAGGTTGGTGTGACCTTATTGATCTTGGGAAGTGTTTATGATGTTGCTAAAGACACTCTTGCTGGGACAGGTTGTGCACTCTGGGCTCTCCTGCCCTGGAGATCCATGGAGACCTTCAGGTGTGCCAGCTGGCTGCTGCTCTGCAGGGTTAAAAATGAACTTTAAATTGCTGTGTGGGTCATCAGTGCCCAAAAATTGGTGTGTGGGGACAGTAACCACGCAGAGTGAGTGTTCAGAGGGTCTTTGCTGCACTTTGCACCTTTCAATAATAAAACCAAGCTTGCCATTTTTTCCTTTTTTCTGCCTGTGTTGTCTCTGAGTTCAGAAGTTTCCATCAGCCCTTCTAACCAGTCCTGCTGGGACACAGTTTTCCTTGTAGTGAGCTGTTAGAGAGTTGCTGTGCTCCTTTCTGAAGTTTTAGTGGCAGGTTAAGTGACCTCCTCCATAAATACCATTTGGAAAGTACTTTGTGCCCATCTGTTTTGTTTAATAAATTGCTGTTGATTACTGCTAAATTTAATTTCTAGCTTCCGAGACAGTATCTTGTATCAAATTCTTGTTTAAAATAGAACAAAACCTGGATGTCTTCTGGTGTTTGTACATCAGGGCTCTGGTTTCATAAGCAGTGACATGGGTGCACAGAGTCACCTGACAATCCACTTGTATCAGCTGAAAGGCAAATTTTTGGATGGAGTTCAGCTGTTACCTCATGTGAAGCCCACAGAGTTTAGCTCGTTGCTCCTAACACTGGTTGGACTTCTCAGTGTCTCAGTAAATTATGGAGATGCTTAAGCAGAACTAATCATCTGCTAAAGGAAATTTGGACAAATGCCTCAATTTTAGCCTGGACAGCAGTGGTTGAGCGTGCCCAGCCTGGCACTGGGACAAGGTGCCTGCTTAGAAACCAGCCCTAGAGTGACTGCACAGAGCCCTGAGCGGAATGAAAGATCCTTTTGAGCCTCTTCTGAATCTAAAAAAATTCCTTTGCAGCCCAGCAGGTTGTGGTTGGGAGGTTGCACTGTGGAGCATTGATGCTGTGGAGATGTTGGTGCTGCTGTGGTTTTGGCCCAGCTGTGGGCAGGGAGGCACAAATGTGCTGTGGGGTCTGCTGCCTCTGGGGCTGCTTCTCCTCTGCTGCATGGAGTCCTTGCTGTTCCAGGCTGTCTGCAGGCTCCTGATCCCCCTCTGGCTCTGCCTGTGCTGGCAGGTGGTGCTGGAGGTTCTGTGTGGGGTGATTTGTGAGCAAGAAACACCTTCCTCTATCCCAGCCTGGCCGTGGATGCTTCCAGGGATGGGGCAGCCACAGCTTCTCTGAGCAACCTGTGCCAAGCCCTCAGCACCCTCACAGGGAAGAATTTCTGCTTAATTTCTAATCTAAATCTGCCCTCCTTCAGCTTAAGGCCATGAACTTCATCCACCTGGAGTGAAAAGTTGACTTCCTGCTCTCTCTGTTGAAAGAAAAGGAGGTGGTTTGGACTCCTGGCTGTGCCTGGTTGTGCTGATAACGTGGGAATGACACGTGGGAATGACAGCTCCTTCCTCCCTGAAAGCTGCTCTGCTCCCTGAACAGACACACTCTACAGCTCTGCTTGCCTCTCAGAAGCTGTATTCTTGTTTTGGTGTTATTTTACTCACTTTAGCCTCAGTTAACAGAGGAAATGCCCTCTCTAAATTCAGTAATTTCTTGGGAGATTCTGCAGAGATTGCCTGGCTGAGACGCCCCAGTGACAGCGTGTGCCACGTGCTCACTTATCTGATCCCCCTACCTGAGAGATAACCAATCCCTTACTCTGCTAAATTCAATGTGAGCCTCCCCCACCTGGCCCTAACTGGTGTAAAAAGGTCCATTCTGGTGTTCCTGCAGATCTGATCTGTCCAACACCTGAACTTTGCCAAAGAGCACGGCCAGGGCTCCCTGCCAGGGACTCCAGTTCCTCTCCACTCTGCTGCACAACTATCTGCTGCTGCTGTTGTTGTTATTCACTCTTATTTTGGTGCCAGGGCTTGACCTGGAGGGCGTTGGGCTGTTTCCTGCTCCAGGAACATGTGAATTTTATACTTCATGAGGATGGAAAAGTAAAGTTCTTCTGATACTTTGTAAGTTTAGGAACTGGAGTATGGATATTAATTTGATTTAAACTTGGCTGTTTATTTGGATTGATATTTGGATTCAGTGGGTGTTTTGAGTGTCAGGGTGTTGCTTTTGGACTTGCAAGGAAGCTCAGTGATTTGGGCTGTGTGTCCTGGGAATGGTCCTGTTCCAAATGCACCTGGCATGGCAGGTGAGCAGCCAGGTGTGTGCTTAGGAAAAGGAACTTCTGGCAAACTGTTGGCACTTGGTTATTTGGGAGGGATCCTGGCAGCTTGTACCCATTTGGGCTCTGTAAAATTTCCAGCTTTAGGCTGAAGACCTGCCTGGACTGATGCTGGAATTCTGTGTTAGCATGGAAGGGAAGTTATTTGCCAGGCAGTGCAGAGAGGGCTGTGCTGCATCCTTGATTTAATTCCCTGAAATCCTGAGGCTCAATTCACTGTCAGAGCTGGGTCAAGTTTCATTTGTTTTGACCTCTAGGTGAAGCCCTGGTTTTGGCAGTGTCTGTGTTCAAGCCAGTTCTGGCTCTTTAAAACATGGGCAAAGCTGTCTTTGACAGGGTGCAGATTGCTGCCTCCAGAGCCTGGTGCCCGAGGCATGGGAACCATTTATTCCAGCTGTGGAATTCTGCATCCCTTGCTGGACAGCATTTCTGCTTGTTCCTGCCCTCTGCCTTCCTGTGAGATCAGATGCAAGGGCAGAGCTAAAACTGGAGCAGATCTTAGGGAGGCTCCAGCTCCCTGAGCCTTATCACTGGCTCGAATTGAATTCTCATCATAAATACAATTTATGTACTTACAAAACACAGAGCCCAGATGGATGGGGAGAACTGCCCTCTCCACACCCTTCCCAGGCCAGATCCAGAGGGAAGCAGTGCCCAGTCCTTTCTCTGGGGACTCTGTGTCTGTCTGTGTGTGTGTGCGCTGCAGGCTGCTCCAGGCTGCTTCCCCCGGGCCAGCCCATGCATCCCTGCCCCTGGAGCACAGGGAATCACTGCAGCCCTGGCATGTGGCAGTGCTGGGATCATCTCCTGCCTGGGATGTGCCTCAGGTACGTGTCCCTCAGGAATGGCTGTTCTTGGAAGAACAGGAGAGGAGCAGGCACAGCCTCTCCCTTGGTTTGCCAGCGCCGAGCAGGGCTGGGCTCTGTGGGGTGCAGGGCTTTGGGGAGCCCTGCCTGCAGGAAATGAGCTCTGTGGGGTGGGAGTGTGTTGGGTGGGCAGCCCTGCATCCCTGACACACAGCCCTGCATCCCTGACACACAGCCCTGCATCCCTGACACATCCCTGTGCAGCTTCTGTTTGTGGGGATGCTGCAGCAAGCCGTGGCCATTGATTTCTCAGCAGCCAATTCAGCTGGCAGAGTATTTTTAACCAATGCTGAAGCTGCTCCTCTGGGTGTGCTCCTCCAGCAGCAAACCGTGGCCATTTTTCTCCCAGCAGTGGATTCAGGTGCTGGAAGGCACAGGGAATGGTTCTGACTGTGCCACATTAAGCTGTGTGTGGATTTGTTTCCTTGCAGCCACAATGGGCAGAGCCTGTTTGGACTGGGGGCTGCGGGTGGGGTTTTTGGGAATGAATTAAATGGGGAATTTGTGGGGTACCTGATGATTGGGCAGTTTGAGATGCTTTTCCAAGAGGAATAAAGGCTGGCAAGTGAGTTCTGGGGGAGGTACAGCGTGTTGGGGTGTCCCTGTTGGTTACACTCTGTTCTGTCTCAGACCCCTTGGCTCTGGTGAGGTTTGTGTGCAGAGTGAGGCTGCCCTCACCCCACAGTGTGTCACTGTCCCTGTGCCCTGCTGCTCCCTGGCTGTGCCTGGGACTGGCAGCACGTGGCACTGCTGCTGCCCCCCACCCTGTCACCCTGTCACCTGTGCTGGCCTCAGCCCCCTGGCCCTGCAGGGAGGTTACCTCCTGTCACCTGCTTAACATGGCACTTCTCCCTGGATCCTTGTTCCTTTTCTGAGTGATCCCCTCCTGGCTGGCTGCATTTTGGGGATTCTGTGCCCCAGATCAAAGCTGTGCTTTGTGTCTGGCTGAGGCCCTCTACCAGGACAGACCCAGATATCCCCACATTTAAAATTTCCAGCTGCTGTGCCTAGTTCCAGTCCAGGTTTTACCATCAGGGCATTGCTGCTGTCACTGCCTTTCCTTATCCTGCCTCTACCCCCAAAATTGCAATTTAGTCTCTGTGTGTGCAGGGCCAGGAGTTGGACTTTGATGATCCTTGTGGGTCCCTTCCATCTCAGGATGATCCATGATTCTGGTGCTGAGTGAACATTCTTCCTTTCTCCAGTGATGTTACTGGAGCCTGCCATGCTGTAACACTCTGCTTGTGAGGATATTTATTCTCCCAGCACATGGAGTGATCTCATCTCCATCTCCTAGGTGGGAAATGGGCACAGAAAACTGAAGTGAGGTGTCCCAGCTGCCAGGCTGGTGTCCAGTTTGATCTGCCAGTGTGTCTGTGTGCCTCTGCCATTCCTCTCTGCATCCCTGCAGACGCTGTCCCTGTCACCTCCCCAGCCCTCCTGACAGTCCTACATTAAATCCTGCAAACGGGCTGAACCCCTGGGGTGGCAGAGCCTTGGCAGAGCTGGGGATGTGCTCACCTGGGCAGGACCCCCGTGGGTGCCGCATCCCCCCCCTTCCCCGTGGGAGCCGCATCCCCGACCCCTTCCCCGTGGGNTGCTGGGGCCGCGGGGGCTGCGCTGCCCGTCCCCAGCGTGCCCCCCCAGGGTGGGCGCTCGCCCCGCGGCTCGGAGCAGCCGCGCTGGGGCTCCTTACGTAACCTGTGGCTGCTGCTGGCCCCGGGCTGATCAGCTGCTCCGGTGACGACAGGAGGCTGGTCCCCTCTGCCGCGTCACCGCGCGGGTGGCACGGGCGCGGGGGGAGCGGGGACAAAGGTGATGGGATCCGGAGCGGGCGGGGATGTGCCCTGCTCGCGGGAGGAGCCGCGGGGGGCTCTGGCAGCGTCCCCGTGAGCTGCAGGGCTGAGCTGCAGAGAGGAGCCCGGAGCAAGCCCGAAATCAGTCAGTGCTGCCCTCAGCCAGCATGGAGGATTCTGCAGAGCAGAGTCAGGAGATGAGGTACCACATGCTGCAGAGGTAAGGATCACAGATCTGCCTGTCTCCCCTGCCGGGCTCTGTGCTGGAGATGCTCCTGGAGCTTTTGGTGTTCATTTTGTCCCAGGCTCTCCGTGCGTGCAGCCTGTGACAAAGATGCCAGGGTGCAGCTCAGCTGGGGGATCAGGGTTCTCCAAGTTGGTGGTTCTGCACAACTTCTACCCCCTGTGAGCTCTGAAGCATTTTGAAAATTCCTCCATCACAAAACATGGCAGTTGTGAGCAGGTGATAAATAGGGATGACAGTCACTAACTCAGCACTTATTCTGTTTTGTTTAGAGCACCGTGCTTGCTTCCTTCCTGTCCAGCTTCTACCTCATCTTATCCTGCAAAAAAACCCCCCAACTCTTCTGTTTTGATTGCAATGTGCAGCCTGTGATTGTTGATAAATAAACTTGATGTTCTTGGCGTGCTCACAAATCAAACTGTAGTTGTTTATGTCCAAATGTTTGTTGCATGCTGGATGATGAGCCTCAGGCTGCAGTGACATTTTGCCTGTAGCAGTATCTTTGTGTGTAGTAATTTCTTGGTGGGACAGTTCCTATTTAAACATGTTCACAAATTCTCACCTTGGGGTTTTTATCTCTTCTCGTTTTTGTTGAGACTGCTCTCAGTAAACCTCTCTGACTCCTTGGACTGTGCTCCTTCCTTGCCAGGAAGACTCTGATCCCCTAAATGTATAAATTTAGTAGAAATTCAACCTTAACTACACCTTTGCTCTCTTTCTTGCCTGTTGGCTCCTGTCCTTGTATTCCCAGGCTGAGTTCACAGGAGTGTGGGAGCTCTTAGGGACAGTTCTAAGTTTGGTGACAATGTCTGGAAGTGCAGCTGAGTGGAAGAAGGGAAAGTACAAGGGTGTGAACCTGTACACACAGAGCTTGTTCTTGGCCTTTCTCTGGCTGTCAGCTCTTCTCTGAGATAAGATACTCGCCTGGATGGAGTTGTTGTGCCTAGCACAGCCATTCCTGTGTCCCAGAGTGTCACTGGCAGGGACAGCATTGCTCTGGGGTGTCACTGTGCTCCTGGTGAAGTGCTGAGGAGGGTCTGTGTTCCACGTGGGGAAATCTTCATGGCCATAAGGTGTTCCTGAGGGAATGTGAGGAGGAATCCCTGTGTTCCCTGTTCCAGGCCCCTGGAACAGCAGCTCATTCCAGCAGGGATGCTCCAGCCCTGCCCTGGGGCAGGGAACCTCCAGGAGCAGCTCGGGGCTCCCTGGCCTTGGTGGCTGTGATGGCAAAAGGAAACCTTGGCTTCTCCTGGTGTTGGTTTTCCCTTTGTGCCCTCCCCCAGCAGCTCTCTGTGCATCCCATGCCATTCCCAGTGGAATTGCTCAATGGAGCAGCCCTTCAGCAGCTGATTAGGGCAGAGGTTCCATCCAGAGGGCTCCTGGGCACACATCTGCCAGTGACCAGCACCCACCCCTTGATGCTCTTCCCAAAGCTCTGAGCTGAGCTTCCCAACCTTCCTTCCTACAGAAGGGCTCTGTGCTCCTGGAAGCTCTCAGGGAAAGCACAGTAACTACAGTAAAAACAAGGGAGCTGTGGGCTGAGCAGAGAGGTGAAGCTTCAGTGCCAGTGAAATAAAAAGTGTCTCATTAATTCCCTGAGTTCCACTCGTGCTGCACCATGGCAGACACTCGCTGTGAGCAGCAGCTCTGTGCTTTCCCCTGGAATTTCCTCTCACAGACTCAGCTTTGTAAACTCTGGCAAATGGAAGCCAAAGGGTGATTTATCCCCGTGGTGTTGCTGTGGAGGCTGAAGCAGAAGGAGGGGAAGTGGCTGTGCCATTCCCACACAGAAGAGCTGTGGCAGGGCACGGGGTTGGGCTTGGCAGGCAGCAAAATTGGCTTTCTGTGTTTGTAGTAGGAGTAACATGATTAATTTGTCCTCTGGCTCTCAGAGCTTTTGAGGAAGATATTAAAGACTGGGTAGTGGAGAACTCTTGGAAAATGATTTCCATAGCCAGTGTGAGTCTCTCATTTGCACCTGGAGATAAATTTGCTGTGCTTCCCAAGAGGATTTCCTTACAGAACCTGATCTTTGCAGCTTGTTTTACCAAAGCCAGAAATCACTGTTGTTTCCAGCTTCTCTAGATGGATTGAAAGCAGTCTGGTGGAGCACTGTTGTTCTGTGTTGGGCAGCAACATACAGCAAATGTAATTTTACCTATTTATATTTTGGCGTAGCTGGGATTTTTCCAGATAACCTGAAACTTTTGCATGGAAATAACTGAAAAGTAGTTTAAAAGGAGCCATCCCTGTAAAGGATGTGAGGATTGTGATGGACACATCCCTGTAAAGGATGTGATGTCCCTGTGAGGACCCATGAGGGTCTGGAGGCAAGGAGAGATTCTGTTTGTCTGACTGGGGAATGTGGTCAAAGAGAACTTTCCCATTATTCACACACTTCCTTTTGCTGGTGTCCAGCTGCCCTGACAGGTTGTTTGTGTCTCCCCCATCTCCCCAGGCCCAGCATGTCTGGTTTGCACCTTGTCAAGCAAGGCCGGGACAGGAAGAAGGTGGATGTGCAGCGAGATTTCACTGTGGCCTCTCCAGCAGAGTTTGTTACTCGTTTTGGAGGCAATAAAGTTATTGAAAAGGTAACTCCCTGACCTGCTTTAGCATGTTACAGCTCCTCTCTGCAGCTCTGACTTGTCTCTCTCTAAGGCTGTACGTTGCAGGTATCAAATTGCTAATGTTTCTGAGCTTAGAAGTCGTGCTTCTGTCTGGAATCGTTGTGTTTCCTTTTTCTGTGTGATAAACAAACATCTGATTATTTTAGCTTAAAGCAATAAGAAAAAAGATGTGAGCCAGAGCACTTCTGCTGATACAGAAGGATTTAGAGACAGAAAAAACAAAAGTAAACTGGAAAAACACTAAGAAATGTACTTGAAAATGCTTAATGATTTGATTTGAGTCCTTCTGCTCTTTAATCCAACCAAGGCATAACACATTAAAATTTTCTGTTGAAACAAGAGCTGCTGTCTGGACTGACAGATGGGCCACGAGCTGGATGCTGGCTAAAAAAACTGCACAGCCCAAAACTGGGCAAAGCAAAAAACTTCTTTCACGATTGTTAATTGTTCTGTGCTATTTAGACTCTGTTTCATCCCAGCTTCTAATGCACCCAGGTCCTGATAGCAAATAATGGCATTGCAGCAGTGAAGTGCATGAGGTCCATCCGGCGCTGGTCCTACGAGATGTTCAGGAACGAGAGGGCCATCAGGTTCGTGGTCATGGTCACCCCTGAGGACCTGAAAGCCAATGCAGGTGAGCTGGGCAGCTGGGCAAGGTCACAGCCTTCTCCTTGCCCAGCCCTGGGGGTGCAGGGAGGGGAATGTCCTCCTGACCTGGCAGTGGTGGGGTGTTCTGGAGCAGGTCAGTGCTTGGAGTCAGCCCTGAGGGAGCTGGGAGGGCTCAGCCTGGGGGAAAGGAGAATTTTAGAGCAAGTCCTGCTGTTAGGTTTGCAGCCTAAATGGAAGCTCTGTGTTTGCAGAGTACATTAAAATGGCAGATCACTACGTGCCCGTCCCAGGGGGACCCAACAACAACAACTATGCAAACGTGGAGCTCATCCTGGATATTGCCAAGAGGATCCCAGTGCAGGTGAGAAGTGTCACAGACACTGAGCAATCTTCTCTCCTTCAGGAAGGAGCTGTGCCTGGGGAGCAAGGCAGGACAAAGAAACTGCAATTCCAGCCCAAATGAGCACCCAAAGGCAGCCATGTGGCAGTGCAGTGGCTGTCCCAGTAGGAATATCTGCAGAGAGGGAGGTTCCCTGCAGCCTTGCACTTCCCTGCACCCAGCTCCTCCTCAGCCTGCTTGCACTTGTCTGCAAGGTGCAAGCCATCCTTTCAACTCAGCACAGCTCAGAGGCTCCTGGGTGTTCTGAGGCTGTTTTCCATGAGGAGAAGAAAGGCTTGGAGTGTTTGCATGTGTCTGTTTCTGCTCACTTGCTTGCTTTATTCAAACAAAGAGCAAATTGTTTCTTTTCTCCCTGCAGGCTGTGTGGGCTGGCTGGGGCCATGCATCAGAGAACCCCAAACTGCCAGAACTTCTCCACAAAAACGGGATTGCTTTCATGGGTGAGGAGATGGACTGCTCATCTGGTGTCTAGTCCTTGTTTGAAGGTGGGGAGGTTTAGGGAGAGAGAAAACCCTGAGTCCAACAGAGAGCCATGAGGAATGCTCTGCAGTGCAAGGTGTGGATGATCTGTTCTTTACAGCAGCTCTTGTATGGAAGAAGGGGAAGGTTTTCCAACACAGCCTTTAATGTTGAGATAAAAAATCAGAAAAGATTCCTGATAAACCAGATTGTCCCTGTTCTCATTTTAAAGAGGGTTCAGTTTTATGGGAAGAGTGGAGTTTTTCCTAAATTCTGGGCCTTGCCCTAATGTCTGATCCCCCTTGTGTCTCTCTCATGCATTGTCTTTGCTCTCTGCAGGTCCTCCCAGCCAAGCCATGTGGGCCTTAGGAGATAAAATTGCTTCTTCCATTGTGGCTCAGACTGCTGGCATTCCAACTCTTCCTTGGAGTGGCAGTGGTAAGAAGGAAATTGTCCTGTGTTTATCAAGATCATCCTGATCTTTTTTTCCTTCAGCATGTCTAATTTTTAAGAAGCTCTGTGCTCACCTGTGTGTTCCAGGAGATGTTCCATCTGTTCAAGGTTTCCCATTTGTGCTGCTTGCCCAGCACACCAGTGAGGTGCCTTGGAAGCAATGGCACTGGGGATGGAATGAGCCTGGAGGTGGTGGGAGAAGCTGGCAGCGTGCAGAGGGGGACAGGGAGGAGGGACTGGGAGGAGGAGTGAGGAAACATGAAGTGTTTGTTTCCTGGAGTGCAGCTGGTGCTCGCAGGCTCACCTGGCACACCCAGGGCTGGGAGACACCTGATGGAAGGTGTCCCTGCCCATGGCAGGGGCTTGGAACAAGATGATCTTTAAAGTCCCTTCCAGCCCAAACCACTCACTACACATGACTCTGTGTAGTTTTGGAACCCATACTCTGCTGCCATGGAAGTTCCTCTGCAGTTCCAAACCACTGTAAATCCCAGCCTGCTTCTCACAGATAGATGGAGGAGGATATAATGGATTGCATAAAAATACTTGCTCCCCAGAAATCAGGAATGTCTGGTTACATCCTAAGGGCCCCCAGCCCTTAGGCAGGCAGCTGTGCCCGTGCCTTGTGTGCTACAGTGGCTTCTGCCAGCCTGGCAGCACGAGGGGCTCACAGGGTGTGTTTGTGTTGCAGGTCTTCGAGTGGACTGGCAGGAGAACGACCTCCAGAAGCGCATCCTGAGCGTCCCCCAGGAGCTCTACGAGAAGGGCTACGTCAGGGACGCCGACGACGGACTGCGGGTGGGTCTGGGGCTCCCGGGGAGCTGGGCTGCAGCTTCCCCCTCCTGGCAGCACAAACTGCAGCCCCACAGCTGGCTCCTGGGGACTGGGAAGTGATCATTCACACACCTTTGGCCCTGGCCTGCACAGCTGGGTGAGGATTGGCAGGGAGAGGCAGAATATGGGACCAAGTGTGGCATTAAAAGCTGTCACCTAGTTTTTGTTTTTAGTAAAAACCCACAACCACACACTGCACTTCATCTTTGGAGTTTCTCCTTGAGGAGGAGTTTTAGAATGAGAAATACTCCTGGCACAATACAGGGTTTGGAGTTTTCCTTTGTGAAGGGTAGGGGTGGCATGTGTCATTTTTTTCATCTTACCCAGCTTTTAAAATGATTTTCTGTATTATACAAAAGCTTTTCTATGAATTCGTAGATTTAATGGCATTGAAGCACTGACAAAAGGTTTTGTGGTCACTTGGAGAGGTCAGAGTTCTCTGTAATCACAAAATCCCTGCTGATTTTTCCAGCTCCAGGCACTCTCACCAATGGGATATTGGTTTCTATGCCACTGGTTGCTAAATACTCTGATATGGCAGCTTGGATGTGAATCAAAAGGGAAATAATGATCTTTTCACTGCATTCTGCTGCCTTGCTGTACTTACCCTGTTGTTCTGCCCATCTCGCCAGGCTGCTGAGGAGGTTGGCTACCCTGTCATGATCAAGGCTTCTGAAGGAGGAGGAGGAAAAGGGATCAGGAAAGTGAACAATGCAGATGACTTCCCCAATCTGTTCAGACAGGTGACTGCTCCCTGCTGCCCTGCTCCGAACGCTCAGGCTGCGGGACCTCAGTACTGAGAGTGCCTCTCACACAAGATGCTCTGCTGTTCATTCTGTCCCTGCTGTAGGTTCAAACTGAAGTCCCAGGCTCTCCCATCTTCGTGATGAGGCTGGCCAAGCAGTCCAGGCACCTGGAGGTGCAGATCCTGGCAGACCAGTATGGCAACGCCATCTCCCTCTTCGGCCGCGACTGCTCCGTGCAGCGCCGGCACCAGAAGATCATCGAGGAGGCTCCAGCCTCCATTGCAACCTCCACAGTGTTTGAGCACATGGAGCAGGTGAGAGTGGCTCTGCAGCTTCCCCTGCCCTGGCCAGCCTCCAGAAACAGGCAGGACTTTGTATTTTTGTTTTATGTCACCCGGAGTTTTGTGCTGTTGAGTGTTTTGAAGGAGCAGTAGAGGCTTGTGTGTCTCTACCTGTGGGCAGCCACTCACATTTCCACACTGAATCTCCTTTCAAAGATAAATGCCCCCCAAAAAGGGGAGGGAAGTGTGTTTTAAATGTGTGTTACCATATCAAAAGCGAGTTCCGGGAGTTGCAGGATTTGCCTAATGTTGGGTGTTGCAAATATTTGTGATGAATTGTAGATGAAATAAATTGGAAATCAAAAGTCCTGTGCCACAGGCTTTTCTCTGGGCAGCTCTTGGGCCTGTTACGAGTTTTGGGGTGTTTCAGAACGCCAGCAAAAATCTGCAGTGGGTGTGGTGGATGAGCAGAGCGAGCACGGGTAACTGGCAGTGGAGAATATTGAAATATTGAGAACAATATTCCTGTTTTCCGTGTCCCAGTGCGCAGTGAAGCTCGCCAAAATGGTGGGGTACGTGAGTGCAGGCACTGTGGAGTACCTGTACAGCCAGGATGGCAGCTTCTACTTCCTGGAGCTGAACCCACGCCTGCAGGTGGAGCATCCCTGCACTGAGATGGTGGCAGATGTCAACCTGCCAGCAGCACAGCTCCAGGTGAGCCCAGAAAATGGAATTCCTCATCTTTCAGCAAGCTCAGCAGTTGTTTGAAGCTCCCCAAAGCCACCAGGGGATCCCTCAGAGATCCTGTAGAGAGCAGTTGTTGATATGCTGTGGCTTGTGTGTCCCCCCAAACCCCTGGCCCCCAACTTTGCAGCAGTGGGTGGATGCCACAGTCCCCTCACACCTCAGTAAGCCTCTGTATGATTTTCTGTTTCTTTTTTGAAGTGTATCTATAAAAAAACCCTGACTATTGAACAGGGAAAATGGGATTTTGCTCCATAAGGATGCAGCCAGCAGCTGGTTCTGCAGGTTACTCTCCCCACAGTTTATAATTGCAAAATTCCACAGTTTCCTATAACTAATTAGGGCCCTTCTGTCTCACTGGGACCTCAGTATATTTTTAACAGGCCTAATGCATGCCCATCCTCAGCTGACCTGGCACTGTCAGCTTTCCCTGGAGCCTTTTAATCAGTCAGTGGAAAATACTGCCTGGAGGGCTTAAGGTGGATATTACACTGAGCTGAGTTGTCCTGGGGAGTGTGAATGTTTGGCTCTGTGAGGAGAGAAGCTCAGCAGTGGGGTTTTTTATTATTATTTTGTTTTCTCCTTAGATTGCCATGGGGATCCCCCTGCACAGGATCAAGGACATCAGGGTGATGTATGGGGTTTCTCCCTGGGGGGACACAACCATTGACTTTGAGAACTCAGCCCACGTGCCCAGCCCCCGTGGGCACGTCATCGCTGCCAGGATCACCAGTGAGAACCCTGACGAGGTGAGGCTTCCACTTCTGTGCTGGCTGCTCACTCTGGGCTTCACAACCACAGTCCCTGCTGCTGCTGCTGCTGGAAATTTGGGCAGCAAATGTAAAAGGCTCTTCCCTTACCTCACTTAGACCCCGGTTAGACACAGCCTGAACTTGTTATGTCACATTGAAGCACAAAGAGGTGTTCTCAGAGCCTTCAGAACCCCAACTCTGGATTATTCACCTTTTCTGTAGGGCACAGAGCAATGTCTGTCTGTCTGTCTGTCTTTGCAGGGATTTAAGCCCAGCTCTGGCACAGTTCAGGAGCTGAATTTCCGCAGCAATAAGAATGTCTGGGGCTATTTCAGCGTGGCTGCTGCAGGAGGGCTCCATGAATTTGCTGATTCCCAGTTTGGTCACTGCTTCTCCTGGGGAGAGAACCGTGAGGAAGCCATCTCGTGAGTCTGGAATGTGGCAGGGCCTTGGGAACTGCTTGGCTTTGTCCTCTTTGATCCAAAGTGCCACTTTTGGAAAACAAGGCTCCTTACTTCTAGGAGTTTCAAGAGAAATTTCCCTGTCTTTATCTTGTTTTCCATTTCCTGGTCAGGCTTCTCATCCTGTCTTCCTTTGCAATTCCACTATGTTGCACCTACATTTCTACACCTTTTGCTGAATTCTCTTTATTTTTCTTCCTTTCTGTTTCATCCCTGCCTTGTATACCTGCTGCTGGGCTGTGGCACAGCTACCCCAGGGTGAAAGTCCCTCTTTAAAGCATCCAGGTGAAGGCTTCTAACAGGAAAAACATTGCTAACCTGACTGACCAATGCTTCAGGATGGTTTGTGAACCAGGAGTGTCCTCTGTGGTGTGGGATTTTAAAGCACCTGGTCCTAAGGCAGACCTGTCTGACCTGTCACCCACGTTTTTCATCCAGAGCCTTTCCCAGTTCCACTCTGGGTGGGGTGGACACCACATCTGTCTGTCTGTCTGTCTGTTGTATGCCCCTGACACCTGGTAGGGCCCTGGGCGATGATAGCAGGGGGAGCTCCTGATCCCACTGAGCTGCTCTTCACAGCAGCAGCAGGGAAATCAATATTCTCCCATTCCCAAACATTCCTTCAGGATCCTGCTCCCTCCAGTGCCTGTGCTCTTCTGCTCTGACCTTCGGGTGCTTTTCTGCCTGGAGCTGCCAGCTCGCACGCTGCCATTAGGATGGGATAGATAACAGGGCTTCTTTCCCCTTTCAGAAACATGGTGGTGGCTCTGAAGGAGCTGTCCATCCGAGGGGACTTCAGGACCACTGTGGAATACTTGATCAAGCTGCTGGAGACAGAGAGCTTCCAGCAGAACCGCATCGACACGGGCTGGCTGGACCGGCTCATCGCTGAGAAAGTGCAGGTGCAGCTGCTTCCCCTTGCAGGGACACACGTGGGAATGGGCAGGGGTGGTGCCAGCTGGTGCAGAAGGGTGTGGGAGTGGTCAGTGTCCACTTAATGAATAAACATTTTCAGTGGCATTGCTTCTGACATATATCGAAATCCTAGCTCGTCCCTGTTGGGGAAAGTTGGTCTTAAAGTTGTCCACAAAAGCATTGAGACCAGTGTTATGTTTGGAATGTGGGACAGATGACAGTGGAAATGTTGTTGGAACCTCAAGATTTGATCCAGGCAGAAGAAAATGTAGTCCACATCTGTTACAGAAATAATGTTTTCTTTATAGAGTTCACATGGCTGCCACACCGACTTGATTTTAAAGAGTGTTGGCCATGAACCAAAAGCAGAGCTGAGGCTGCTGATTCTTCCAGCTGGGTGTTCAGATTGGGCTGAAGCTGGAGGAGGTGTGACTGTGTCTGTCCCCTTTTTTAGGCTGAGAGGCCTGACACCATGCTGGGGGTGGTGTGTGGGGCTCTGCACGTGGCTGACGTCAGCTTCCGAAACAGCGTCTCCAACTTCCTGCACTCCCTGGAAAGGTAAAAGGGCAAGCTGCTCTCCAGGAATTACTGCTGGTGTGCAAGTTCTGTTCAATCCAGTCCAGGAATGCTCAGGGGCTGTTACCTGCTGACTGTTCCCTGGCCCCAGGGAGCTCTTTATCTACTGAGAAAACTGGCAGGTATCTGCATCTCCTCCAGATATCCCCTGCTGTCTGCACAGATTGCTTTGGTTTCTAGCAGGAGCTCCAGGAAATGGCTCAGAAACATGGAGTTCTTGCTCTGTGTGCTGCTAGGGCAGCATCAGGGAGTCTTGAATCACCCAGGAGTGAATGGAAAGGAGAGCAAAGCTGGTCTGTGTGGCTGGAGGGACTTGGTTTGACTTGGTCAAACTGATTAGTGTCTCTCCTAAGAAGAGGCTCTATAAAAACCTACTCCCATCTCTCTGCTAGTGTTTCCTAAAGCCTTGTGTGCATCTCTGAAGCTCTTTGGACCCCTGGTAGTCATTCGGTGGCTTGTGGAAGATCAGTTTTGTTTTGTCCTTCCCTTTCCAGGGGCCAAGTCCTCCCTGCTCACACTCTGCTCAACACGGTGGACGTGGAGCTCATCTACGAGGGACGCAAGTATGTGCTGAAGGTACAGAGTGGGACCCACCCTCCTGCCCCTGGGCTGGACATGGCAGGTGTGCTGCTCTGGCCTCATCTTTGCACAGATCTGTACAGGGAATTCTGTCTGAGCAGGGCTGATTTTCTCTGCTTTAGTGGGTGAAGCAATCAGCACAGCCTCCTTTGCGATAGCACCCCTCGCATCGCTCCATTGCAATGTCCCTGGAAACATTTCAGCCTCTTGCTCTGAGCAGGGTGAAATTTGCTTTGTTACAGGCAAGGACTACTGCAGGTTGACCAAAACTTCCAGCTGATTTTTCTGGATATGTAGGTCTACTCTGCTGGGGTTTTGACACACCAACGTGACAGAATTTGCAGCAATTTTTCCCTGTGGTGTTGCTTTTTTGCTGCATGCAAAAACCCCGTGTTGCAAAAGCAAACATAATGAAAGTTAGGAAATATTAGACTTAAGGTTGCCTGTGCAATCTTCATTAGCTTCCTTGGGCAAATTTGTGGTGGTGAAGTTTTTAATGACAAGACCATAGGCTGGTTTTTGCAGCAGTGGGAATTCTGCACCTCTCTGGGTTTATCTTTGATGAGGAATAGAGGCATTGAGCAGCAGCTGAAGTGTTCTTTAAAGGATTTACCCAGCTTCAAATAGCAGCTCTGAGACTGGGATAGGATCCCTTTCTCAGGGAGAGCACTTGTTGCTTTCCCTGTGGGACAATCTCTCATTTTTCCCCCCAAATTATCTCCTCGATTATGCAGTGTAAGTACACAACTGTGCCTCCTGAGTAGATGAGGGTGAGAAAATGGTCTGTGATTGCACAATCAAACCTCAACCATCAGTTGTGCAGAATTGTGAGAGGATTAAATCAACATTCATGGACAGCACTAGTTCTGGCATCTCTTGACTGCTGTGTCACAGAATCCCAACCCAGGTTTGGGTTGGCCCTTGTAAAAATCTCTCTCTGTTTTTCTTGTGGGATCCCTTCAGGCACTGGAAGGCCCCATTTAAACCTCCCCAGAATTTCTCTTCTCCAGGCTGAACAATCCCAATTCTCTCAGCCTTTCCCCATAGGAGAGGTGCTCCATCCCTCTGGTCAGCTTGCTTGCTTGCCTTTGTGACCCCAATTTTTTTACATGACATCAAACACCTCTGTTCCTCTTCATTAATTCCCACTATTGCAGCACTTGGAAAACTCTATGTTGTGGCAGCCAAGACACTCAATGCTGTGTTCAGTTCACTGGATAATTCCCATTCTTGTGGATTGGCAGGTGACCAGGCAGTCTCCCAATTCCTACGTGGTGATCATGAACAACTCCTGTGTGGAGGTGGACGTGCATCGCCTGAGTGACGGGGGGCTGCTCCTCTCCTACGATGGCAGCAGCTACACCACCTACATGAAAGAAGAAGTGGACAGGTAGCAACCTCTACAGCTCCATGTTTAGCATGTACACAGCCAAAATGAGGTGTATTTGTAACTTCATGCGTCCCAAAAGATCAGCTGGGAGTGGAATTCTCTCCTAGGAAGAGTTTGCTAGGTGTGCCGTGGGTGAGTTTTGAGACAGAACAGATCTTGGCTACTGTTAAAAGAAGGATCTGGCTGTGCATCATGTGGAGTCCATATTCCTCTGCTTGGTCCTTAAAAGTGACTTTTGACATTATAAAAACCAAAAATAACCAGAACCAGAGTATCTTTAAAATTCTTGTAATTCCACAGCTGCTTTAGAAATAAAGACAAGTTGTACTTGCATCCCCTCAAAACCCCCTGCAAGGATCACAGCAGTATGGGCAGTAAAGGGCATCCCCAGGTCTGGAATGTGAACCCTGCCCCCTGTGCTGTGTTATCTTCTGGGAAAAGTAATGGATCTGCTCAGGAGGACAAAGAATTTGGGTAAATTCCTAGGTTTGAATCTCCACCTCTCAGTTGGTTGAGGTGCTTTCCCGTAGCTTTGTTTCGAAGTAGAATAGGGAAAGGGAGGCTGGATTTTCCCTTTCCCATGCCTTCCCCAAGGAATTCTGTTGTGCTGATCTGTCCTGCTCTTCCCCAGGTATCGCATCACCATTGGGAACAAGACCTGTGTGTTTGAGAAGGAGAATGATCCCTCCATCCTGCGCTCGCCTTCCGCGGGGAAGCTGATCCAGTATGTGGTGGAGGATGGGGGACACGTGTTTG
This sequence comes from Ploceus nigricollis, assembly GCA_013399945.1. Lineage (NCBI taxonomy): Eukaryota > Metazoa > Chordata > Aves > Passeriformes > Ploceidae > Ploceus > Ploceus nigricollis. The sequence continues at coordinate 155,626 of VXBC01012174.1, read as the reverse complement.
CAGGCCAGTGCTTTGCAGAAATTGAGGTAAAAGTCTCAGAGAACTGGTTTGGCTGCCCAGGAAAAAGCTCAGGGGGAGGGATGTTGGATGCTTTGGGACTGGGAGTTGAGCGTGAGGGATCATTCGCGGTATTTAATTTACAAATTTTAACCTGAACTACAGCGGGAATCATCAACGAGAGTGATGGGGTGGGGAAGAAATTTAACAGCAGAAATTTGAGTGTTAATGACTGTACACCAAGTGATAAGCAAAATTTCTCAAAAATCCTGTGATTATCACCTGCCTGAGATTCCAAGGGAAGGTGGGATCCATTCCCAGCTCTGGTGAAGATGGCCTTCTCCTTGCACTACTGACACAGACTCAGAGCTGTGTGCCAGGATGGAGTAACAAACTTAACAAACTTCATCCTGCTTAGCTGATCATCTATCAGGTCGATCCCAGAAGTTAATAAGGGTCACTCCTCCCTTCTCCCCAGGAAGTTACTTCACTCTTACCGAGGAGGAGGATGAGCAATTTCTGCACCACGATGAGGAAAGCACAAGGGGTTGTGTAGGAGTGTGTGGCTCAAAACAGATTTGAGGGAGGGGAGGGGAGGGTGTGTGATGACAGAGGGGCAATTAAACCAGTTGGGGACAATGTGTAGGAGAAAAATATCAAGACAGAGATCCAGCTATTTTATGTAAGTGCTTTTGCACTGCAACAGGTCATGGCTAAGAAGGCACCACCCACACAATCCCTGTGGCTCCCAGTGGTGTAGAGCAGAGCAAGGGTGAAACCAAACTGGCTTCCCCATACCCAACCCTTCTGCTCCAAAGGCAGCAGCTCTTGATCCAAGGAAGCATTTCTGTCTGGGAAGAGCTGTCTGAGAGCTCTAGAAAGTGATCCTGGTTCCCTCTGCTTGAAGTGAAGATGTGGCTGTAGCCTTTGGAATGCAGCAGAAAATTGTCTGCTTTGTTCATTGTGCTGAGCGTGGGGCCTTCCTGAGTCTCCTGCTGGTTCAGGCAGTGTGAGCAGGGACATTCCTGAAGTTCCTGCTGCACTATTTTGTGGCCAATTATTTTGTTCTCCCATTCACTTCAGTGTCTGGGTTTTGTTCCCAACATCTGTGCTTGTAAGTTTTGGGAACACCTGAATGCCAGAGGTGCTCGTGCAGGTCTGTCTGTGGTGGGACTAGAACCAAAACTAGAAGCATTTTGGGGCACGTGGAGCTGAGTGTGTAACCTGTTTTCCTTGCTACAGGTGATGAAAATGGTGATGACAGTAACAGCAGGAGAATCAGGCTGCATCCACTATGTCAAACGGCCAGGGGCAGTGCTGGATCCAGGCTGTGTGATTGCCAAGCTGCAGCTGGATGATCCCAGCAGGGTTCAGCAGGTGAGGAGCTGCAGAAGGCACAGATTCTGTGGGGTTTTAATGAGGGAGTAATGTTGAGAGTGGTACAAGATGGTCCAGTGAACCAGTTTCCCATTTGTGCATCGTACTGGAATTGTCACTTCACTGTTTATTTGTCTCAGGTGAGGACTGGGACTGAGATTTTTCTCTCTCTCTCTGGTTCAGGCCAAACTTACCTTCCATTCCTGCTCTCTGCTTACCTCAGTACTGTTGTGGGGCTGTGTCTCTCAACCAAGGGCATTTCCCACTGTGGGAATCCTTGCAGGTTAAACCCTGGCTCCAGCTGAGGGTGGCTGGCTGTTCCCCAGGGCTGGTGGCCCACAGGAGGCTCAGTGAGGCTGTTCCCTGTTGCAGGCTGAGCTGCACACGGGTGCCCTGCCCCAGATCCAGAGCACAGCCCTGCGGGGCGAGAAGCTCCATCGCATCTTCCACTACGTGCTGGACAACCTGGTCAACGTGATGAATGGGTACTGCCTGCCAGAGCCCTTCTTCAGCAGCAAGGTACTGGGGGCCTCCTCTTCCAGAGCCAAAACACAACGTTCTTGCAGCTCAAGGAAGGGTTGGGCAGCTTTTCTGCCACAGGGCAGCACCCACGAGATGGGATGTTGGACATCACCCCTCTCCTTTTTCCTCTTCTTGTTGTTTATTCTCTTCTTCATTCTTGCCCTCACACTGCTTTGTCTCTCTCCAGGTGAAGGGCTGGGTTGAGCGATTAATGAAGACCCTGAGGGATCCATCTTTGCCCCTGCTGGAGCTTCAGGACATCATGACCAGTGTTTCTGGAAGGATACCACCCAACGTAGAGAAGTCCATCAAGAAGGAGATGGCCCAGTACGCCAGCAACATCACCTCGGTCCTCTGCCAGTTCCCCAGCCAGCAGGTGACCAACCACCCTTCCTGGAGGGATAAAAATTGGTTTGTCTTGGGGCAGAGAGAGAGAGAAAGTTCCTTTAAATGACCTGGAGGTTAACTGAACCTGAAAGGTGTGTTTGAACATGGGGTCCTGGTGATGAAGGATGCTTCCCTGTGTCACTTCAAGGCTTGTCTCTACCTGTGCTGAAGGGTTCCCTGCTCAGTATGGCTTCAACCAGGCACACTGGTGGGAGCACTTTAATCTTAGCAGTGGCCCTGTGGGCATTTATTTGCTTTTTGCATGGTACATGTGCTGCAGTGCAATTTGTAGTGGCAGTGTAACCTCAAAACAGAACGATTGCAGCCAAGGGAGGCCTGGCAGGGTGAGGAGATGCTGGAAGCTGATTTCTCCACAGTATGATACAGTGCATTGATGTTTGTATCACTGGCAAGTCTCGAACTTCCTTTGCTACAGTCTGCTGGGGCTCTGGGGTGTCTCTGCAGGTTGTCCAGCCCACCCAGGGCTTTTCCCTGTGCTTTTTTCCCATGCTCTTTTCCCTTGCAGATTGCCAACATCCTGGACAGCCACGCGGCCACCCTGAACCGCAAGTCGGAGCGCGAGGTTTTCTTCATGAACACCCAGAGCATCGTGCAGCTGGTGCAGAGGTGAGCTTCCCAGGGGTGTCCTGCAGGGCAGGAGCCACCCCCAGCAGGCGTGGCAGGGGCTGTGTGTGCACTCAGCCTCACCCAGTGCTGGGCTTGGTGTCTCTGCAGGTACCGCAGTGGCATTCGGGGCCACATGAAGGCCGTGGTGATGGATCTGCTCCGGCAGTACCTGAAGGTGGAGACTCAGTTCCAGCACGGTGAGTTCCTGGGCACAGCAAGGATTTGATTTCTTAAAGAGTTGTGTTTGGTCCTGGGAAGTCCATGTGGGCCCTTTGGAGAAGGTTTGCTCTCGCTTTGTGCTGAGGGTGAGGTGCACAGGCTTGTGTTTAAGGGTCTGCAGTGGGATCCTGGGTTTTGTAGAGGAGATTCTGTCCCCAAAGCTCAGCTGAAGCTGAGAGGTGAAATCAATGCCTTGCACTGCTGTATCCAGGCACAAGATGGCAATGAAGCCCTGGCTAATCCTGAGGCTCTGGCTCTTACAGGTAGTTCAGATTCCACTCTTCTTTTGTCCTGCTCCATTACCTGCCCTGGCCTAATGGTACTGCAGATTCATTTCCACTTCAATTTGCTGGCAGCAGAGGATGGTGCAAGGCTCTTTGCTGTTATTTCATTTTGGTTGTCATTTGAATGAAAGTCTGAGCTCCCTGTTCCTCTCTCAGTATTGCTCACAAAGGAGGCATTTGGTGTTGGAGCTGTTTATTAAGAGTGGGATGTTAGAATTAAAGTTTGCAGTAGGTGATGGTGGGAATGATTCCTTCCCAAATTGATTGTGTGGACCACAGAGAAACACAGAATGGTCTGGGTTGGGAGGGACTTTAAAGCACATCTCATTCCACCCCTGCCATGGCAGGGACACCTTGTCCCAGGTTGCTCCAAACTCTGTCCAACCTGCCTTGGACACGTCCAGGGATCCAGGGGCAGCCACAGCTTCTCTGTGCGAGGACCTCCCCACCCTCACAGGCAGGAATTTTTTTCCAATACCCAACCAAACCCTGCTCCCTGTCAGTGTGAAGCCATCCCCCTTGTCCTGTCACTCCATCCATGTAAATAGTCTCTCTCCATCTTCCTTGTCACTTCAAGCCAAGGAGATCCTCAAAAAACACACGTAGAAAAATCAAGACACGTCTAGTAACTTGCAATCCTTGCCACAGAGGTGTGAAGAGTGAAAAAGAAATGTGCATTTGTGCCTGCAGGTCACTATGACAAGTGTGTCTTCACCCTTCGTGAGGAGAACAAGAGCGACATGAACGCGGTGCTGAACTACATCTTCTCCCACGCCCAGGTCACCAAGAAGAACCTGCTGGTCACAATGCTCATCGTGAGTGCCTGCTGCTTGCTCTCTCTCTTTTCCTCCCTTTCTTCTTTTCCTCTCTTTCTTCTTTTCCTCTCTTTCTTCTTTNTCCCTTCTTTTTCTCTCTCCCTTCTTTTTCTCTCTCCCTTCTTTTCCTCTCTCCCTTCTTTTCCTCTCTCCCTTCTTTTCCTCTCTCTCTTCCTCTCTTTTGTCTTTTACCTTACAACCATAATGTGATCTGTTACTCCCAAAAATACATCCAAAGTAGTCATCCACGGAATAACTCTCCAAAGCAAAAAAAGTGTCATAATTTTCCTAGACCGAAGCTGGCTTTCTGAAATTCTCATTTGTAAGATGGAAGGATCCTGGCATTCTTTCTTCCTGGCTCTCCTTTTTCCCCTTTTTTCCCCCCTTTCCCTTTTTGGTGTGTGGTGTGATTGTAAGTAACGCTTGCCTTAAGAATCTCATTATTTGAACACGGAGCCATATTTCCTCTGAGAATTCTGGAGTAGCTTTGAGCTGGGGCTGTTCATTTCTCAAGTAATCACGCTGGCGTGATGGAGAGAGAAAATGGCAGCTGTTCACAGCTCAGGCCTTCAATTTTCTTCAGAGTCCAGTCACTCAAGTGTGTAATTACACGGGGGTGCCGGCGAGGCGTTAGCCCTTGTCAGGGAGCTGGGCTGAGGCTCTGCTGCTGCCTTTGCCAGTCAGTGCAGGCACAGCCAGTGCCTGGCTTCAGGTTGTTGTTGTCATCCTGATCATTCCTTGCTAAAACAGGACTGGAACTTTCAGTCTGGTTTGTCACCTCGCTCAGGCTGTGCCTCGCTGGCTCGTGGTGTTGGCTGTGTGAGGGGCTTGTGGGGACACCTCAGAGAGCCTCCCTTGTCCCTTGCTGTTGGGTCACAGAGAGCCTCACAGAGCCTCCCTTGTCCCTTGCTGTTGGGTCATTCTTCCCACCAGCACTGCCAGTTAGTTCTGCTCAAGAACAGGCCAACATCCCAGGGTGCCAGAGCCTGAAACACCAGGGAGACCTTGGTGGAAGAGCCACTCCTGGTTATCCAAGGCCATGGTGCCACCTCACAGGAGCACAGGGGTTTCTCCTCTGCAGTGGGAGCAGGAGCTCAGCAGGGACACCACGATCACCCTTGGCACAGCTGGGTGTCCCTGAGCTTCCAGGCACTCCATGAACCAAAGACCATCACTCCTCCCCTCCCAGCTCGTGGCTCTTCACGTGCTGTGGCAGGTTTGGTGTGGCCAGGGTGACAGCTGTGGTGTTTTGTGGGGGGCCAGGCTGTGTGTGTGGGGTGGGGTCAGGGCAGCCTCTCTGCCTGTGTGGCTGTTATTGATGGATCCCAGGAATCCATCATTAACCAGGGGCTCCGAGGATGCCTTTAGTAATGGTGTTGTGCTGCCATCACTCACCTTTTTTAGCCAGCAGGCACTGAAGGCAGGGTGGGAACTGCTTCATCCTTCATACATCTGTTGAGATGTGGTGTGATTTGTTGGTGTGTGTTCATTTTCTGTGCTTAACTTATGCACATCCTGGCCTGAGCAGGATGGAGGGGCTGGTGGCATGGCAGGGTCCCGTGTCCTGTTGGATTTCTGTTCCCTGGAGCAGCAGCATAACAACACCCAGGAGTTTGTGTTCCAAATCCAGCAGTTCTGGAATTACTCACTGTCCCCACAGTGTCCTGGAGTGGATGAATGCACAGAACTTTCTTTGGGAGCAATCACACTGGTGTTTGGTGGCCCAGGAGGGGACAGCAGGCTGATCAGAGTTAGGAGCTCAGATGTTTTCCCAGAGGTTTGAGTATGGTCTGTCTCCCTGGGAGAGCTGTGTCCTCATTCCTGGAGGTGCCTGAGTGGGGATGGAGAGAAGGGGATCAAGAGCAGTGTGAGGGAAGAGCTCTTGAGCCTTGGAATCTCGTGGACTGTGAGCTGTTGTGTAGTTACTCACTCTGTGGGACTTCTGTGTTATTTGGCTTTGGTTTTTAATTTATTTTCCCTGGCAAATTTGTCAATCCCACCTGCTGCACAGAGGTTTTCCCTTATCCTTTTCTATTTCTTGGATCTTCAAGTGGCCTATTCTGGTCTGTAGGTGTTTAGGATCTCTTTAAACTTTTAGGCACCAGCTCTTTCTGGTGGCAAATCCCTGTTTCCTCTCACATTTCCCTGCTATGATTAATTTATCAAGACAAGCTGTTAAGTGCTGTGTGGAGGAATCACGTTAGAGGCTCCTAGAGGGTTTCCAGCTTCGGGGTGGGAGGGAAGAAGCTCACAAGAAGTGTTGAAGAATGTGGGATTATTCATGGGAATTGAAACTATTTTTGGAAGGAAGTCTTTACTGTTGGCATTTTTTTTGAATGGATGAATTCAGAAGAGTTTTGGAGCAGCATTAACAATGGAATTTATGCTCTTCAGTTTTGTTGTTTTATCCAGCCCATTTAGGCAGTAAGGTAAGCTTGTGGATTTCCTTAGATCCAGGATTCTCTGGTTAGAAGAAATATTATTGAGTCAGTCCAGTACTGTGGCAGGAAATACAGTACATTATTCATGGGTTTAGTTAGCTTTGCTTAGCCTTGTCAGAGGAATGACAGATCTTTTTTCTGGCGTTGGCTGAAGCTGCACAAAGCTTGGGTGGTTTGTGGCTGTGGAGTAGTGGGGACTTCTGAGGTCTGGGGTGTTTTTTAGGTGGGTGTCAGGAGGTTCTCTGGCAGTGTAACTCTGGCCACCCTTCATGGGGAAGGTTTGCTGACCCCTACATGTTCCACAAGGTGTCTGGCTACAATTTAAGCTCTTTGAATTTTGCACTGGTGCTAGGAGAAACTTCTGGTACAAACCTGAAACTGGGTGATGGGACAAGGTTTTCTGAGTCTCTCTGAGAAGTCAGCATTTCTCATGTGGTTGGGTGCCATAACATGTGCTACAAATAGGAGAATGGGAGATGGTGCCTGTCCCTGCTTTCAGCTTTTCTTTATGTGTGTAAAATTGTTGAAAGCTGAATGTTTGTGTGCTTGTCAGTACAGAATTCCAGGATAACTCAGGCCAGGACTGCTGGGGATGGTGTGGTCCAGCCCTGAGTGTGTGTTTGCATTCCAGGTTCAGACTCCTTTGGGGGAGCACAGATGATGTTTTCCCTCTGTTCCAAGCATTTCTTGCTCTCTCTGTTGCCAGGACCAGCTCTGTGGCCGTGACCCCACCCTGACAGACGAGCTGATCAATATCCTGACAGAGCTGACCCAGCTCAGCAAGACGACCAACGCCAAGGTGGCCCTGCGAGCGCGGCAGGTGAGGGCTCCCTGCTGCCTCTGCACGGGCTGCTCCTGCCTGCAGCTCAGCCCCTGGGAAACACAGAGCTCCTGGTGGTTATTTTGGTCACTGTGCAAATGGGGAGAGCAGGTTCCTGTGAGCAGCACTTTGGCAGTGAAGCTAATTAACAGTGATTAACTGTGGTGAGGGGCAGTGGCTGCGGTGCGTTCCCAATTACTGTAATATTTAAATTTAACCTGCATTCCTTTGTCCCTGCTCCTCCAAAAAGTTTTGTCTGGCTCACACAGGAGTTAACTGGGAGTAGCACATGGTTTGTGTGATGGAAGAAGTGGAAATGTGTGACCACTGTGGTTTTTGGTGGTTTTGTCATCTGCAGACCTGACCAGCACAGGCTGCCTGGATTGTGCAGGAACAACATGGACGGGCTCTCCTGGTTCCTCAGCTGCCTTACAGTTGTGGATCCATGTGTGCAGAGAACAGGGAGAGCCATTTGCACGAGAGCCAGCTGTTCTGTGCAGCTGCTATGGAATTACCAGGAAGAATGATGCTGGCCTTTTGCAGGGCTTCTTCCATCTTTGAGCTGCGCTTTGTCAATTTTGTTCGAACCTGGAAATAATTGCAAAAACTCTGGATACTGTAAATTCCAAGAGTCTGCTACAGAACTGATTTGAAATATTGTTGTGAGCTTCCTCTTCAGGAGTTCATTTAACCCTCCCTCTGTTGCCAGGGAGGGGTGAGAGGTTTCCTGATAGCGCTGACCCCAGAGTCTGATCACTGCTCTCACTGCACAGTCCCCATCTCCAGCCTACAGCAGGAAAGCTCACACTTCAGGGGTCTCTCCTTTTATTTCAAAGCTTGGCTATTGAAAATGAGCACGGTGTTTGAAGCTGCTCAGTGACCTTCTGTTTCCTCCAGGATTGTGTTTGTGTCCTTGGACTGTTCCGCTATTGAACCTCCCCACAGCAGCTGGGGATGGTGCTGCAGTCCTTGTGTTGCTCTTCCACTTCATTTTCCCTGCAAGCTTCTTCCATTTCCTCCCTCTGCACCCTTCACGTTGGGCATTTCATACCTGGCAGTGGTGTGTGTTCCCTACCCTGGCCAGGAGCAGAGCGTGGCTCCAGCGTGGGCCTCCCCACAGCTCTGCTTCCCAATTAACAGCTGGGCAGGCAGTCCCCAGGACTGGCAGCTCTGCCCTGCTAAATCACATGCACTGATGGAACTTGATTGAAGCTGTTCCCTGTCTCCCTGGGGAATTGCCAATAACACAAACGGAGCAGGCACACAAATGAGGCCGGGGAGGGGAGAGGGTGTGCGGCATCGCCCGCAGAGCGCGGGATGGAGCAGGCTGCTCCTGCCTGGAGCTGCCAGCCCCCTGCTGATGGCTCCTTCCTCTGACATTGCCTGTGTTTGCCCAGGTTCTCATTGCTTCCCACCTGCCCTCCTACGAGCTGCGTCACAACCAGGTGGAGTCCATCTTCCTGTCGGCCATCGACATGTACGGCCACCAGTTCTGCATTGAGAACCTGCAGGTACCCACCAGCCTCCCTCCCTGGCTCCCTGCTTCCTCCCCACTGACCTTCACAGCCCAAGGACCCTGTGGCATTCAGCTGTGTTGGTCTGGGATCCAGCTTTGCCCTGTTTTTTGTTTTTTGTCCCTGTGCCGATGTGGGGATGGCCTCGTGCCATTCTGCACCTTCTTCCCAGGGGACAGCGGAGCAGAGGTGCTGGTTCCTCCCTCTGGGCACCAGGCACGAGGAGATGGAGTGGAGCCATGCCAGGAGAAGTCCAGATTGGACATTAGGAGAAGCTTCTTTCCCCAGAGGGTGGTACTGAACTGGCTCCCCAGGGAATGGGCACAGCCACGAGGCTGCCAGAGCTCCAGGGGCACCTGGATGAGCTCCTCTCATATGGTTTTGGTTTTAGTCCTGTGAGGAGCAGGGAGCTGGACTCAGTGATCCCTTCCAACCTCAGGTTTTCTGTGGTTTAATATAAAAAAGTCATAATCCTTGATGAACAACAGGAAAAGCTTAGAAATCAGAACTAGCCAGGCTTGATTTGGGGCTTTTCCTTTTTTGCCTGATCCTGGTTGCAAGACACTCTTTTAAACCTCTGCTTAATGTGATCTCTCCTAGAAACTCATTTTGTCTGAGACATCCATCTTTGATGTGCTTCCCAACTTTTTCTACCACAGTAACCAGGTAGTAAGAATGGCAGCTTTGGAGGTGAGTTTATTCCCATTGAAAAAAATTCATGTTTTTAATTTTCCTGTGGATTTGGTTTGTTTTGAGCACTGTCTGCAACTGTTTTGAGCAACCCTGCAAGATCTAAGAGAGCTGTAGTTTGTGTGGGATTGAGGATGCTTAGAATCTGCTTAGAGAATTAAATAGGAATTAAAAAATCCTGCTTAGAAAATGAAATACCAATGGTATTTAACAGCATTAGCATTGATAATTGAGTGAAATTTCAAATTCAAGTTATGTTTGTGTGAAGGCTGAGGTGGTTGAAGGCAGGAAGTGAAGCTGCTGTCAGAGGACAGGATCATAATACAACACCTGATGGTTCTGGCCTTCCTCAAAGAATAAACTCTGGCTGAATTAGAGTTTATCCAGCTGCTCACTTGCAGGCATGTTTGTTTTTTGACACGGAGGGGTCTCTGATGGGCTCTGTGTCCCCAGGTGTACGTGAGGAGAGCCTACATTGCCTACGAGCTGAACAGCGTCCAGCACCGCCAGCTGAAGGACAACACCTGCGTGGTGGAGTTCCAGTTCATGCTGCCCACCTCCCACCCCAACAGGTCAGACTGCCCCTGCAGCTGGGGTCTGGGAGGGGCTCATCCTGCCCTGGCAAAGAGAGCTTGCACTGGGGCTGCTGGAGAAAGGGGTTCATCTGAGCGTGGTGGTTTTTGTGGAGTTTCTGGTTTTTAGCTTCAGCTCGGGTTGGAAGTTATCTCTAGAATGTCTGGTTGAATCCTGAGCCTTCCAAAAGATGCAATTCCAGGCAGAATAATCAATTAGTCAGAATTTTAATACAGAACAGTCAAACAGTCTCTGTCCCCTTCCTGCCAGCCCTTCCTGACTGCTTGTGTGGCTCTGCTCCTCCCTGGCTTGGCTGGATAAGGTCACATCTTTTGTGGCACAAGATTTTTTGAAGGAGCAGACCAAGATGAGAGTTTTATACAAAATTCTGGGGTTGACACAGTTTGATTTCCAGTTCTGCATTCCTTGTGACTACAACCAAAAGCATCAACTCTTGCTGCCTCCCCCTGGAGAGGAGGGGGTGGCACCTCTAGTTCATTTCAAAAAAAAGAAAACCTGATTATCAGAACTCGCAGCAGCATTGAATCAGAGTGGTTTGGGTTGGAAGGACCTTAAAGCTCCTCTCCTCCTCAGCCCCTGCCGTGGGCAGGGAGGCTGGCCCTGGAGCAGGCGGTGTCTGTGGGGTCAGCCCGTCCCGTGCTTTCCCCAGGAGGAGCACGGAGCTGTCCCTGGGGTCGGTCCCTGCTGGCTCTGAGGTCGCAGTGAGTCCCCGCAGCCACCGGGTGCCACTGTTGGTCCGTGCCGGGCCCTCTGTGGCTCCTTTGTTCCCGAGCATCTCTGCCCTGCTCTGGTGTTTGGTGGGGTCCATCAGTACCTTTTGGGAAATGGTTTCCAGGATCTGCCGTGCTGGGGATGAGTGGCTGCCCCAGCCAGCCCCAAACCACTCCTGCCACAAATGAGACATGTGTCTGGCCTCATCTGTTCCCTGCATTTCTGGAATAGTTGTACATAATTGCATGCTATTTTTAGTACCCCTTTATAATGCTCTCTTCTCCCTTCAGCCTTCCTCCATTTCTCTGCTGGCCTCTGTTGCCTTTGTTGCTCAGGGGTTTTTGGCCTGCCAGTGCTCTGCTCTGTGCACAGGCTTAGCCAGACAAGGTCAGCTGGAAGAGGAGAGATGTTCCCTGCCCCAGGAGCAGCTCTTTGGCCTGAATCCTCCTGTGCCCTTACACTGAGTTGGCTGGACAGTGCTCTGAGCTCAGCTCTGCTCCTCGGGCTGCTGGCAGGTGGGAAAGGCAGAGGGAGGCAGGCTCAGGGGCAGGTTCAGCTCCTTGCAGCTGCCTGTGATGAATGTGGCTCCTGGTGCTTGGGGCAGCTTCTGGCTCTCCCTCTGGGGAGGCTGGAGGTGCCCAGGGGCTGATGGTGGCACAGGGTTTAAGGAGCTCTGAAGCCACACCTGGTGCTAAACCCAGGACATGGAAATCTCAAAACTCTGACATTGTCCTGCTTAAGCCTTCTTTGTTGTTCTTGACCACGGTCTGTGTTCATCATGTGCTTTTCTGTACCTTTTGTAGCACAAATTCTTAGGCTGAAAAGCTAAAAATGCATTCCAAGGGCAAACCCCAAAGCCAAAATATCCCAGAATGTCCCTGGAGGCTCTGCAGGGCTGGTGACCCAGGAGCAGGTGCCAGGGAGCCCTTAGGAGAGCATTCCCTTGGGGAGCTGCTGTTACATGATGCCACAGATTTTTCACCACTCAGATATTTTTAAACCCTGGTCCCTTTGTGTCAGATGTCTGTGAACCTCTGAGAGCCCAAGTTTTACTGAGGCAAACATTCACGAGGAGGAAACAGCAAACTGCTAATGGTTCAAATTCCAATTAGGTTTTTAAATTTGTATTTAAATTCTTCCTTATTGGTGTTTAACCCTGCCATGCCTTTACTTAATTGTGGCAGAAGCAATCCCAGTGTCTCCCTGTGAGCTGCCTGATCACAGCTCGGGCTCAGACTTTGTGCTTTTGGCCATGGCAGGATTGCCATCAGCTGCCCACAGGGAAGCAGGGAGGACACAAAAGCTGTTAAATCTGCTGACAAAGTCACAGAAGTGCAACCTGCTCCTGGTGGGTTTTGTGGGCAGAAACTGTTTGGGGAATTATTTGTTTAAATTAACAGCAAACATCCTAATGCAAGAATCCCACTGAACAGCAAGGGAAAGTCACGGGGAGGGAAAAGAGCTTCTGATGGGAGCCACAGAGGGCTGTGTGGCTCCAGCAGCATCCCTGTGCCCGTGCAGGGCACATCAGGAGTGCAGTGTCCCCATCTGGCAGCAAATGGGCTGTGGAGCCCTCTCCATGCAGCAATCCCATCTGGAGCTGGGGGTGCAGGGGGTCTCTGGGCAGGCTGCAGAGAGCCATCCCTGCCCTGCAGGCTGCCAGGCTCAGGGAGAGGGGTGGCAGGAGGAAAGGAGCCCTGCTCAGGGCTGTGCTCTGCTCTGTGTGTTGTGCCAGCCCTGCTGCAGTGGGCAGAGGGGCAGAGCTGGCTGCTCAGAGGGCTCAGCTGCCTTTGTGAGCAGGGCAGCCCAGGTGACAGACCCTGAAAGGCCTTTCTGAGGTGCTCATGGAGCAGGCCTTGCCTAATCTTAGCTTCAAATCTTCTGCTCAAAGGAACATTGTGTGTGGAGGAGAGGGAATTATAGTGCTTTTTCAACAAAAGTGTTCCTTTCTAATCCCCTCTCCTCTCCTGCTTTCCAGCAGCCTTTCTCATGTCTGAAGCTGTAAGGTTTAAATTAAACTGGGACATTGTCTGCTGCAGCCAGCTCCTGGAGCCTGCTGCTGCCCTGCTCCTCCCAGAGCATCCCTGCTCTGCAGCTCCCCTGCTCAGCTCTTCCCTGATCCCCCTTCCCCAGGAGCAGCTGTGCTGGAGGATCAGGAGGGGAGAGCTCAGAGATGGATGTGCTCCCACCAGCCAGATCCCTGTTCTCCTCAGAGCTGACAGCCACGATCCCCTGTGGCAGAGGCTGAGGCAGGTGCTGATGAGGACACTTAGAGGATATATCCTGATTTTGGGGTGTGGCAGGGACAGCCCAGGGCTCTGCCTCCTGCTTTGCTGAGCCCCAGAGGGAACTGAAATACCAATTTCCAGGTATTCCAGGCTGGTTCTGGTCCCTGCTGCCCCAGCCTTGCCTTCCCAGACCCCTGGGTGTGAGCCCACACCTCCCCTCTGTCCCAGGGAGCCCCCCCAGCTGCCCCCTGGCCTTGGATGTCCTGGGTCAGGATGTGGCACTGGAAGGAGGGAGTGAGGAAGGGTTTAGCTCTGCAGATGAAGTGTTGGTCAGGAGCCTGCTTAGCTCTGGGGCAGAAGTGTGGCTCTGGGGGCTGCACAGAGGAGATGGCTGCCAGCAGCACACCCTGGCTGCCTCTGCAGCCAGGAATGCACACCCCACAAAAGGGGTGCAGAGCAAAAATGCCTTGTCTGGGCTGAATTCACTCCTGTTTTCCATGGTGCTTCCAAGGGTGGGAGTCAAGCCCAGGTGTGAGTTGCTCTGCATTTCATCAACACCATCACACCACGGGCTGCCCTGGGGTGGAAGCACCTTAAAGCTCACCTCGTGCCACCCCTGCAGTGAACAGGGAACTTCCCCCTAGACCAGGTTGCTCAGAGCCCCATCCAAAGGTGTTTCCATCAGCACAGATGTCTGAGCTATCTTGTGCCTAGACCAGCCTGGAACCTCCCTGGAATCTCCTCCTCTGTGCTTGTGGATGTTTGTTCATGCCCCACCCTGGACTTTGGTGTTGCTGATTCCAAGGCTTGAGAGTGGTGCACGGTCTCTCCTTTCCTGTCTCCTGATGTTTTGTCATCTGTGGGGAATTTTGGTTGTTCCTTTTTGTCAGCCTCTTCCTTAGCTTCCAGGCAGGAGCCATTTGGGAGGCTGAAAGCCAGGTTAAATACCCCTGATCCCAACCCCACACTCACTCACATTCACAGCAGTGTGCACTGGTTTTTTTTCCTGCTATCATTTTACAATGATCTACTCCTAAAATGTGAATTTCTGACAAAGTGACAGCATTTTCTGGGCACCAATTGCTGGAACAGCCTCTGGCATCAGCCTCTGGATGCCAGGAGTGACCCAGCTGTGCTGCTGTGGGCTCTGACCCTACCTGCAGCCCCAGAGGGATCACTCATGGGGTGTCAGGCAGCCTGAGGTCCCCTCCTTGTTGTGAGGGTGGTTTGTAGGGGGGGAGGAGGGGAGGGTGGTTCCAGGACACCTGTGAATCCCTGCAGCCCCTGCTGGGGTTTGATGTTAATTAGGCAGCAGGCAGCAGTAATGTGCTGCTGTTCCCTTGGCTTCCCTGCCTCAGGAAGGGCAAAATCTTCCAGCAGAGCAAAGAAGGGGCTGGGGAAGGGGCAGCAAACTGAATGGAACGAGGATAATTTTATGCAAATTGGACTTGTGTAGCAGATTCAGCTTGGCTGAATCACAGAGGGAGCAGAAGAATAAGGGAAGAAAGAGGGAGAGGAAAAACCCAATCAAAATGTATGGTTTGAGGCATGTTTCACTGCCTTCTGGTTAGATTCTTCTGCAGAAATGAGGAAACATAAGAGGAATGGCACTGGTCAGAGCCAGTGGAATTGCTCTTCCTCCTGTGGTACTGCTGTTAATAACTACAAGTGGGTTATTGAGCCAGCCTGGGCTGGTTCTGCTTTGCTGCCTCATTTCCAGAGCTTTGCCCAGGCTGGCACCTGCCCACAGCTGAGCTCTGCATGGCCAGGGCGTGGGGGAGCTCCTGTTTCACAGAAAAGGGAAAGGAAAGGAGGAGGGGGCACAGGGACCTGAATTCACAGTGCCCAGGGGGTGCAGGAGCAGTGGGGCTGGCAGGGCTGCAGCAGAGCCCTGCTCAGACCAGGTCCTGGTCAGGAACATTTCCTGGGAGCTGAGGAGGGACCAGAGGAGGGCTGGGGCTGCTGTCCCTGTCCCTGGTGCTGCTGGGGGCTCTGATGTGGCCCTGGCACAGAACCAGGGGATGGTTTGGGCTGGAAAGGACCTTAAAGATCTTTTATTCCACCTCTGCCATGGCAGGGACACCTTCCACTGTCCCAGGCTGCTCCAAGCCCATCCAACCTGGACTTCAGGGATCCAGGGGCAGCCACAGCTTCTCTGGGCACCTGTGCCAGGGCCTCACCTCCCTCACAGGCAGGACTCAGGAATTTCTCCCTGCCATCCCATCTGAACCTGCTCTCTTTCAGCTTCAATCCACTCCTCCTGCTCTTGTTTCCTGAGCCTCTCCAGCTCCGTGTGGAGTGGCAGGAGAAGCTCCCAGAGCCCAGCACCAGGGTGCCCTTCTCCAGGCTGAGCTGAACATTTGTTAGGCTGTTTTTTTATCCCTCTCTTTCCTGAAAGCCTTCCAGGGACGGCTACAGGAGGGTTCCTGCTGGGGGGAGGAACTGCCAGTCCTCTCCAGACTATTTTTTCCAACTGAAGTAGATCACATGCAGCTTTCCCACTCTTTGCCAAGCTCAAAAAATAGTCCCAACCCCCTGAGGGCTGGAGGCTCCTTCTGTCCTGACCACAGGCTCTGCAGCACAGGGTCTGTCCCCACCATCCCCCCAAAAATTAAATACTTGTGGTACTTATACCATGACAGATATGTTTTCAGGTATTTTTTCCCCACATGGTTTAAGGAGACTGTGGGAATTTTTTATAATTTTTCAGTAAAATTTTGTAAAATTTCAGTGATGCACCCAAGCCATCCCCTTGTGGTGGAGGTGACTCTGCTGTGACCAGAGCAGTCTGGGACAGGAGCAGGGCAGGCTGGCCAGGGTGACCATGGAGCACCCTGGGCATCAGGCACTGGGACTTGGTGCTCAGCAGCTTGGGGTCTTGCCCATGGGCTAGGATGTCACAAAAGTTTGTGTTTTGGTCTCCTGAAGGGAAGGGGGTGAATGTCCACTCACGTGTTCCTCAGAGCTCTCCTTTCCATCTCTTAATTCTTGCTAATCCCTTTGCACAAGCCTCCAGTGTGCAAGGACTTTTTTAAAATTTAATCTGTGCTATTTTGCGTGTCAGATCCCAGCCATTTTTCCATCTTGCATGGAGCACTCTCCTGGCTGTTCCTGCTGTGGGCTGGGCTGTGCTGCTGTCCTGAAAAATGTGCCCCTCACTCCTCCCTGCCTTGTGTGCATCACTGAGCCCTGGGCTGCAGGCAAATATGGGGAGAGCTGGGCTGATCTTATAAAAAAATTGGTAAAGTTTTCCTCAAATCAGCCTTAGGGCTGTTCTTTTTAGCCTTAAGGTTGTTCTTTTCAGCCTTAAGGCTGTTCTTTTCAGTGCTGGATGCTGCAATGCTCCCTGGGCTGTGTGTGTTTGCTTTGTCCCTGCATTGTGGGAGCTGTGCGTGGGCTGCTGCTGAGCCTGGAGCTGGCACTGAGGGTTTGGCTCGTTCTCCTCAACCTGTTGCAGTTTTCCTGTGTGAGATGGCAATTTATTTTTTTCTCTTTTTGCATCTCTGCTGTTTGCTGCCCTGTCAGGGAGTGCAAGCTCCTGCTCTGCACTTGGTGTGTGCTGAGGGCTTGAAGTGGGGACCAGGAAAGGTGAACAGGGGTCCCTTGCAAATGCCAAGTGTTTCCCTGGGATCTTCCATTATTTGCCTGCTCCCTGCATGGCCTGGCTGTGCCCTGGTGGGTTTGGGGGTGGCAGGCAGCTCTCCCTGGCAGCTGGCAAACTGGGGACAGGCAGTTGTGAAGATGTTGCTGGTTGTGTGCATCAGTTTGATGCTGGTTCTGTAGGATGGCTCTCACTAACCAGTGACTAACTGTGCTTGTTTGATTTCAGAGGGAACATCCCCACGTTAAACAGGTACAGTACTCATCATCTTCTCCAATTTCAAAAGCCACACTAGAAAGAAGGAGCCTAATCCTGAATGTTCTAGCATGTTTTGTTGTAGTGCCCTTCTCTTTGCTTGGGAAACTCTCAACCATAACTCTCCTTTTACCTTCCCTTTCCCTCTCCCTTTGTCTAAACATGTTTTCAGCTTTTCTTTAAAAAAAAAATAAAACCTTTGCATGCAGCAGTCTCTGGAATTAAATTTGCTGGGTGACTCAGCTCATCTGCAGTGTGTTACACAGCAAAGTGCTGTCCTAGGGTCTTTTTTGGCACTGGATTCCCAGGTTTGCATCCCAGAGGACTGACCCTCTGCCCCAGGCAGTTCCTCCCAGCCCAACCTGGTGCTACCCTGATTTCTTGTCCATAGCTTAGAATTTGTCAGGGCTGTTTCACCTCCCTCACACCACATATGAATCTACATCTCAAACAGCTGACAGCATGTTTTGTTGTGGTTTGGACGCTAATTTTTCCTCCTGTGTCTCAGTTGAAAAGTCTTTCTTGTTTTAAATAATACATGAAAAATGTCTGCTGCCTTTTTGTTCAGTTCCTGTTCTGTGATAGTTTTTGTATTAGTTGTAAGAATGTACACCAAGGCATGTCCTGAAAAATTCCCCTCTTTCAAAATGTGAATACCTATTATTTATTACTGCTTACAAGCCTGTTTAGGGAAAAATAGTAAAAATGGGCTTGGAAGTCTCAGGGCTCTTAATCAGAGATAAATTGTGGAAACAGAGAGTGACTTTAGGCATGGAGAGCTATTAATCACACTGATGATACTTTACACTTGTTAGCACTGTACTCAGGGCTGGATCACAGTGGGTTTGCTGGGTGGGAAGGAGGAAATCCCAGCAGAGCTGGGAGGTGGCTGTGGCAGGAGTGCCCAGCCAGGTCCTGGCCCTGCTTTTGCCACACAGCTGAGCACCCCTTGCACTTCACAGCTCTGGGGCACCAGCTCTGGTGGGGAATCCATTCCCTGACTTTTTTCCCCCTCTCCTCCAATTTTGGCAGCAGAATTAATGTGTCCCCACGCCCAAGGAGAAGGTGAGGAGCTTGTGGTCCCTGGGCCAGCTCCCTGGTTGGGTCTCTTCAGAAGTGTCACCACCTTGCAGGCAGCTCTTGAAGGAAGTCTGAATTGAGATGAGTCTGTAGTCCAGCTCAGAAATTGGTGATAATTATTGCAGAGAAGGCAAACCCCAGCTGTGGTCACCAGAGAAAGGTCCAATCTAATTGTGTGGGAGAAGCTTCCTCTGCCAGCCTTGACTGTGGCATTGTGAGTCTTTAAAAAAACATAAAAATCACAGAATAAGTGAGGTTGGGAAAGACCTTCAAGACCATAGAGTCCAACCTGTGACTGATCCCCACCTTGTCACCCAGCCCAGAGCACTGAGTGCCACGTCCAGTTGTTTCTTGAACAGAAAGGGTAGGAATGAGAGTGTCAGACTCAGTAAAGGATTTTGGAGAAGTCACTGTACCATGCTGAGTTTGAGGAGTGCAAATTGTAGTATGATCAGAAAAATCATGGAATCAATAAGATGATACAGCATTTGTAAAAATGTACTGAATCCTTCAAGTGTCAAATCTTAGAATTGTTGCTGTTTGAATCATGTTCCACCTGTAAAGCAAAACAGAAAGACAGGAGGAAAAATAAGTTCAGCTTTGCATAGTCAGAACTCTCCTGTCATCTCAAGAAATACCTGTTTTAAGGGGTTGTAACATTATTTGCTAACTCTGGGTGTTCTGTCATTGACACAACATCCAGGCAGGGTGGCAGCAGAGGCATGGCAGGGGCTCTGGACAGGCTGGACAGTCCAGCAGGATTGCCCAGCCATGCTCCAGCTGCTCAGAGCACGTGCCCAAACCTGCTCCCAGTGCTGTCCCCCCTGCCCTGCCCCTGCTGACTGTGCTCTTGCTGTTTAGGATGTCCTTCTCCTCCAACCTCAACCACTATGGGATGGCTCACGTGGCCAGTGTGAGTGACGTGCTGCTGGACAACTCCTTCACGCCGCCGTGCCAGCGCATGGGTGGCATGGTCTCCTTCCGCACCTTCGAGGACTTCGTCAGGTCTGTGCCCAGCCTGGGCCCTGCTTCTGTGGCCACCTCCCTGCCTGGGCCCTGGCAGAGCTGGGGAAAGGCTTTGCCAGGTCTGGAGTCAGGTTTAGGCTGGTCCTGAGCGTGCTTCCCTGCTTGGATCCCTGTGTGTGCCCCCACAGCCTCAGGCTGCTGGAGGGGCAGGTTGCAGACAGAGGGATCAGCATCCCGGGTTCCTGCTGGTTGGGAACGTGCTGGTGTCTCCTAATGCTCTGTGGATGTGTGGGGGGAGCAGTTCTTTGTGCTTCCAACCTTTTGGGATAGGCAAACCCCCAGCAGAGCCCTCAGCCTGCACCCAGGAGGTCTCTGACCAATGCTGGACAATGCAGACCCTGGTTTGAGGAGCTGCCTCCTCATCTTTGAGCCCAGCAAGGGAAGGAGCCAGGACTGGGGGGGTCAGTGCTGGGTGCTCTGTGTGCTGGCAGTGCTGGGTGCTGACTGCTCCTTCCCTGGTGCATTCCAGGATCTTTGATGAAGTCATGGGATGCTTCTGCGACTCTCCCCCGCAGAGCCCGACGTTCCCCGAGGCCGGCCACGCGTCCCTGTATGATGAAGACAAGGTAGGGTTGTGTTTTGTTTTCTGGAAGGTGCTCTGAGGCTGGCAGCAGGGCTGAGGCTGGATGCTCCTCCCAGCTGGAGTGCTGGAAGCAGGAGTTAGGAGCTTTGTGTATTTATGGCTGTGATCTGCCTGCTTGTTCCTCAGCAGGTGACTCGGCGTGGGCGGCCGCTTTCCAGCTCCCTTCTAAAGCTACAGCTCAGCTCTTGCTCTCCATGTAAATTTAGTTTATGGCTTTTAGCATCAGCAGAATTCCTGGATCCACAGCACCATAACAGAGTTTAAACCCACCATTAAGTCTCCAGACCCTCTCTCTGCACCAGGATGTTGAACTGCATCTTCAGCTGTCTTTGTCCTGTGTCTGACTTGCCATGTTTCCTGTCTCACACCATTCCCAGCCACTTAAATCCTGATTCTTCCCTCTGTTCTGCCTCTTGGAGCTGTTGTTGGGAGGAAAAGCTGAGTGGAGCCGCTCAGTTTTTGCAGAGATGTGGAGAACAGGTGCAGAGGAAGCAGGTGGTCCCTAATCCATAGGGACAGAAGTCCAGTTTCCCTTAGAGACACAGGTAGCTGCTCCACAAGAGTGGGAAGCTCTGCTGGAATACAGCCTGTGTCCAGAACAGGGCTTTGTTTTCCACTGATCCATTGATCCTGATGTGTGGAAGCACTGTAGCCTTTTCCAGAATATTACTGTCAACCTTAATGTCCTCAGATCCCTCTCTCTACATCCCCCTCACCTCACCAAGGTAATTCCCTGTCCAGTCTCAGTTTTTCCCAGTTAATCACAGGCTCCTGGAGGCTGAATTTGTAATTCCTTGGAGCTCTAATGGAACTGGTGTTTCCACATTATTTCATGTTGTTGTAGATATGGAAACTCACATTGTTTTGTCCCTACACTTTGATTAATTTAATTACTTTCCTTGATGCCAAAGTCCTCTACTGTCCTTGTGCTGCATCTGGTAAAGAGAGGCCCTGACCCTGGGCCCTGTCTCATCCTCAGACTTGAATTCTCCAAAGGAGGCTCCTGTTTGATGTTTGTGGACGTTGACTTCTGTGAAATTGCAGATTTATGAGGCTGCTTGGTCAAGGATTTCCCTTTAGAGCTTTCCCTGCTGCTCCTCCGAGGTCACCTCCCCCTCTCTGCATCTCTGCTTTAAAGCTGGGTTTAGGGAGCCTGTTCTGAGGTGCTGAGCTGTTAATTACTGAACCACGGGGAATGTTGCCCTGTCCTTGCAGAGTGCCCGGGAGGAGCCCATCCACATCCTCAACGTGGCCATCAAAACCGACGGCGACGTGGACGACGACGGCCTGGCTGCCATGTTCAGGGAGTTCACCCAGAGCAAGGTGAGGCCCCTGCAGCCCCTCTGCCTCCCTGGGGCTGGGCAGGACAGCTTGGGAAAGGGCTCTGTGTTCCCTAGGTTTGGTTTGGTTTGGTTTGGTTTGGTTTCAAAGCAAACATGCTGCACTTACATCCTTAATTCATCCCACCTGAAGCCTTCCCGTTTCTTTGGATGTAGCTGCACCTTCCTGAGGGCACCAGGTCATTGTTTCTCCTTCTAATCTGACAGGTCAGGGCTTCTTCCCTTTAGTTTTTGATGAGATGAAAGACTTGGAAGGTTTTAAACACATCAGTAACTGTCTCCCCACGCTCTGAAAAATGTGTTCTGTCCCTTTCCCTGGTGATAAAGTTGTTGTGTGAGCAACAGAACCATGTAAAATGACATTAAAATGTCCTGTGTTTGTGTGTCACCATAGTCTTAATGCAATTAAAGTTTATTGCCCTTGTTAGTGTGCTGGAGCATCCGCCTTATACAATATTCCTGGCGTGAGGAGGAATTATTTGGCACGTTCTGTTGCTCCTTCCTAAGTGTGGGATACACCTTAGAGTCCCAAATGTCACTGCTGGGTCAGCCGTGGGACAGCCTGGGTTGGGAACAGCCTCCTTGTGTCCACTCTGGGCTCTGCCTGCACCTGCTTTTCTGTGGTGTGAAGATCTCCAGTGGTTTGTGGGGCTGACTGTCCCACCAGGAGCTGGGATTCCTGGTGCTGCTCTGGCTTTGGGATCACTACAGAGCACCTCCAACTTCTCAGTGTGGGAGGTGGGAACATACCCTGCAGAAATCAGGGCTTCCAAAATGGGACTGCCATCCACGTGGCTTCAGCAGCTTCCTGTCTCTTTAAACAAGGAAAACAATCAAATCTAAGAATTAAAACTAGTTCTGCTTTTCATCTGCTTGATCATGCTCCAGGCGTTTTATGGGAGGGGATAAAAGGAGAGAAATAAAATATATTTAAAAAAAAAAATCCAAAACCACATTAAACTATCAAATAGGTTGATCCAAATTGTCCAAATAATCTTCCAGTCTCAGCATGTCGTGTGTGGTTTTTTTAATAGAAATTAGGATCATATACTTGTAAATGACTTGTGGAGGAGATTGAGGCAGTCAGTGGAAATGGAGTTTCTCCAGGTGCTGATGGCTAATCGCTCTGTAATAGCTGTGGCCTTGCTGGGAGACCCACATTATTACCATCTAATCAGAATCCTGTTGCTCTGCTGTTATTGTCTGCCACTTGTGGAATTTTAAAAGCAATAACAATTTTTGCTTTTTAAATCATGGCGTTATTAAAGTTATTTTCTTCCTCTTGCCATGAATATAGTCACTGCTGCTCATTTTCAAAGGGCTTAACCTTAGTAAAACATCACAGTCTGTGCAGAGAGGGGCTGGTTTGCTCCTGCTTGAGCTGAGCTGTTCTTCCTTCTTTGCTTTTAAATTGGAAGAGGGAGGAGGAAGGAGAAAAGTTTGAAAAAGAGGAGAGTTATGAGATCTTAGCACTTCAGAGGATCAGTGGTGTGGCAAACACTGATGGCAGCACTCCTCTGAGAGGGGAATATGAGGAAGAAGCAACCAGAATGGATATTCTGTGATCTGGTTGAAAAAAAAATCACTGACACCTGGCTTGTATCACCTCTGCAGTGTGGAATCTTGGAATCTCAGGATGGTTTGGGTTGGAAGGGACCTCAAGGCCCTGCCTGACATCCCCTCTAACATGTGTCCATCTAATTCTTGTCATGTTCCTCCCCCTTCTATTTTAATGCCCTTAAAGGACTAGAAGGTCACAACGAGCCCCCCAAAAGTCTTCTCCAGGCTGAGAGCCTGGATGTGTGCTTTGGACTGGGTTATCCATGAGCTTACTGTGCCAGAGGCAAGCATGAGCCACATCTTCCATGGGTTAGCTCCTTTCAAACTCATGTTCCATCATTTCCCATGACCTTACCACACCTACGCCGTGCTCCCTTCAAAAAGCAATCCTGGCAAATGAACAGGGATATTTCCTGCAAGGTTTGGGGGTGACTCTTGTGCATTCCTGCTTAGCCAGGCTCAGCTGGAGGTCACTGTTCCTGTGGTTTAGCTATTTACCTGCTCAGGTGGAAGGGATTTGGGTGTTCATGCTGCTACAGCAGCCTCAGGTGGGAAACTCTGGCTCCGAGGAGGCTGAAGGGGAGCAGGAGCTCAGAGGCAGGAGGATCTGCAGAGCTTTTTCACTTCACAGAGGGTTCCAGCATGTTTTTAGTCTGTTCTTTTTCTGCCAGTCCAGTCAGCTGTTTCCACCCTTGTTTTTGCAGAAATCAGTCCTGATTGAGCATGGCATTCGGAGGCTGACTTTCCTTGTGGCACAAAAGGTATTTCCATATCTCTCCTGATGCTCACAACTCCTTGGTTTCTAGCTCATTGTACCATTGGCATCTGACATGTTTTCCCCCCAAATTAAATGCTGTATTTACTGTATTTAGTTCTCTCTTCACTGTTTTTGTCCTCTAAAACTTGAGATGGTTTTCATGAATTCGCTTAAAATTAATTTACAATTGTAAGCAATCGTGACGCCTCTTGTATTCTTGAATTAATTAATTTTTGATTTTAATCCTAATTGCTAGCTGTCTTCTGCTTTTTTTTTTTTCTTCCTATGTGTGTATGTTTCGTTTGTAAGGACTTCAGGAAACAGGTCAACTATGAGGTGGATCAGAGATTCCATGTAAGTAAAAAGGGCCTGGAACACGGTGCCATTCCTGCTGTGAGGCCAGGAGACACACAGGGGGCTCTGGGCTTCTCATTTGGATCTCAGGCAGGCATTTAATGCCCACACTCTGTCAAAGTGAAGTGTTGAAGTATTTATTTGGATATCTAACTGCAAACCCAGGCTGGGCCCGTGGCATTCAGAGGGGCCCCTGGGGCTCTGAGTCTCCCTGGTTACCTGGCTGAGCTCAGGAAGCCACACTGATAAAGATTTCCTTGTGTTTCCTTGTGTTCCCTTTCTGTTCTAAAGTGCAATTATCAGTGAAACCTTTGTATTTCTTCTCTAGTGTGGTGATTTCTTTTGGCTTCTTACTGATTTTAAGATAACTTAGAGCAGTCACTGAAGGGACTTGTTAAATTTTGCAGAGTGCTTTTGTGATGTGTGAAGTGTTTGATGCTCTTACTGCTGAGAATTACTTCTTTCCCAGGGCCTGGGCATCAGTGAGGCCTGGTTTAGGTGGCAGTGTAAGGCGTAAACCAGATTTTTATCTCTTGGGTATCTACTTTTCAGTTCTGGAAGTTATCAGGAGCCTTTGAAGTGCTCAACACAGCTGGTCTAGGAAGGTCTATGAAGGGAAAACTAGTTTACAAATCAGCAGAAATAGTGTTTGAACCTGTCACCACGTGGGAATTGTTGCTCACAGTACAGGTACAGAGGTGTCAGTCAACAGCTTAGGAAACTGGATTTTGTGGAGAGTCTTTTGGGACATTTAGCAAGAAAATCTAGGCTTTAGGGTTTGAAAAAGGAAGTTTTGGAGAACAGAATGGGTGTTGGGGGAAGGAAAAGTCAGAGCTGCTGAGTAAGTGCTGTGTCAGAGGTCAGGAAGGAGGCACAGAACAGAAGGAACCATCCCCAAGCTCTCCCTGGACCCTCAGTGTGGGGTCATCTGGCTGCAAAGTTTGTGGAGCACCTCTGGGACTGCTCTGTCAGTCTTTATTACTGTCTGCTGTCCCAGCCCCTCCATTACTGGACCAACTATTAACTTAGCCAGGGCCTGGGCTTGGGTTTGTTTTTGTTTTAATTACAGTCTATATAATTAGTTCCCAGCATGTTGAGGTAATAGAGAGTTGCTCCAGCAAGCTTCCAATTTCCTCATCTCATTAGGTTTTTAACGTGATTATTAGTATAATAATCAACTCTGATGATTTCTGGTGCAGCTTTTCGCGTTCTGCGGTTTGCAGGGTGTCTTGATTGGCTAATTTAGGCAAATTATTTTGATTGTCTTGATGATGGTTGGTTGATTAGAACACAGCAGGGGTATAATTCTTCTGCCTAGGAAATGGAGCACTCTTTTGGATTTTGGTACCAGGGCACTGAGGGTTTTTGTGTGTGTGCACATCTAATTATGATATTTGCCCACCACACCAGCGAGGTGCCCTGGAAGCAATTCCATTAGTGGTGGAATGAGCCTGGAGATGGTGGCAGAAGCTGGCAGCATGCAGAGGACAGGTAGGAGGGACTGGGAGAAGTGAGGAAACATGGAAGAAGTTGTTTCTTAGATGAGGCTCGCAGACAATTGATATATTGGGTGGGCCTGAATTTTTAGGCAACGTTTCTTGTACCACTGCTTATTTTGGGAGTGTTTCCAGGCAGACACGAGTTGTTTTGCTCCACTGAGAATCATCAGGTGAGGTTTGGGGGCTGTTTTGCCTAGGAGGGAAGGAAGATGAGTGACTAGAACAGTACTTTTAGCCTAAAAATCTGTGTTGCTCAGTGGTGGCTTGCACAGTGTCACTGGTTGTCGCACTCCCTCCAGCTGGGGTTGTTCATCTTTCATGGGTAATGGAATGTGAGCCAGAAATTCAGTGACTCCAGGTCAGATTCCCTGCTTTTTGCTTAGTGAGACAGTTCTGGCAAGTTGTGTGTGTCCCTTCAGGTCACCTTCAGCACAGGCAGCAGTGTTCTCACGTGGTGCACAGCCCTGACCAAAGCTCTGCCCAGTAAAAGTCTAATTCCAGAGCAGGGGGTGGACCTGCCTGGGTGGCACTGGGGGGACAGGATGCTGTCTAGGCTTTGTCTCTTCATCTGAGATTTGTACAATATTTCAAAAACTCTCAAGGCTCTGCCAGGGTTTTATCTATGCAACAGAAAACCAGAGAAACTGAGTGTTACATGGGGGATTTTTGTAGTGTTTTTGCTGCTCCATACAGGAGAATAAAGTTATTTGATTGCAGCTCCCAGTTTTCCTTGGGAAGAGAGTATTTCTGGCAGTAATGGTACGAAGAGAGCTCTAGAATTAGATTATTGTTCTGTGTACATCTGCATCCATAACAGAGTGTTCATATCACTCCAGACATTTCCACAGGAATCATAACAGATCTAGAAAAAGTTTCCCACTACTGTCTGGACACTTCTGTGTTAGCTGTTAATAACTGACAATAATTATCTAAAGCCAATCAAGTAGCCTCTTCTGCATTAGTGAGGGCAGGTTTAAGCTGCCTCTCCTGTCTTGAAGGTGACTTGATTTTCCACCACCTTTGTGATGTTGAGAAAGTAGCTGGGAACAACTTGTGTCACCTCCTGTGCTGTGGTGCTGCCCCAGGAGTGGCCTGAGAGCACTCTGGGGACATCAGTGCTTGCTTTGGGAGCACTAACACTGTTGTTTTTATTTTCAAACAGAGGGAATTCCCAAAGTTCTTCACCTTCCGTGCCCGGGATAAGGTGAGTTGGATATTCTTAATACTTTTCTCCAAGTGTTGGCTTTATCCTTCTTTCATGCAGTGATTCACTACTCAGAATCAGGACAAAACCTTCTGGTTTCTGTGGAAAAGAGGGTTTTTTGAGAGGGGGGTGAGCTTGAGAACTTGTTGTCCTGCAATTTGTATTATTCAACAATTTCATGCTCCCAGTGCTGCGTGAGAGAGAAGAGTCTGGGTTGGATTTGTTTGAATTTTTGGAGTTTGAATTAAATGTGAAAGTTCATAAGGGGCATTGTGGAGTTCTTAGCTCAGTGTCTCACCTTTTCAATGCCCTCTTTCCCCCCCTGTGCTGTGTGTGTGGCCCCTGCAGTTCGAGGAGGACAGGATTTACCGGCACCTGGAGCCCGCCCTGGCCTTCCAGCTGGAGCTGAACCGCATGAGGAACTTCGACCTCACGGCCATCCCCTGTGCCAACCACAAAATGCACCTCTACCTGGGGGCTGCCAAGGTGGAGGTGGGCACAGAGGTGACAGACTACAGGTTCTTCGTCAGGGCCATCATAAGGCACTCGGACCTGGTGACCAAGGTGAGTTTGTCCCTGTCCAAGGCGGTGAGTGAAAGCCGGGGTCATCCCAGGGAGCTGCAGGATCCCAAACTGACCATTCCCTGTATTCCCAGGGTCAGACCCTGGGGGCTGTGCCCTCTCCTTGCTGGTGCTGCACTCAGAACCATCCCTTTGATGTCCTGGTGTTCCTGTGCTCCAGGGAGATTTTTCAGGGGCCCAGGAGGAGAGTCATAAATGCTTAGGTGTTGAGGCAGGAGTGGCTTGCCCTGTGTGGTTTCAGATTTCCTCTGAGCTAAAGGAGGGCACAGGGCAGGCAGGTGTGGGATCCAGGCACAGGGAGCACTGGCTCTGTGCTGGGGATGGATCTGCTCCAGGGCTCTGTCCTCTCCATCACATCCTCCTGCAGTTTTCCAAACCCTGCGTTCTCGGGCAGTGATTTCTGAGTCAGAGCTCAGTGGTTTGTTGGCACTTCTGGCAGGAAGCCTCCTTTGAGTACCTGCAAAACGAGGGCGAGCGTTTGCTGCTGGAGGCCATGGATGAGCTGGAGGTGGCCTTCAACAACACCAACGTGCGCACGGACTGCAACCACATCTTCCTCAACTTCGTGCCCACCGTCATCATGGACCCCTCCAAGGTGGGTGCTCCTGCCCAGCTCGGGGCTGGTTGTCTTTCCAGGGCTTCACTTGTCAGAACTAAAAGGCCTTTTGTTCATAGAATCACAGAACCATGGAGTGGTTTGGGGTGGAAGGGACCTTAAAGCTCATCCTATTCCAGCCCTGACATCTTCCCCTATCCGGGTTGCTACAAGCCCCATCCAGCCTGGCCTTGGACACTTCCAGAGAAGGGGCTGCCTTTTCCAGGGCCTCCCCACCCTCACAGGGAGGAATTTCTTCCCCATGTCCCACCCAGCCCTGCCCTCTGGCACTTTAAAACCATTTTGTTGTGCAGCTCGGCTCCTCTGTGTAAACTGAGGGACAATTATTAGAAATTTGTTTTGTGTTTGAAACTAAATCTATTTTTTCATTGTGTGTTTGAGGCAAACAGTTTTGATAAGGAGCAGATGTAAATGTTCTTCTGTTTGTTACGGAAGTTCAGATTCCACCCAAATAAAACCTGAGATAAATTAGGAGCTTAAAAAGAACCTGTAAATTCAGCTACACAAGTGCCTCATTTTCAGTCTCTGGTACAAAACCACAGATATGATATTATAAATAAATGAACATTAAGCTTTGTGGGTGCACAAACGAAGGTGTTGAGGCACAAAGGATGTTTGTGGTTAGCAGAATCACCACAAAGCAAGTCCCAAGTCCAGGCTGAATTTAGCTGGAAATCAGCATTCAGTTCATGGGTACCCAAAGATGAGAGCTGACCTTTCCTGAGGAGAGCAGCTGAAAGTTATAAAGATGAATTGGGTATCAAAATAACTCTCTCTTGCTTGCTGACTTTTAAATCATGATTAAAAATTGGTGGCTTAAATCCCTTTTGAATGAACCTTTCCTGGTGCGTCCAGAGCCGTTGGTTCCCAGGAAGTTCAGAAGAAGCTGGAATATTCATCCCTGGAAGTTGGGCTGCCCTCAGATTCAAACCGTGACTTTTCCTTGAGCTGCTGTGCAAAAGAGACTTTTTTTTGGGAAAAATGTTTAACCCAGCCTATAAATTGCCTTCTTTTAATATGCACTTTGCCCACAGTGGTATTTTATAAAGTTTAATAGAAGAGCAGAAGGCCCAGCTCCAAGTGGTAATTGCTTTGTTGATTTAAAGCTCCGTGCAGGCAGTGAAATGTGATTATTGTGCATACAGGGGCTACAAAACTGCTTGCCAAGGATTTGGCTTGCCTGGATTCTGTAGTTCCCAGGTGTGAGCGATGCCTGTGGAGGGGAGGCAGGGGGTCCCTGTGCTGGGGGGGGTGTGGTGGTTGGATTGATGGTCATCAAGGTCTTTTCCAACCTAAGGATTCTGTGGTTCCATGTGCCATGAGGAGACAGGGATGTGAATCCAGCACTGTCCCACTACATCAGTCCCCAGGTGGAGTTCCTGCCTGTCTCAAGGCTTAGGATGAGGAGAGACAGGTCACCACTGTCACTGCAGTGGGCACGTGCTGACGTGTGGTGCTTCTTCACCACCTTGGAGCAGTGCGATGGGGGGGGACCCGGAGCAGTGATGGATCCAGGAGAATCCCAGCATGGTTTGGGTTGGAAGGGACCTTAAAGCCCATCTCACTGCACCCCTGGCACAGGCAGGGCAGCCTGCCAGAGCCTGCTGAGGAAGGGTTGTCCCCGCGCAGATCGAGGAGTCGGTGCGCTCCATGGTGATGCGCTACGGGAGCCGCCTCTGGAAGCTGCGCGTGCTGCAGGCCGAGCTGAAGATCAACATCCGCCTGACGCCCACGGGGAAGGCCATCCCCATCCGCCTCTTCCTCACCAACGAGTCGGGATACTACCTGGACATCAGCCTCTACAAGGAGGTGACAGACTCCAGAACGGCACAGGTACGTCCCGGGGTATCGGTGCTCGTCGCGCTTCGACGTGAAATGAGTAATCGGTGCTCTGATGAGTTCAGAGGTAGAAAAAAAGAGTTTTATTTGTGACTTTGCAATTTATACAATTCTAAAGATGACCGTGGATTGGAGGATGAAATTACCACCTCTCCAACCACACTGGTCAAAACATCAGTTTATCATTCTTTCTCTACTCACAGAACAGGAATACAAACATTTTCTTTTTACATTAAATTGTGTGAGAATCTGACTACAAGAATGTAAACAATCAGAAAGCTAAAAGAGTTTTAAAAGAAAGCTTAAAACTTTTAAAAGCCAAAGTAACAGGTGTTAGGATTTCTGACATCTGGGAAGAATGATGTGTAGAACTCTAATGATTTTAGAAGGTTAATTAATTACTTTGTTATACTATATTATACTATAACTATATTACACTAACAAGAACTATCACTAACTAACTAAATAGAAAAACTCATGACTCTTGCTGTTGAGAATTCTGACACAGTTGGATCTAACTGGTCAATGAATCCAAACAACTATTACTAGAATCTAATCAAGTAATCACTTTGGGTGGACAATCTCCGTACTACATTCCACATGGGCACAAACACAGGAGCAGGGAATAGAGATAAGAATTGTTTTGATCATTCTTTTCTCTGCTTCTCTCAGGAGAAATCCTGAGGAAGCTGAGTCTCTCTCTCTGTTCAAAGGGCATGTGAATGCCACAGCTGGGGACTGGGGGCTGGGTGGGACCATCAGGATGGGGACATGTTCCACCTGATGGAGCTCCTCTGTGGGTTGTGGTGTTTCCAGGTAATCACAGAATGGTTTGGGTTGGGAGGCACCTTAGAGCTCATCCCATTCCAAGCCCCTGCTGTGGGCATGGATGTTGGAATCCTGGATGCAGGGAATTTTAAGCTTTCTGTGCTGAAGGGCACAGAGCAGCAAGAGAAGGAAGGCAATGCAGGGATGAAGTGGCACATCCTCACATGGACACCTCCCCCTAGACCAGGTTGCTTCAAGCACCGTAGTACATTTTAATTTAACACAAAATTGCTGTTTGGCTTAGCCAAAGGAAGGAGAATGTAAAAATAAACTTGCAGCAGCAGATGTGAAAATGTGATCAATTAAGTCAGTCCAGTTTTCTGGTTGTTTTGTACATGCCCTCAATCATTTGGGCAGATGTTTTCCCAAACAGTTTTCCTCAGAGTGCTCAGAAAAGTACTAGAAGAGGAATCACTGCTGATGCTCATCCTGTAGGTTGTAATAAAAAATATTATTAATTATACATTTTCCTGAGTAGATAGAAGAAAATCTGTGAACGTGTCCTTTAAATTCTAAAGATATAAGGAATGACCTGGGTAGGAAGATGTAAAATTATGGAATGTGTTTTTATATCATTTTTCTGAAGTGTAATGGGCTCTTTTGTAATGGTTGTGGCTGTTGTGGTATTTCTGTTTTCCATGGTGTGGGAACAGTGTGGTTAACTGAAATACCTACGTATGCTAAAATCCATGGAGCATGGGATGTATGGAAAATATTTAAATAGAGAAATGTTTACATCTCCCTCTGTAATCATCTCTCTGCCAGGCAGGAGAAGCAGCAGAATAAATCACTTGAGCACTGTGAATGTAGAACACAAAGTGCTGAGTCACCTTTCTCCCCCTTTTTCCATTTAATTTTTCCAGCGAGCTGCTGGCCGTGGAGTCCATCCAGCTCTGAGATCCCAGAGCAGATAGTGTCAGTGTGTTTTACCTCATTCCTGCCTTTGAGGGGAGATGAGGAAAGAAAAGAACATTTTAATAATCCCCAGCAGCTCAGCTTAACCCTTGAGTTGGGTCAGTCACTTGTGAAGGTCACAAGCGAGCTCTGAACTGATGAGCTTTGTTATTTAAAGCTTGGGGAATGGGCTCGTGTGGGTGTGTGAGGCTTTAGCAACTTTTCCAGTATTAAATTTGATTTGTTTTCCAGGATATTAAACCACATTTTGGTAAAAAAATATACTGATATTTTTAGGAAGCTTCCCCCTCATAGGGTGAGTTCAGACTTGGGGATTTTTTCCTGTGTTTTCAGAGGGTTCTTTTAAACTTAGAGAGATTTTTCAAAAAAAATTCAAATATTACTGATGTGCTGGGTACTTTCATGACTTCTGAAGAATGGGAAGATGGCTTCATGGTGAGAGAATGACCCTGATCTCTTGTTTCTCAGTAGTAATAAGTGGTGATGCTCAGCACAGACTTCTCCAGTTCCCTTCAGAGCTGCTGTGGAGCTTTCTGGAGATTTAAGGAGAATTTCCAAGTGCAGATCCTGACAGATCCCAAGACAGGCATTGCCACAAACACTCATTACCCTGAACAAATGCTTGTCCCGTTAAAGAAGCTGCCTCCCAAATTAATGTTTGTGCAGACTGAAGAGAGCATAAACTGCTGGTTTTATCTAAAAATAAAAATAGGCTTTACTGAATTTTGTGTAATTCTTCAATTAATTCCTCTTCAATGAGCTAAATTCTGTTAAACACATCCTGATCATGTCCCTCCTGCCAGGAGTGTCCCTGTTAAGCAGCGTTTGGGCCGTTTAAGGCGTTTTTATCCCGTTTTTATCTCCTCCTGTTTCTCCCTTGAAAAGCTTCCCTTCCAAGTCCTGCCTGCCCAGAATATATAGTGCCGTGAAGCACAGCAGTTGATAATTCATGTTGCTACTCTGGGAAAATCTTTTAAACTTACAATATCAAAACTTCAAGCCCGATGACATATGCAAGTCTTGACCCGGCTCGCAGGCGCAGCCGCGGATCCCGCTCCATAAATAACGGAGCTCTCCTGGCTGCTCCCAGCTAGCAGCAGCCATGGGCACAGACACGGGGTCAGGGGAGCTGCTGGGCAGTGGGAGCTCCTCTCAGGCCCCAGTTTGTGCTGGGCATGTGGCTCTGTGTGCTCTGGGCTCTGCTGGGATGGGGCAGTGAGCCTGGGATGCCGGGATGGTGCAGTGACAGTCCTGAGGTGTCCCCAAAGGGCAGCAGTGAGATGGAGCCTGGCTGTGCCAGCATGAGCAGCCTTGCAGAGGGCAGGGACAGGCAGGCTGGGGGTTTTTGGTAAGAGCTGGAACAGCTCAGTGTACAGAACCCGTGGTTTGTCCTGCAGATCATGTTCCAGGCGTATGGAGATAAGCAGGGACCACTCCATGGGATGCTGATCAACACTCCCTATGTGACCAAAGACCTGCTGCAGTCCAAGAGGTTCCAGGCACAGACTTTAGGGACGTCGTATGTCTATGACATTCCTGAGATGTTCAGGCAGGTGAGTGTTCTTTGGGCTCTTCTTGTTGCTCTTGTCTTTGCCATCCTGGTTGTCGGGGGATCCAGGGGCCTGGAGTGGCTGCCAGTGGTCCCCAGGGAGTATCAGCTGTGGATTGAATCTACTTTGAATGAAATTAGGATAAACTGCTGCTGGAGTTCCATTAATGAGTCAAAGAGTGGAAGCTGAAACATAAACCATCTCCCCTCTCTTGTTGCTGTTTCTTTGTTTTCCCACTTTGTCATCTGCCCTTCCTAGATGGTGTTTCTGATTTGCTGGTTCTATCCTGAACCACCTCATTCAAATGTCTCTTTGGGGGAAACTGTTTCATGATTCAAATCCCAAAGCAGGTGATATCCCTGGAGCACTGTCAGTCACACTGGCAGGAGGGATATTTCAGGGCATCCTGAGTTGGGAATAACCCCAAATTCTGCTGGCAATACCACACTGCAGTGGATTGAATATAAATATTTGTGGGTGGCGTTCCTAACGAGGATTTCTCTTTGCCCCCCCAGTCTTTGATCAAGCTGTGGAACTCCATGAATGACCACGCGTTCCTGCCGCCCACGCCGCTGCCCTCGGACATCCTGACCTACACGGAGCTGGTGCTGGATGACCAGGGCCAGCTCGTGCACATGAACAGGCTGCCAGGAGGAAATGAGGCAAGTGCCACTTCCCTTCCTGCTGCTTCTCCCTCCACGCCCCACAGGACCTTGTGCTTTGGGCTGGGTTTGACAATTGTAATGAGAATTTACCAGCCAGGCACCGAATCTATTCGTTCAGCCTTTCACAGATGAAATCTCACTCTTGAAAATGAGGTTTTTTGTTTCATTAAAAATTAATACCTTCCCTACAATGGGTATTTTAACTTCCATAGTAAATGATGATTCCATTTCAAACCTGTGCCTATGCTGGGTTTCCTTCATAATTAAAAAATGCTCATTCAGCTGTTCCAGGTAACTGGGGTTTGTATTTGAGCAAAATGTATTTTACAAGACTAAATAGAAATATTTTCATTTGCTGAGAAAAACACAAACCACAGAAAAATCTATTTTATGCTTCCATTTCCATCCTCCCCACGCAGTTTGTATCAAGGTGTGTGGAACCTCCCACTCTAGAGCAGGATTTACTCAAGAGTTACAATGAGCTGATGCTGGGGATGGCAGAGTCACTCCTGGAGCTCAAGCAGGAGGAGGCTTTGCTGTCATGGTGGGGTTTTGCTGGAGTGTCTTCCCATTAGGAAGGCAAAAATTGCAGCTTTGGAATGACTGCAGAGAAAAGAGAACCACTAGAAGATGTGGTGGTTATTTTTGTAGGAATTAGTAAGTGAATGTTCTAAAGTAATTTAAATTTCAACAGTTCTAAGTGATGGTGTCATTTATTTTTTCTTGCTGTTGTTGAACTGTATTTTCCTAAGACCACAGCTTAAGGTTTGCAAAGGCTCTGTTAAACCCGTCAGGGTAGGGATGCAAGGAAACAGAGGTTTTCCTCACCATTTCCTGCATGGATCTTGTCAGGGGAAGGTTTGGAATAGGATTTTTGCAAATTACCCCTGATAGTGTCTGTGGGGTTGCTGCGGCCTTGTCTTCTGCTGGACTTGAGGAGAAATGTTTGAACTGGTCTAATTAAAGCTGGAATGAGCTATTCCCTGCGTTCCCAGTGCACTGAGGCTGCTGGGGAGCCTTGTGCCATCATCTTTCTCTCTTTCCCTGCTCTCATTCAGCGTTTGAGTGGATGGTGGCTGGGGAAATAGCAAAGTCCCTCAGGGACGTCGCTCTGTTCTTGCTGAAATTACAAGCACAGAGCTGCCTGGGCATGAACATGTAGTGTTTACTCTGCCAGTATGAATACAAATAGTCTTATTATAAGAGATTCTGTACCCAAAGACCACCAAAAAAAAAAAATTAGGAGATTTTTTTTAACCCTTGGTAGACTTCATTGTGCTCGGTCTGTGAAGAAATTACATGGCTGTTGTGGTGTGTGGAGTGTTGGTATTTAAATTAATCTGGTCTGATGTGATCTATCAAATGTCTTCTTGCCCAGAGGGGTTGTAGAGGTTGTGGGCTCCCCATCCCTGGCAGTGTCCAAGGCCAGGTTGGATGGGCTTGGAGCAGCCTGGGACAGTGGAAGGTGTCCCTGCCATGGCAGGGGGTGGCACTGGATGGGCTCTCAGGTCCCTCCAACTCCACAGTGGAGTCTGTACCCCATAGATCCAGAGCTGGTTCCAGTGAGCTGACTGACAGGTGAAATAGGAACTTCTCAGGTAAATGTGAGATTTTTGTTATTATTTTTCTTTCTTGCCAGCAAAAGGTGCTGATTCTCTGAATTCAGAGTCATTGGAGAGATTGCCCATTGTGTTTTCTAGTAACGAGGAGATACCTGCTGGGAATTGCTGTCTCTGGTAAATGTTGTTGTTGTTGGGTACATTCAGGTTCCTGCTCTCCTTGTTTTGGATCAGAGGCTCAGAGCCTTTCCCACCCTTCCAGTGGGAGCCTGGCACCGGGGGATCGGGGCTTGGCCTTCCTGACAGCTGCATTTCCTCCGTGTGAAAAGGGGTCAAGACACTCTTGCTGTTACAGCATTCAGCTGAGCTGAGTGCCCTGAGTGTCTGAGCTGATGGGAGGAACTGAGAAACCAGCATAAAATCCAGAGATCTGTGGGCAGCGTGTTCAGCCAGAGCTGCAATCCCTGCTCTGACACGGGGCAGGGCAGGAGCTCCAGCCTGGGGTTCTACCTGTCCTCACAGACTTGGCAAGCAGCATTTTGGGCAAAAATCTGTCTGTGTTTTCAGGAGAATCTTGAGGTCTCAAGACTTTTCCCAGTCCCAGGGGTTTTTCTTGGCTCAGGACCACTCCCCTTGCCCACCACGCCACTGCAGTAATTAGCTCTTTGCTGTGGTCTCAACAAAGAAGCCAAGGAATTAATGGACTGTGAAAATACAAGTTGCTCTTTATTCCTGGACTGCTCTGGCTGCTCCAGAGCAGAGGGTCCCAGTCCTTGTGCTGCTGGTCCTGCCCTGCCCTTGGGGCACAGCACCATCACTAATGGGGCCTTTTCCCAGCCTCTGAGCATCCAGAGGACACCTCTTTTTCCACTTTGTCACAGAATCCCAGGCTGGTTTGAGGTGGAAGGACCTTAAACCTCATCCTGTTCCACCCCTGCTGTGGGCTGTGGCTAAAATGGGGAAATCTCTGAAGGAGTTGGGAACTGGGTGAGCACAGAGCAGTTCAGGAGTGTATCCACCACTGTTTGAATCACTGTGCTGGAGACAAGACCTGGAGAACAGTGACACCCCCTTCAAAGCCCAGGGCTTTGTTCCCAAGATTAGCATATTAGCACAAATCTCAGTGTGAAAAGGTAATTCCCTCAGCCCCTCGCAGAACTCAATATATTCCTTGTCAGTCCTGAGCCAGGCATTGGGATGCTTTTCTATAGCACTTTATGTATTTTGACTACAATTTCCCCTGATCCTCTGGCACCAGGAAAGCACCAGCTGCTGATAAGACCCAACTAATCTTCAAGGACAAGGAGAAAGTGATGTAACGAGGGCCTGCAGCAACACCCCACATCCCCCTTCATCCCTCTCCCGGTGCCCATGGAAAATGTGTCATTTTCCCCACTGGCACTAGATGTCACAGTTTTTCCTCCTCAGTAGCACGAGGATCAGAAATAATCCACAATCACCGCTGCTTGCTGGAGCTGTGGCTGCAGCACCTTTCCTGGGTAGCTGGGAAGGTTTGGCCAGGGGAAATTCAGGATGGCAGAGGGCTCCTGGAATGCTGCTCTGGTGGCTTTCCGGATTGCCAGAGGCAGAAAGGTGTAGCTAATGCATTTTATACAAGCACAGCTTAATCGTTGAGCTGCATGTTCTGCTTTGTCACCCCCTGTTCCTGCATTTTATGGCAGGCACAGGGAATTAAAGCAGCAGCGAGAGCTGCAGATTTCTTGGAGGGTTTTAAAATCCCCAAATCCAAGCCTTCCAGGAACAGAGGTGGAGGAGGTGGCACAGTTTTATTCTCTGTGCTCACATAGATGTTTGAACAGGTGTATGTGGGTCACGTGGATACTGTGGACAGGAATGTTCTTGCCCACAGGAAAGCTCCTGATGAAGGTTGTCTGTTGCTCTCTGTGAGGTACCTTT
Organism: Ploceus nigricollis; assembly: GCA_013399945.1. Lineage (NCBI taxonomy): Eukaryota > Metazoa > Chordata > Aves > Passeriformes > Ploceidae > Ploceus > Ploceus nigricollis. The sequence continues at coordinate 118,670 of VXBC01012174.1, read as the reverse complement.
ACCCATCTGTAACTTCAGGAGGAATTTCTCCATGGAAAGGGTGGTCAGGCACTGGAAGGGGCTGCCCAGGGAGGTGCTGGAGTCCCCATCCCTGGAAGTGTCCAAGGAATGACTGGATGTGGCACTCTGGTCGGGGTGACAAGGTGGGGATGGGTCACAGGTTGGTCTCAGTGATGTTGGAGGTCTTTTCCAAACCTGGATGGTTCTGGGATTCTGTGACACCTTTCCCTGAGCTCTTGGTCTCATGCTGGAGCTGTTCCCTCCCATCGCTCAGATCGTGCCAGCGTGCTTGGCTGGGCTGCCACCACCACGCTTGGATTGCTGAGGGACACCTTTTCCAGAGCCAAGAAGGAATCCTGGGTTTTGGCACTCCACCCTTGTCAAGGCACGGAGCTGGAATGCCTCTGGCAAGCTGTGTGCACTCTGCCCTTTTCCTGGGAGCTGGTTCATGCTCCAGGTAAAATTTTGAAAGCTCTGCACAGTGTAAGTGCAGAGAGTCACTCTTTTAGATCTGAAGTTCCAGGCAACAGATTCAAATGATGAAATGCCACAATTGCTGCATCTGCACCAAGTAAATACCCACATTCAGCTTTCCAAATTTGGATGTAAATGGATAAGATGAAGCCTGGCCTTCAGTCCCCAGGCTCAGCACCATCCTGTAGTGAGGGAAGTAGAATAAACCAACACTGATCTCTTCTCCCTGGTGCCCAGTGACAGGACCTGAGGGAACAGCTGGAGCTGTGCCAGGGGAAGGTTTAGGTTGGATATCAGAAAAAGGTTCTTCCCCCAGAGGGTGGTGGAGCACTGAACAAGCTCCCCAGGGAGTGGTCAAGGCTGCCAGAGCTCCAGGAGCGTTTGAACAATGCTCTCAGGGATGCACAGGGTGGGATTGTCAGGGTGTCTGGCAGGGCCGTGAGTTGGACTGGATGATCCCTTCCAGCTCAGGATATTCTGTGATTCTGTTGGCTGTGCTTCTCCAGGAATTACAGAACCTGCCAGAAAGAGGCTGAAAAGCTCCCTCTCCCCAGCACCAGCTGCCACTGGCATTGGCTCCCCTCTGCTCGGAGCCTGCCGTGCTTCCCGGAGGGAGCCTGGGATCGGCTCCTTCCCCGTTCCCCTCGGTGCCTGTTGTCAACAGCTCTGGCTGCCACCAGCAGTCAATTTGGAACTGCATCAGTGTGTGTATTACTGTTCCCATCGATAGTGCAATTAATGTTGAAGTCAATTTTGGTGTTAATTTTAGGCCATGATTAGTGTTGACACTGGGTGTCAAACGAGCGGCGTTTACGAGCGCCGGGGAAGCGCCGTTCGTTAGCGCGCCCGTTTTACTGGCTCTTAATGCTTCCATTAAGGCCAAGATGGAGTGGGAGAAGGTGTGTGTAAAATTATACATCTGAAACTTGGGTGTCATCTCCGTGTGTCGTGCAATTCTGCGGGGCTGGGGCCGTTCAGGGAGCAAATGACAGCTGAGCACTGAATCCTAATCACAGTTTGGAGCATCAGAAATAATGATCACTTCTGATCGGGGCTTGTGAATAATTCATCCCCTTTGATTTTCACGTGCTGCCCACTGATACTTTTCAAACCAAATGTGTTCCTACAGGAGAATAATGGTCCCACTTCTTATGGAAATACCAGGGCACAAATCATTTTGCCAACATAAAAACAGTTAAATAAGACGGTTCCTGCTTTTATTTTTTCTCCGCCTCTTCTTCACTCCTGGGTGTGCTGGGAATGGAGCCGTGGCAGGAGCAGCACTTCCAGACTGTGCTGCCTCTTCAAAAGAGCCTGTTCCAAAGCCAGGGCTGCTCACCATCACCTACTATTGCCTGCCAGTGCTCTTAGGTGATTAGCTCAGCCTGGCTAATTAACCTGGGAACTCTCCAGTTTTTGGAGTGCTGCCGTTAACTTAAAAATCTCGTTATTCCTTTTTTTTTTTTTTTTCTGGAATAAAAAGCCATTCTCCTCTGCCCATAAATCTCAACTGAATCTAGCAAATTCATAGCAAAAAAAATCCTTAGTTGTGCAGATCCCTGTGGCTTTTATTACTGGATAAATGGCACAAAACCTGTGATGAATTGGGGAGGCAAAAGACACCCAAGTTAATAGCGGTGCACTTTTAATTTTTCTTTTCCTAAACTGTATAGGTTTGCTCCATATTTGTCAACTGTAAACTGTTTTCAGGAGTTTGTGCCCTGGCTAGATTGTTTTCTGTTCTACTGGTGAGCACTGGGAAAAGGGACTTTACTGGTGCAGAGGACCCACGACCTTGGGTTAGGAAACTATTTCAACACTTCTGCTACAATCTGAATTTTCTAAATAAGAAATGCCTTAAATTGGCCTGTTTCCTGTGCTGTCAAAAATCATCAAGCTGCTGAAAGTGAGGAAAATCTCTTATATCCTGGTGGGTGGGATGGAGTGTGGGACCAGCCCTGGGGACTCCCTGGTCCATCACTGGTCCCTCGGCCCTGGCTGATGGGGTCAGTGTGCCTGTAAGGAAACAACTTTCAGGGATTTTTTTTTCTCCCTTCTTTGAAGCTGCTGCAGCATCTCTCTGTTCCAAACCCTGCAGTTGGATGCTGAGGTGGAACTGTAAGTCTGCAAATATTCAGAGGCAAAAAGATTATTCTGTTTAGGCTTGTCAGAGTAGGAGTGGAGGAATCCAAGGAGAAGGTGAACTGAAACACTCTGTTAACTTGCAATCTCAGCTCTTGGAAGGGGAGGTGTAAGGAAGGATCTGCCAGTAGCTGGCTGTAATATTTTTGGATTGCTGCCTGCTTTACTTCCAATGACCCTTTGATTAATTCCTCTGCCTCTTTATTTTTTTTAATGAGCCTATTATGGCATATCTTATTGCAGATGCTGATTGGATCTGGGCTGTGTATTGTGCCATTTGGATGTGGATTAAATGGCACAGATCTATCTGCTGCCTCTCCCCCTCCCGCTTTAGTTCATCATGCTCAGAATTCCGAGGCTCCACAATGAGAGTCTCAGCCCTGCTGATTGCAGAGGATGTGCAATCGGCTTGAGGAATGTGTACTCAGAGCTTATGATCCTTGGGCAAGCGGGGACTGGGTGATGCATGTGGCTTTCAAGGGACGCTGCTGTTCCCATCTGTTAATGGCACTGTGAGCCCCGAGCGCTGCCTGAGGGATGGGGCAGGCAGGGGAGGGATGCTGCTGATCCTCCAGGAGAGATCAGCCCGTGGTTTTTGGGGAAGAAAAATGCGCGGCAAAAAGCGTTGCTTAGCCTGGCGGGTTTGGGATGGAGCTGCTGTGAAACTGGGGAAGGGAAAAGGGAAGAGAGGAAGAAATGAAAGGAAGGACAGGGGGAAAATTTGAGATAGCAATGAAATAAAAAGATGGTTAAAAAAAAAAAAGATGGTTAAAATGAGGGTTGGGTGAGGGGGATGAGGGTGTGGGGTGATGCCTGGGAAGGCTGAGCAGGTGGTCAGGAATCCTGTGCAGCAGCACATCCCACCTCACCCTGGGAGCACAGGGAATGCACAGCTCCCTGCGAGAGGCACGTGTTGGACCTGTGATAAACCCCTGAACGGGGAGAGGGAAAACCAGGGTGAGTGTCCTGGTGGGGTGAGAGCAGTGGGGAACGTGCTCCAAGGAGTGTGGGAAGGATCAAGTGCTTCCAGCTGTGCTGTGCACTGGCAGAGCCCATCAGAGCTGCTGTCATCCGAGTTCCCCAGGAAAATATGCCAAGTCCAAGAGAATCCAAGAGACCATTTCTTCAAATAAGAGGAATGATCCCTGTGTGACTCCTTTCCTTCACACCCGGAAGACACAACATTAATTTTGTGCTGTTCTCTGCTCTCGGGCTGCAGATTGGGATGGTGGCCTGGAAGATGACGCTGAAGACGCCGGAGTATCCGGAGGGCCGGGACATCATTGTCATTGGCAATGACATCACCTACAAGATCGGCTCCTTCGGGCCCCAGGAGGACGTGCTGTTCCTCAGGGCCTCCGAGCTGGCCCGGGCCCAGGGCATTCCCCGCGTCTACGTGGCTGCCAACAGCGGGGCCAGGATCGGCCTGGCCGAGGAGATCCGGCACATGTTCCACGTGGCTTGGGAGGACCCCGACAACCCCTACAAGGTAAGGGGGCGCAGCAGCACACAGGAGTCTTATTTTGACACCACCTCTTCTAGCCAAGGTGGGGTAAACACTTCAGAGTGTCACATCCACATTCTCCTCGGTATTGGATGTGGAACACTGGAAATATCCAGTGCTAAGCTGGATGAAGCTGGGAGCAACCTGGTCCTTTCTAACCCAAACCATTCCATGACAGGATTTTACCATCTCCCAGGCAGCAGGTTGGCATCTAGAAGGAGTTAATGCTAAATATTGCACCATTCCCAGCTTTCACTGGCCTCAGCTGCATCTCCAGTGTTGAGAGAACATTCCTAGCACTCTGTGGAATTTAATTCTGCCCCTGTGAAAGTTTGTTTCTGGAAGGGGTTACGGGGGATGAGGAAGGGACTACAGGTGGGACGGGGATGAATGAGCTGTTCTTCCCTGCAGGGATACAAATACCTGTACCTGACTCCTCAAGACTATAAGAAAGTCAGTGCCCTGAACTCTGTTCACTGTGAACACGTGGAGGAAAATGGAGAGTCCAGGTAGGAATGGAGAGCTTTCTGTTCATCCTTGGGGGATGCATGGCATGTCCTTGTCCTCAGCTGGGCATTCCTGGGGCATCCAGGGAATGGAGGCATGGAAGAAGGAAGTGAAGAAAAGGTGAGAGCCTTGTTGTAATCCTTGTTCTTTTCCTCTTTCCCTTTGTCTGCATTCCCTTCCTTTCTTGCCCTTTTTCCTATTAATCAGGCTGCTCCTCACATCCTGTGGGAATGACAGGACACTTTTCCCAGGCCTTCCTCTCCCTTGGCCTTTCCTCTTGCAGTGCTGCTCCTGTGGGAAGGTTCCATGGTGCTGCAGGATGGGCCCTGCACAGCCCCTGCCTGGGCTTTATGTGCATTTCTCCTTGGAACCTTAATGATATTTAGTCACTTTTCATTTTCTTTGTGGCAAACTGATTCAGCAGATCACTGGACCTTGTGGCTCAGAGGCTGTCTGTGTCTCCCTCAGGTACAAGATAACGGATATTATCGGGAAGGAGGACGGGCTTGGAGTAGAGAACCTCAGAGCATCTGGCATGATTGCTGGAGAATCATCTTTAGCCTATGATAGTGTTATCACCATCAGCTTGGTAATCCCCCACTGCTTTCTATTCTTCAAATGTATTGTCTGTTTCAGCTAAAAATCCTGTGATGATATCCCAAACATCCATCTGGGATCAGCCTTCTGGCTGATGGAAATGGGCTCCTTTGGGCAATGCTCCTGGCACCAGTGCAGGGCTGGGTCCCCTCCACGCTCAATTTAAAACCCTTCAGGCATTTGGCCTCGCATTTGCTCAATCTGAAAGCTGCTGCTTCTCTTTTTTTTTTTTTTTTAAATAAAATACATTTACGTTCAGATCCTGTGTTTTACAAAGAACAGATTCTGGAATTTTCCAGCGAGAGTAGATTTTATGGCCTAGTACTACAAACACACCTAGTTTTATCTCAATGTTTGAATCAATAGGCTGGGGCTGTGTGGAGACACAGAAATCAATGCTGTTGCTTTTTTTTTTCCCCCCTTTCTTTTTCCTTTTTTCCCAGGTCACGTGTCGGGCGATCGGGATCGGGGCCTACATCGTGCGGCTGGGCCAGAGAACCATCCAGGTGGAGAACTCCCACATCATCCTCACGGGCTGTGGGGCCCTCAACAAAGTGAGTCCCTGCATTTCAGTCCTCAGGGCTCTCAGGGTGGAGCTGGGCTTTGCCATGGAGCCCTGGAGTGGTTTGGGTTGGAGGGGGAGGAGCAGCTTTTCACAGAGGTTGTGGGCACGGATTAAATCCCAGGAGAGGAGAAGCCCAGGCAATGTCTTCTCCCGCCCTCTGGGTGCTGTGAGGGGAAGCAGGGCTGGTCCCAGGGTCTGGATGTTCCTGTTCCAAAATACGTGGCCCAGAGTGCCCTGAACTGCCAGTCAGCCACAGCATCGTGTTAGTTCTGGGGAGCACTGAACCCGAGGAGCTTGGATGCTGCTTTTCCAGGCTGGGAGCGAGGTTTCCTGCTGGAAATCTCAGGAATAACTGGGGCTCTTACAAAGAGAACTTAGAGCCTCACTGCTAAAGTGGCTCCTTTTTTTTTTTCCCCCCACTCCAGAGGCAGATTTTCTCCCTTGCTGCCCCAAGCCCATTAATCCCACAGCCTGCAGCTCCTTGCCTGGTGCAGCCACGGCTCCCAGCCCGCTCTGCTGCCATCCCTGTCCCTGAGGGCTTTGTTTCCCTGGAGTTGGGGCTGTGTGCTGTGAGTGCCCTTCCCCATCGAGCAGCTTTGTTCTCAGGCACTCTCAGCACCTGGGGTGGCTGTGCTCCATGGCAAGCTGTGTTTCCAGGAGTGCCTGCCTGACAATGGGAGATAAAGGAAAACAGGCTCTTGTTGAATTATTCTCCTGAATAAAGGGGGCTCTGCAGAAAATGAAGCATTGATCCTATCAACTCTAGGCTGCAGCACCCTCAGTTAGATCTCTTACACACATCACACACACCTGCATCAATGGGAGGAAAAGAGGCATTTGAAGATGCAGCCTTTAAAAAGAAATGGAGTCAGTTTAGTGCTTGCTGGAGTGCAGTGAGTTGCCTGGTTCCAGCTGTCACTTGCTGGGGCTCGGGGCCCTGCAGAGTTTCCCAGATGGCAGGGCCAGGCTGTTCAGCTCTCCCCCTCTTCCAGGTTTAGCTGCACTCCCTGCCCGTGCAGTCAGCGCCTGTTTTCACAGCACTGGATTAATCTTGCTAAATTTTAGGCACTTAAAAATTAAGGGTATGGACTGAATGAAGCACCTGACATCTGTCAGCAGGCATAGGCAGAAGGATCAGGGTTCTGGGAGGGATTTATCCCATCCTGAGAATTTCAGTGGGCTCAATAATCCTGTGTGTCCCTTCCCCTCCTCCCTGCTCTGTTGGGATGTTTGTGTGCTTGTGTCAGCTCTGAACCTCTAACTGCCTAAAGCTGAGGGAGGAACCTGTTGCATCCTCTCCAGCTTTCCCAGCAGAACCCAGCAGTGTTTACCTGCCCTTGACCAGTGGGAGCCTGGGAGTCCCCACTCACTCCTGGGTGTGTGTTATATCTGCTGCTTCATAGGATCCTCAGTTTCCAGTCCCTGCAGTTCTGCTCAGGGCTTCTTGAAGGGATCCAGCTGCAATTGTGTCCCAGAAGTGTGTTTGAAGTAGGGAGCTGGTGTCCAGGGCTAGCCTGGGATGTCTGAGCTCAGTCTGGCTGATCCTCTGGGGGATCTGAAACAAGCAGTGAATGCTGATCCATTGGCATCCTCCTGCCATGGAGTCTGGAGTGACTTCAGGCTCACCCTGTGCTCCCTGAAACCTGTTCAACACTTGTCCCTGGGATTTAGAGGGCCAGCTTGAATTTTTTGGGGCCAGGGATGAGGTCACTGCCAGCCAGGGGCCAGTTATGCACAGTGTCCCCTTGCAGGAGAGCAGAGGCTGTTTGGGTGTGGGATATGATGTGTTCCTGCTCGTCCCCAGGACCCAGGAAGGGAAACCTGCTGTGGCTGTTCTGTGTGGAGTGCATCAGTCTTGGTGCTGCTCCTTCCCTTGGAGGAGGTGGGGAGTCAGGGCTGGCAGGGGCTTCAGGAGAGATGATGGCTGAAACAAAGATAAATACATAGAAACTGCCACCTTTAGCTTTTCCCAGTTAGGTGCCAGAGATCTGGGACAATTTTTCCATTGCTGACTTTTACACATGTGGGTTCCTAGAGGATGCAGGACAAAGCTGGCACTTCTTGTGACTGCAAACACATCTTCAAAATGTCTCCTCTCCGCCAGCAGAACGTGCAGCACAAAACTGTTTCTGCAGCAGTGGAGACAGTTGGGCTTTCAGAGAGCAGGCAGGGCTTTCTGGGAAGTTGTTTAATTTTATTTTTTTCCCTGTGAAACGCTGGATTCTTTCTAATTTACAAAGGGAGCAGAGGGGAATGGTGACAAACATTATGTGCAGCCAAAGCCGTTGCTGGTCTTGTTCATTATCATTATGTAAAAGCAGCCTGAGGGTTTAGGTGTAGAGGGAAAGGTCCAGCTGCCAGAGCCAGGGGTGACCTCTAACTCAGATGATGAGCTCAAGGTCAGTGTCACTTGCAGCTGCAGCTCCTGGTGGCTTCTGGGCTTGGCTGCTCACATGCCACCTGTGAGCACAGGGGCACATCCTGGGGACACGCTTCTGGTAAAGCATCCTCCAGCCCCGTTCCCTGGCAGGGGATGCACGAGGGCTGTGCAGGGTTTCCCTGTGCTCCTGCTGGAGCTGTCTTTGTTCCTCCTGGGGCCCGCCAGGCCGGGCAGCAGCCGGGTGGAGGTGCCCTGCTCCCGGGTGGAGGTGCCATGCTCCCGATGCCAGCCGTGCTCCCGGTGCCAGCGCAGGGCACAGGGCCGTGTTTCAGCTGGCCCCTTTTGTCTCCCCAGTGCATTTCAGCAGGGGGTGGAGAGGTGGAAATGCCATTTCCTTGCTCTCGGTGAGCGTGTGCCGCGCCTGTGCCGAGCCCGCTGACCCCCCTGCAAATTGAAATAATGATAATGCGCGTCTCCTGACTGCATCAAAGTATCAGCACATCAAAAGCCAGGAGGCATGAAATGCAAATGATAAAGTGAAAGCAGATGGATTGTGCATGATCGCCTGATGCCCAATGAATTTTAAAAGATGCTGGTTCACATGGGGAGAGGGGCTGAAATAAACACGTTATCCCTGCAATTTTTTTCTTTTTTTTCTTTTTTTTTTTTCTTTTTTTTTTTTTTGTTCTTGCTGCTCACTCCTGACAATATTTTTTCACACTTCAGCGAGCAGCCACTCCATCTCCCTCCCTCCCTTCCCTCTCTTTCTCTCCCTCTCTCTCTGTCGCTGTCTCTACCTCACACACGTCTCGGGTCATGTCGCCGCAGCTCCGGTGGAAATAATAAGATATAAACCACGAGGTTGTTATTTGCATAGAAATAGCATGGAGCCCCAGGCAGCATGGGAGAAGGACACAGAGATCATTTGTCTAAAATTTTAATGAAAACTTTTGCTGAGGCAGAGATTTTTTTTTTTTTTTTTTAAACTTCCCCTGCCTCCCCCTTTTTCTACCCCCAAACCTTCCTCCTCTTCTTCCTCTCTCCCTCCCTTCCCTCATCATAACCTGAGCACGGGGTGATTTCAGACCTGACGTGCTGTGCCCTGCACCAACACCTCCATTTCCATGGGTTTTCTTTTTGATGGAAGTAAGACCAAGGAGCCTGGCATTCCCAGTTCCTGTATTGCTTATGTGCTTCAAGCTTCCAGGGCTACGTTCCCATTTCAGCCCTCCCAAGGATGTTCCAGAGTCTGCTGCTGACCTATTTTTAATCAGTTTGCTCCTCCTTGTCTTTTGTGTTTAAAAGAAATCCCGTCTTGGAGACTGTTGTGTTAATGGAAACAAATAGTGGCTTTCAGTCACATTCTCCCTGCAGATAGGTGTTCTAGGCTTTTCCTAAGGGAAGCCAGGTTCAGCTGGGACTTTCAGGAGCTGCTCCAAGCAGCATTCCCATCAGTTTGTTATGCAGATGTTCAGCCAGGCTCTCAAACAGTTCATTTTGTGATGGTGATGAAGAGCTGCCCCAAAGCTGCGTCCCTTCTGGAGGTGACAGAATTCTGACCAGCACTGGTTTGTTTCCCTCCTGTTTTAGCTTTATTTTCCCCCAAACTCTCTGGTGCTGACTTGCCTGAATCAATCAGGCTCTGTGCTCCCCATGGTTTGCTCAGAGCATCCAAGAGTACCAAGGGTGAGCTGGACAAATCCCACCTGCCAGGAGTCTGCAGGGAAGATGAGGGGTCAGAAACTAAAACATGAAACATTCAAGGCATAGTTCAGCACTTTGGGTTTCATTTCCCTGCCTGGTCATCAGGTGACATTTTTGACCAGAATGGGTCAAAAAAAAAAAGAAAAAAGTGTTGTTTGGTCTTGTTGGATTCCTTTGCAAGAGGCCAGAAGAGAATATCTTTGTATTTTTGATTGAGTCCTGAATCGTGCTGCAGAACTTTCTGGATGCTCTGGGATTCACATAACAGGATGAGACAATAGGTCAGGGCTGCTCAGGGGGCTGTGCCCATGTGAGAAAGGTCTGGGCAGCTCTCAGGCTCCCTGGAGGAGCTCAGGGAGGAACAGGAGGCTCACACAGGCTGGGGAGTGATTGCCAACAGTAATATTTACCCTTCAATTTCACAATCTGCAAAAATAAATAAAAGCCCTGTGGGGTTTGTACTGTGGAAAGCTTTTTTTTTTTTTTTTTTTTTTGAGATTCAAGGCAGGGATAGCTCAGTATCTGCTCAAGATGACTCCAGTCTTGGGATTAGATCAAAGCAATCATGTGAGAGCAATCATGTGAGTTAGAACAGCAAGTGCCAGCCCTGTCATTCAAAGGAGCATTATAATTATTAATGCATGATATGAATCATTCTGTAGTGGCACAGCAGGACTGTTGGAAGATCTCTATGGGTGCAGGGTGTTGGAGAATGCTAAGCAAGGAGGGGTGGAAAGTGTCAACCAGAAATCAGCACTCAGCAGCATCAAGTGTTGGTTCCTTGTGTGGAGGTTGGAGCTGCCCAAGGTTATCCCACTCCTGGGAAGCAGGACAGGCCCCTCTGCTCTGCTCTGCTCTGCCCTGGCTGCTTGGGGCAGTGGGGGTGCTGAGAACCAGGGTGGGCTCAGGGTGGAGGTTGTGTTCTCCAGCTCCCAGAGCTCCCAGCACTGTGGTGCAGTTGGAGGTGTCCCTGATGGGGGTGACCAGGGCCCAGACCCAGCAAAGCCAGGCTCATTCCTTTCTTTCCCTGCCAGTGAGAGGTTTAGGTGCTGCAGGGGTGTGGCTGGTGGCACTGCTGGTGACACACAGGTCCTTGCTCTGTGTGGAGCAGTGGATGCCAGCAGGATGGATGCCTGGCCTCAGTGCAGATAAACAGCCACCACCCTCCATTGCTGCATTTTTGTTTTAATTGCCTTTCTTTAAGTGGGGATATTTGTGTATTGTTCCCATTAGAGACAATTTACGTTCCAGGCATGCCATTATCAGTCCCTTGGTGTTTGCTTAGGGAAGAAAGTCTAATAGATTTCTGTTGACTTTTTTTATTCTCCCTCCTTCTATCATTTTTAATACAGATCTTGCTCAGTTTATCTGTGTGAGTGGGGGCTCTGTGTGTGTTTAATTCTGCTAAACAGGAGTTTACCATCGTGGCCCATATTCTGCCTGTCCAAATCTCTTCCCCAGGACTGTGTCCCAGCTCCTGGGGATCCTGCAGGGTGTGTTCTCATCAGGGCATCAACTCTGCTCCCTAATGTTCCACAGGAGCTGAACTTTTCCAACATATCCCAGAATTATTGGTCCTGACCATCCCTCCTGGGATGTTCCCAGGGTGACCAGCCTGGGGTGTTTTCTGTGGAAATTCCCTGTAATTCTGGACACATGATGGGAACTGTAGGAACAGCATTGGAAAATTGCAGCATTTCTCATGACTAAACCTAAACTCACACTGGAAAGTGAGCAGAGTGTCCCTGTCCTGGTGAAGAGGTCTCTGCACTGCAGCCTGTGCCCTGGGGGTCTCTGAGTAACAGGGTTCTCTGGGCTCCAGGAGGTGACAAAGGAAATGACCAAGATCTTTAAGTTGGAGACAACCATTAATATTGTTTATGGGGTTCATATCTAGATTAGGGAACCCCTGGCCGAGACAGGTGGGATTTATGGGTGTTGGCACCATGTAGAATAGGGGCTGTAATTTTAGTTTGCAAAGTGTATTGAGTCCTTTTGATTTACCACTGACTGAGGGAGTGACCTTGAGCAAAACACACGCAGGGAGAGGAGAGAGGGGCACGAGGGTTTTGACAAGACATTTTTCATTTGGAAATGCCACTTCACTGAAACTGGAGCTCTTCAGGAAAACTATCAGTTTGGATGAGCTTCTCCTTTGGAATTTTTTGGGTCGAATGAAAAGTTGTTCGGTGTTTATTTCCCAGCTGATTTTCGTCCCAAATTAATTTTTATTTTTAATATGTACAACAAATATTTTAGAGGTCATTTGGAGCCTGTCTGACCTCAAGTTTGTAGTTCAGCTCTCAAGATTGCAAAACTTGATTTTTCTGCTGCAACCCAGAAATTTTCCAAAATCCTCCTCAATAACCGCGAGGTGGAAAAACCTTCCCACCAAAAATGTGTGATGCTGCAAACAGACAGAATCTCATGTGTGTGACCAGCTGTGGAGCCCTGCTCCCTCTGTATCTGTGAGGAGGGTTGGGCTCTCCAGGCAGGAGCTGCAGTTCCTGGCTGCACCTTGCCCTGCTCCCTGCAAGGTGAAGTGCAGTTGCTTTTTTGCCCCTTCCCCCTCTGATCTCACCAAATGGAAGCAGGGAAGGACTCCACCAGCAGGACCTGCCTGTGGATTTGCAGTCAGGAGCCATCCCCAATAACCATCAGGCTGTCAGCTCCCCACCTCCCCCCAGCTCCCACCTCCCCCATCACTCACCAAAGGGAAAAAAGAGCCGGAGCTGCAGCTTGAAATATATCATGCAATAGTGTATCATGAATTTCTTGTGAATCACATTGGAGAAGCAGGTTTATTTATTTCCGAGACTCTAAATCAATACAAAGTAGGTCTCTTAGTTCTGAAGCTGGGATGGAGTGGGAAAAAATGAGCCCATTGTACTCTTAAAACTTTGGGGAAAGGAGATGACAGCTATATAATTCCATTTACCAGGCACTAGGGGCTTTAATGTGAAGGTGACAGGGAGCTCTTTGTGCATTTAGAGCACCATATCTTCTAAATAAAAGATCTGTAGACTTGATAGTGGAGTATAGCTCTGCCTTTAATAATCTCCAAGCATTAGACTGAGCCAATCTGTTCCCAAGTCAGAAGGGTCCCCCACTGAACGCTCGTAAATTAGAAGTGCAGGAGCTGCACGGAGCCAGGGATTAGGAATGCAGGAAGGGCAGAGAGGAGCTGTCTGTGCTCCCACTGCCAGCACAGGGCTGTGCATTCGGGCAGGGCTCTGTGCTCAGCTGGGCTCTCTTCCCTCTTGCTGCTTTTCCCCCTCTAATACACGATCCATGTGGGGGAAGAGCTGGAAATGAGCACTGAGCTCTGTCGAGGCTTGACTGCGCATAATAGCAGTCAGGTTTGGAGTTCCTGCATTGTGTTCCTACATTTTTTCTGATGAGACATTCATTCCCATCATTTCTGCCTGTTTATGAAAAATAGGCTATTTATAGGATGTGCATATGCCTCTTCTGCTTCGTGTTTCTGGCAGACAATATAAATTGTGGGATGGGAATTGCAATTATTGAAATTATTTGGATAAAAATCTGGCATTTATATTTGATATAAACACATGATATGCTTGGAATAATAACAGCACTTATGTTACATAATGATTCCCATTCAAGCCCTCCAAGCTGTCATGTTTTCAGATCTTTCATCCTGGGTGAAACAGATGAGCCAACCCAGCCCTTAGCCAGCCCAGCTTTGCAGGGAAAGTCCCAACTCTCCAGCAGCTCAGGTTCTGAGAGGAGAAAGCAGCTGCTCAGCATGGGTTGGAGTGCTGGAAAATTATGAATATGCACATGATGAGCCTATGAACCTGTTGAGGACCATCCTTTAGAGGCTGTTAGAATCCTGGCTCTGCTCGTGTTTGCCAAAAGATCCTCTGAAATAACAAGAAATGTGCTTTCCTAATGGGTTTGTTGAAGATCTGATGAACTCAGTGTTGGCAGCACTGCCCAAGTATTTTGGAATATTTTGGAAGTCTTCTCCAAGGTAACAAATGGCAGCACAAGAGGAAATGGCCTCAGGCTCTGCCAGGGGAGGTTCAGGTTGGACATGAGGAAGAATTCCTTCACAAAAAGAGTTTCAGGTCCCTTCCCACCCAGCCCATTCTAGGGTTCCATGCTCCTCCTGAAGCCCCTGAGTGCCCAGGGCCAGTCTGGGGATGGAGCAGCTCAGGCTGTGCTGAGGGCTCTGGGATTCAGAGCTCACGTGTCCCCTCTCACCTGCTCCCTCTCCCTGTGCACATCCAGCTCATCCAAATCCCAGATCAGACTCTGCTCAGAGCAGCTTTTCCCTGCAGCTGGGCACCCTCTGCCCCTGGCTCCCTCCTGCTCTGGGATCTCCCACCCGCCCCTGGCTCTGCTGGAAGGGCTGCAGCACTCGGAGAAGGAGCTGTGTGTTTATCTTGATCTCCAAAAAGGGATTTAAGGGCGAGAGCAGTGGTATATTAGGCTGTTTCATTGCCTGTCAGCAGTGCTAAACCTGAGCTGTCTGCAGTGTCTCCAGATAAGCAGGAGCAGAGGCCCATTTTGCATGTACATGTGTTTGCATTAGTTCAGAGAGGGGGAGTTTAAATCCTCTTTATTTTTATTTTCCTCTCTGGGAAGCGTTTAGCTAGGCTTGTGCCTGGCATCTGGAGGCCTGGGCTTTTCTTATTCTTGAACCTTAATCTGTGCTGCTGTCTTCTCTACCATGCCTTTGCTTGGCACTGGTTTTGTTAGAGGAGGAGGAAGGTGTTTGAGCTCAGAGGGAGACCCAGGAACATCCCTGTGCTAAAACACACGCTGAATTCTATATCTGGGGGTTAGTTGTGTAACATCTGTGCCTCGGTTTCTTCTGTCCATAAACCTTGACTGGCATCTGCCAGCTCCTCTGTCTCCAGAATGAGCTGTGCTGGGTGTTTGGGGGAGGCCAGGCTGCTGAGGGGGTTTTTAAGATCCAAATGAAGCAGGTGTGTAATGTCCTCTGTCTGTTAGAAAGACTCAACCCATAAAAATAACAAACGGCGTGTATTTGCTGGAATGTCAAAGTTATGAGTTTATTTTGTAATGATGTGCTCCTGCCTTCATGAGGTAAACTGGCCGTGGCAGAGGTGTTATTAGTAATATGGAGTCAGTGGAGCAGAAAGCCAAGTGACCGAGAGATCAGTGTATCAGTCAGGGAGAGGGCAAATGGGAAGAGACAGCAGGAGAATGAGAAAAGAGCTGTGCTGCCCAGGCTCAGATTAGAGATGGAGCTGTGCAAGAGAATGAGGAGCCCCAGCCTGCTTCTGGCCAGCCTCTCCAAGGAGCTGCTGGGCCTTTGTCTGTTTGTTTGGGTTTTTTTTTTTCCCCCAGTTATACATTTAAATATGTCCACCCACAGTTTTCTTGGAGCAGTTTGGGATTAGTGAGCTGAGCTGGGCTCAGCACTCGGGAGCTTTGGTCACACTGCTGCTTGGGGAAGGCAAGTAGGAAATCTGCCTCAGTTTCCCCACTGGTATCATTCCCCTTGGAGATCATGGAATCCAGAATGGTTTGGGCTGGGTGGAACCTTAAAGATCCAATTCCACCCCCTGCCATGGGCAGGGACACCTCCCACTATCCCAGGCTGCTCCAAGCCCCATCCAACCTGGCCTTGGACACTGCCAGGGATCCACAGCTTCTCTGGGCACCCTTTGCCAGGGCCTCCCCACCCTCCCAGGAAACAATTCCTTCCCAATATCCCACCCACTCCTGCCCTCTGTTCACTAGGGATCACTGTTCAGCAGCTCTTACCTGCACACAGGGCTTGGGAGGGGTTTGCTCCATCCCTTTCATTTCCAGGTGATGCTGAGGTGCTGCAGGGGTGGGTTGGTGTGTACCTCCTTGGCCAGAACCTCCTGGTCACATCCCAGCACTGATGGCTTTCCTGTTTTCCTTCCCCCAGGTGCTTGGACGGGAAGTTTACACCTCCAACAACCAGCTGGGAGGGATCCAGATCATGCACAACAACGGGGTGACACATGACACTGTCTGTGATGACTTTGAAGGAGTCTACACCATTCTGCAGTGGCTTTCCTACATGCCAAAGGTAATTCCTGGGCCTGCAGGGGTGCCACTGTTTGCTTTGTTTGCAGGGTTTTGGGAAAGGGGCTCTCACTTCCTTCTGTGTTTTCCTTTTTCCCTTAGAATATACACAGCCCTGTGCCCATGCTGAAAGCCAAGGATCCCATAGACAGAACCATTGACTTTGTTCCCACCAAGACCCCCTACGACCCTCGCTGGATGCTGGCTGGACGCCCCAACCCAAGTACGGCCAGGAGATGCAGCACCTCATCTTGTTTCAAGGCTGTTTGCCAGATGTCTGCAACCCAAATATATTTCAGATTCTGTAAAATAATTAGTTCTGAGCAATATGGATAAGATATATAAATATTTACATATAAAAATATTTATGTATAATATTATTTATAAACAGTATCTAAAAGTGGCATGTAAATCCTGAGTGCTTAAGGACACCATACTTTTATAGATGATCTATTTACTTAGAATAGTTACTTTTATGGATTTTTTTTATAATTTAGGGGAAAGTCCATCCACAGAGGGTATGCTAAAGGAATCACAATATTCCTGCAGATCCTGGGGAGTTATGTTGGCACCACAGGGGTTGCGTAGCCTCGTGTAGGTACAAGCTGCAAACTGGGTGACCATTACTCCTGCTGTTATTAATGAGTTTGGGGGGCTAAAATGAGATTTGTGATAAACTAAGTTTTCTGGTTTTGGATAATATTTTTTCATCATCTCTCAAGCAATTCATCCAGCTGTCCGGGCGCCGCAAACGCCGGCTTCCAAATCGAGTGACTTCAGATTTTAATTTAGTGGAAGCGTTAAGGAAAGCAGATGATTCCCTGTGATAAGTTAAAGCAGATATCTCCTAGGTGAAAAGTTAAAGCCATTTATTAGAGGAGATATTGCTGTGATATTCTTCAAACTGACGCCCGACACGAGGCCAGAATCTAAACGATCAGCTTCGGGCTCGCGATAAAGAGATAATTTTGAAATGGATGGTCACATTTTACAGTGGGGCCACAGAGGCAAGGAATGTAGAACACAGTAATTACAAGCTTGGGCTTGATAAAACACTCTCCATCCTGTTTAAGTCAGCAGAGGTTAGCGTGCTTGGATCTCCACTTTTTAATTGGTTTTGGACTTGGGTTTGCAGAAGCAGAGGTGCTTGTTCAGAGGGAAGAGTTCCTCGGGAGCTCTGTGCCAAGGGGTGAAGCTGGGAGGGATTTGGGGTTTTGGGGGGATTTTTTGGTGGGTTATTTTTATGCAGAGCTTCCCAAAACCCCAGTGCACAGCAGCTGCCCCACAGAATTGTGATTTCTGTGACTGGCTCTGAAATATCATTGAAATTTTCATGTTTAGTTCCTGGGTTTCTGCAGCATTCCTTCTTTCAAGGAGAGATTAGGCAGGATCAAGAGAAGAATATGAGATAAGTTTTAAAATAGAAATAGATGTGTTGAAAACCATCTTTAATGACTTTACTGCCTTTTGACAAATGTTTGTAGTCTTGAAAAAAGCAGAGTTATTTATTTAAAAGCATGGGAAGTCCCTCTGCTCTCCGAACCCCATCGTTTAACAATAAATGATGCTTTTGCTGATAAATTGCTGTCTTTATGCAGACTAGGAAATGAAATAAGACATGATGGCTGAAGGCAGACAAATGCTCAGCTGTCTAATGTTCCCTTGTATTGTCATCTATTTAAAATTAAATAAATAAAAAGACAGTGCCATGTTCCCCAACTGGCATTTTTAAGCAAGTTTGATTTGTTGCTTTGATATTCTGTTTTCTTTCTTCCCTCTCTCCTTCCTCCTTTGATTTTTTTCCCTTTTTTCCCTTCCCTTTAGATCAGAAAGGGCAGTGGCTGAGTGGGTTCTTTGACCATGGCTCATTCATGGAGATCATGCAGCCCTGGGCACAGACAGTCGTGGTGGGGAGAGCAAGGTAAGTTCTGAGGTGTGTTTTAGACAATTGTAGAGATCAAGTTTGGGTTATGCTTTGCATTTCTCTAGAACACAACATTCCTGTGATTATTTAATTCTCTCTCTATGTGTGTGTATATATATATATATATTTAATAGAAGGAGTTGGAAAGAAAGGGATGAGATGACCTTTGAGGTCCCTTCCAACCCATTCCATGGCTCTATAATTCTATAATTTAAAGGCTTCCAGGCTAAGCAGTGTGCCAGGGGTGGAAATCAATGATTTGGCAAAGCCAGAAGCTCTCTGTCCATGCTCAGCTTCACTTGCAGTTCCTTTCTTCTGACAAATTCTGAGTGGCTTTGGACTCTCACACAGCAGGGATATATAACACAAATGAAACAGACTCCTTTCAAAAGCAGTGGCACTTTGAAAAAAACCAAATATGAATGTATTCTTCTGGGATTGTTACTGTAAGTGCTGCCAAAACTCATCTCTTGTATGTATGTTTGGAATATGTGTGCTGTTGGCTGTAAATTGTCTTTTATTATTCTATGGCAACTTGTCCAGGGACACACTATAAAACAAGATGTAGCATCTTCATGTGCTAGCCTGATAAAATTTATATGAAGTATTATGGAAAACAGAAGTTGTTTTGAGCTGTTTTCAAGTTCAATAAATAACTGTAATACTTGGATAAAGATGTTCTTTATTAGGTCACATGGGCCCTAATACAGAAGTTATAAGTTACCGATTTAAGACGGCTTCTGCAATTATGGGGTTCCAGCAGACTCTTCATCACAGGCAATGGGAATATTTCAGCCCCTCAGTGCACATGGGCCCTGTCTCTTCCCTGCCTGTTCGTGTGTCATCAGCCTGGGGTGGTTGGGGAGGGAGAGGGGGCTCTGCTGGGACTGTCCTGGCAGCGTGGCTGCGATGGCTTTTGTGTGCAGCAGGGCCTGGCTGCCCTGGCAGGCAGAGCTGGGCATCCTCCCTGCTGCCTGCACTCCTGCCCACCCCTCTGTCCCTGCACCCTGCCCCCCTGGCAGTCACCCTGCAGCAGCAGGAATTGGTTCAGGTCCCTCCCAGCCTGTTCTGGGACTCTCTGATTTTTCATGGTCAAGACCACCAGTACCAAAATGTGGGTGATGGCAGGCAAAGGGTGGTGGATACACAGATCTGCCATTCAAAATCTGGGTTTGGTTTATTCTGTTTAATTTTTAGAGAGGAATGTGCTCATCTTTGGAATAGATTTTGCTTTGAGAGCTGTGACCTCTCTGGAACTCTCCAGCCTCATGCCTCAACTCTTTAAAAGGCCACAGCACTGCTCCTGTTGTTTGTGTCTCCGGGGTGTTTGGATGTGCAAGGCAGGAGCAGGAATTTCACGTGTCTCACCTGTTTGCAGGCTGGGAGGAATACCTGTAGGAGTGGTTGCCGTGGAAACAAGGACGGTGGAGCTCAGCATTCCTGCTGATCCTGCAAACCTGGACTCAGAGGCCAAGGTGGGTGGGCTGTGTGCTCCTGTCCCTCTTTGTCCCCTGCAAATGGCCCTGTCCAGGTGGGGTTCCCTCCTTTCCCCAGGTGTGGCACCGATGTGCAGCCGTTCCTGAGAGCTGGCAGTGCCTGGGCTGTTGTGTGACCATTCCTAGAGCAGACCTGTAGGAATTCCTGCAGATTCCCTGCAGTCCTGCTTCCCTCAGGGCTCAGGGGAGGGGCAGGGATCAGGGCCCAGGAGATGTGACAAGCAAAAATCACTTCCCTGCTCTCTTGCTGTGGCTGGAGTGCTCCATGACCTTCCTGCTCTGACATTTTGCTGTTCCCCTGCCTGATTTCACAGCCCTGGCCCTGCTTTATCTCTCCAGGGTTTTCTCCTCTCCATGTCCTTTTCTTTCTCTTCTCCTTCCCCTCCTTACAGAGTCAGGCTGTCCATACTCTCTTTTCTTAGCTGAATTAATGGGAATGCTGCTGTTGAAGTTGGTGACAAAAGGATTGTCCCAATTTTCCCATGGCCAAGCAGATCCCACACATTTCACCTGCCATGTTCCTCGTTGTTTATCCCACATCACAGCTCCTGATGATTTTTCTGTGTTTTAACTCTTACAATAATGTGCTTCAAGGCCTGACAGTGGATTTTTCTTCCCACCAGATAATCCAGCAGGCTGGGCAGGTGTGGTTCCCTGACTCTGCCTTCAAAACAGCCGAGGCAATCAAGGACTTCAACAGGGAAGGGCTGCCCCTGATGGTCTTTGCCAACTGGAGAGGCTTCTCTGGGGGAATGAAAGGTAAGCAGCACTTTGGAGCTGTCCTGGGGGTGGTTTTGGCTCTGTCTAGGCTGCTCAGGGCACCACAGAGTGCTGCTTGAAACGTTGTGAAGTGCCAAGGATGTGAGATTGATGCTATAAAATCTGAAGTGAAAGATCAGATCAGGGCCTGTGTGAGGGAGGTTACAGGAGCACTGAAGCTCTCAGGGTGGCAGAGGCTGCTGGGCTCTGCTGGCTCCTCAGCTGGGCACAAGGCAAAGCCTTTGAGTTTGCAGATGCAAAGGTGGGAGGTGGCAAAAGAGGGCAAAATTCTTCCCTCTGGAAAATACCCATTGCCTTTGAGGGTGGATTCTTCTCTGTGTGCTGCTACTGCACCCCCTGTGTGAGCTGCTTTCCCAGCCACACAACATGCTGGGAAGTTGTTGGTGTAATTTTACCTTATTTATTTACCTTATTTAGTCCTTGAATATTGTTTTACCTTAAAATATCAGATCTGGCCTTGCTGGGTTCCTCAGAAACTGAGTTTTAGCTTTGGAGTTGGGTGGAACAGGCAGCAGGAGGATGTTAATATTTATATTGCATATCTCAAGTTATTCCAGCCAGCTGGCAGGAGGAGGAGGGAAGGACAGAGCCATTGCAGTTTGCACCTTGCTCCTTGCATTTTCCAGCCTCCTGCTTGCTGCTGCTGTCTCCTGACACTCTCGGTGTCCCTTGGGGAGTTGTTTGCAGTTTTGGTTTCAGTGCTGGCTGGGGATTATGCAGGGAGGGAAAATAAACAATTATGCCACCCCTCAGTGCACACAAACACACTGCCAGGAGCCGACTGCACTGTGGGTAAAATGACTCCAAAATTGTGTGTAATGAGTAGGAAAAGATTAGAGACAGCTCTTGCTATGCTGAAAATTGACATTAGTGAAGGGGGAGGAAAAGAAAAAAAAAAGAGGGAAAAAATTAAACCCCCTCTTTCCTCGTCAGCCTGGGAGGTCTAATTCCTGCTGCAAAACATATAAATAAATAACGCCCGGGATAAAGGCAGCTCGTGGTGGTGGTGCTTTCCCCTCTCCGTGGCCAGAAGGCTCCTGAGCATAATGCAAAATTAAATTATGAAAAACTGGCTGGAATACCGCGATGGAGGAGCCATTTGGCAGGGGTTTGTTTGGGCGAACCGGCGGTGACCCACGGCGGGGAGACATCAAGCGTGAAATTCCCTGGAAATTAGCACCAGGGTCCTGGGCCCGGCAGGGGGGCTGAGCACATGCAAATCCCCCCCTGGAACCCCGGCGGCTCCTGCTTTACTGCTCGTTTGTGCCCGGCACAGATCGTAAAGAACAATAAAATAAATTCAGGTAATTCAGCACAGTGAGGAGGCCGGGCTGGAGCTGGGCTGCCTGGATGCTGGGCTCTGGGGTTGGTGGGGTGTCTTGGCCAGTGCTGTCTCCAGGTCCCATCTGCTGTTCCAGCCAGGCTGGTGGGATCTGCCCCAGCTCCAGAGGGCTCTGAGTGCCAGGATTTACCCACCCAGGGAGGTGGGGACACGGAGCGCAACTGACAGAACAAGAGGACACAGTCTCAAGCTACATCAGGGAAGGTATAGGTTGGATATTAGGAAAAAATTTTTCACTGAAAGAATAATAAAGCACTGGAATTGTCTTCCCAGGGAGGTGGTGGAATCACCATCTCTGGATGTGTTTAAAAAAAGACTGGACATGGCACTTGGTGCTACAGTCTAGCTGAGGTGTTAGGGTACAGGTTGGACTTGATGATCTCAGAGGGCTCTTCCAACCTCATTATTCTGTGATTCTGTGATTCTGTGTGTCCCTGTGGGGTGGGCACTGGGCAGCAGAGAAGGGGACAGAGCTCTGTGGGCACTGCCCACCCAGCTCTGCTCTCCTGGGGACATCCTGCAGCATCTCTGCCTTGCTCATGGAACCCCAGGCTGGTTTGGGGTGGGAGGGACCTGAAGGTCACCTCATTCCAACCCCCTGCCATGGACAGGGACACCTCTCACCGGGCCAGGTTGCTCAGATGAGGCTGAGGTTTAAATGAATGCAGGAATTTTGGCCTGGAGCACCGTGGGGACCCTTTGGTAGTGGCAGTCAGGGAGGAGGCTGCTCCTCAGCAGAGTTCACAGCCAGGTCTGGGAGCACCAAGGGTGTGTCCAGCCCCAGGAGCAGCAGCAGCAGCTCCACTGGCCTTGGGGAAGTGCTTGGTCCTGTTTAATGCCAAATTTGGGGTTTAATCAGTTATTCACTCAGGATGCCAGGGCTGCTGGCACATCCCAGGACACTGCAGGCTCCCAGAGGGACCAGCTGTGTGCAGAGCCACGCAGGGCTGAGCTTTGGGATCCTGCAAGGCTGGTCCCCAAAGATCCACAGGCACAGAAACGCTTCCCTGAGCACCTGCTGGCACCTGGGACATCAAATCCTCCCCTGGTCACACCTGGGAAACCTGAGGCAGCTTTGGAGCTGTGGGAAAGCATCAAGTTCCCCCAATTTCTCTGCTCCTCCTCCCCCTGCCCTGTTCAAACAATTAGTGCTGCTCTTCTCTGCACTTCACCTGAGTAAAATATATACCCGTGGCAGGAGTGAAAAATGTATTGCTAATTACACAATTATTTTATTATGTAGCACTAGTAAAAAATGTCTAGTAAAGAATTAATTCAGTTAAAATAATTTGAATCAAGCAATTATTTTCTTAACACTAGAATTAGCTGAAAGTACTTCAAGTGGTTTATTACTAGCACTACATAATAAAATAATTGTATAATTAGTAATAAATTTGTCACCCCTTTTGAGTCTTTTTCTTTGCTCAGGACAAAGGGAAAGGTTGGAGTTTTGTTTGGTTCTCAGTCCTCACTGTCTCTGTTGGGATTTATGTTTATTCCCAATTAGAGGGAATAAATTGTTCTTCCTTTTGTCAGCATTTGATACCTCTTAAATAATATGAAATTCCTTTTCTTGGGTGTTTGAGCAATGACCTTGGAGATGAAATAGAGAGATCCTATCAGTGCCTGTGGTACTAATATATATTTATATATATATATATATTTATTTGTGTATATATATATAAAAGAGTGTTTCCCAAAGAGTTAATTGCTTAATTGTGTTCATGTTAATGCTTCATACTAAAATGAGGGCTAAATGACAAAGGGACCTTGGCTGGGGTCTCTTTCTTCCCCGGAAATGAGGCTTTTCTCGAGGGATAGAAGGATTTTAGATGAATAAAAGTGTCTCAGTGTTCCCAGACTGTTCCTGTTGCAGCAGGTGTGAGGTACATAAATGGAGCTCCTTCATTTTCTCTGCTCTGGTATTTTAATGGCCAGAAAAAATGAGGCAAACTGGGAGCAAAAAACCCAAATGATGGAGGGGGTTGGAAGAGAGATGAGGGATGGATACCTGCAGTGTCTGAGGACAAACCCCACTGAAAATCCTGCTGCTGTTTGCAGTGAGCCTGAAGGAGAGCAGACATTGTGTAGGGTGGTACAAGGGGTAGTGACATGAAATTAATGGGGAGGGAGGGGAAGTTTGGCTGAGTTCTGAGGGAAATCTCATCTGCTTGGCTGTGGAAATGCCCCTAAAGAAGCAGATTTATTGTTTGGGGTTTCTAAATGGGAGCTTTCAACAGCACTGTGGAAGAAACGGTCCTGTGTGAACAAAGAGGTGGGCTAGATGAGCCTAATAACTATTTTTCATTTCTTGTATTTTGATTTAATACTTGTAGATATAATTATATGTAACAAAATATATATATTCAAGAGTGCCCGTTTCCATTACAAACTGTATCCATTAGAAACTATATCATCTCATAGAAATTCTTCTGCCTTCCCTTTTCCTCTTTTATTTAAATCACCTTTGGGGCTGATATTTTCAATGCACTGTCTTTACACAGTGGAGTTGTTCTTATTAATTTTGAGCAAAGTGCCTTAAACAAATTTTAATGGAGGAAGAGCAGAGTGCTGCTCCCCATCCCTCTCCACACACATTTTTATGAAGATCTGGAAAAGCTCTGCTGCCCTTAGGTGCATTTTATTCACATTACATGAGTTGTGGGAGAGGTCCAGGGTAGTGAGTCTGAAATTGGGCAGTGCAGAGGTAGCCAGGCTGGTTCCCCAAACTGTGGGAATGTTTGTGGGCTGGGAAGGCAGGGATGGATCATCCCCAGGGCACCTGGTGTCCAGCAGCTGCTGTGAGCTGAGGACCTGCAGCCCTGGCACAGAGGGGGTTTCATGGAAAGTGTCCAGACTGGATTTCCAGGGAGGAGGTCCCGTGTCTGGACAGGTGTGGGAGCATCCTGCAGGCTGGAGAGGGACTTACCCAGGGGCATGGAGTGACAGGACAGGGGGAATGGCCTTAACCTGGGGGAGGGTGGATTGAGGTGGGATATCAGGAGGAAATTCCTCCCTATGAGGCTGCTGAGGCCCTGGCTCAGGTTCCCAGAGAAGCTGTGGCTGCCCCACCCCTGGAAGTGTCCAAGGTTGGGGCACTGGTGAGCTGTGACTCCAGGCTGTGTGTCCATGCCC
>VXBC01012174.1:30410-93423 GCA_013399945.1 Ploceus nigricollis | reverse complement strand
GACCATCTCTGTGTCCACCCCCAGCCATGCCTGACCATCTCTGTGTCCATCCCCAGCCATCTCTGACCATCTCTGTGTCCATGCCCAGCCATGCCTGACCCTCTCTGTGTCCATCCCCAGACATGTATGACCAGGTGCTGAAGTTTGGGGCCTACATCGTGGACGGCCTGCGGGAGTACCGGCAGCCCGTGCTCATCTACATCCCGCCGCAGGGCGAGCTGCGCGGCGGCTCCTGGGTGGTCATCGACCCCACCATCAACCCCCGGCACATGGAGATGTACGCCGACAGGGACAGCAGGTGGGACCCTCTGCCTGAGGCACACCTGGGGCTGCCTGGGATGCTCCCCCTGGCCTGGGACACTTGGTTTCCATGGGGTTGGACATGTGTGACCTCATCTGCGTTTTCAGCCTGGATAAACCGGAGCTAAAAGTTCTCCCTTTGCTCTGTCTCCCTCCCCGTTCTCTTTCCACACGCTTTCCAGCAGATGTTGGGCCATTCAATGTTGTGTCTGATGACACAGAGTCAGGTGCAAGAGGTGCCTTTCTTTTTGCTCTTGCAGAGGAGGGATCCTGGAGCCGGAGGGGACGGTGGAGATCCGGTTCCGCAGGAAGGACCTGGTGAAGACGATGCGCAGGGTGGACCCGGTGTACATCCACCTGGCCGAGCGCCTGGGTACGTGGGACAGCCCACAGGGCCCCTGGCACCTGGGCACCCCGCAGGGGGCATTTATCAGAGTCATTTTCATTTTTATTTTTATTTACTGTTGTCTGACTTGGGAAGAAAACCAGATGAGACCAGTGCATGTGTGTACGTGTGAGGTGACACTCATGCATGCTCAGGGTGTGTAATATTGGGGTTTTTTGAGCTGATTTCTCTTTTTTATTATATTTTATTGACTGGATCTCACAACAGACCCTCACTGCAGATGCCTGGGTCTAATTTCCAGCTCAGCAATTGCTCAGCTCACTAAAGGTTTGTGGGCCAAGCCTTCAGCAGGCGTCGTTTCACGTAACGAAGGGTTTGATCAAAGACATTTTGGGCTGCTGGACTGTCACTGAGTGTCTGGGGTAGTTTGCAGTAATGATATCCATGTGCTCTTCAGTTCCAAGGGAATAAGGAGTGTTATCCATGTCTCTGTAAACAGGGGGGCTGTGCAGAGCTCAGTGCTGGCCAGGGTTGTGTTATTTCCACTCCAAGTGATCCCAGAGCCTGCTGTACACTCAACATCCCAAAATACAGAGTGTTCAGCAAAATGCACTTAATATCAGATATGTTCTCTCTCAGGGGAATAGGCTTTTTAAATAGTCCTTTACTGGCTCTTACTATAAGAGTATAATCTTACAGAGCCTCCTTTTACCTCTAAAATTGACTACATTTCAGTGGAGGGAGAAGCGTGCCATGTGGGTATGGCTTGAATTTATAAAGCCTTTTGGGATCCTTCAGGAGGAAAAGTGTTCTGCAAATGACTGATAAATCCTGGCTATTGCTGCAGTTACATTTTATTATTTGGTTTTTTTTTTAATTTATTAAAATAATAAATTGCAGGGCAACAATTTATACACAAAACAACCCTCCTGATACCCCTCGGGAAGAGAATAATAATGGGTGTGGGGGTGCCCTGGGATAGTGGAAGGTGTCCCTGCCCATGGCAGGGAGTGGAATGAAATGATCTTTAAAGTCCTTTTCAACTCAAACCGTTCTGTTATTCCATGACTTCAATCCCAGTTTTGAAGTCTGCAGCTGCAGCAAGGAGGTTATTTTCAGAAAACCTCACTTTTGGCCTCTGTCAGACTTGACAGTGTCTCTTTAGGAGCAAAGGGACAGTAACCACCCCAAATCATGGGGACCCAGCTCAGAGTCCCAAAAAAGCCTCTCTGGAGGTGTTCAGTGGAGTTCCAGAGGCAGGCAGGACCCGCAGCTCCCCCTCCCATGGCTGTGTGTCAGACAGGGAGAGCAGGAATCTCAGGGAAGGAGAAATCAGATGTGTGCTTAGGGAAGGGAGTGTGCTGAGCACTCAGCTGGGTGAATGGCCCTGCAGGGCAGCCCTGCTGCTGCTGGCAGTGCTTACCTTCACCTCCCCACACCCCCCTGGCTGTGCCAGCAGCACAGCAAGCCCTGCTCCGGCAGAGCCCGTGGCTTGGGGATGGATCCATCCCCTGGAGAATGCCGTGGACAAAGGCTGGAGTGTGGCAATCCTGCAGGGAGGGGGAGCAGAGCATCACCTTCACTCACCTCTGTGGGTACAGGACACCTGCAGGCCACCCCTACATCCTGGGGAGCACTGAAAAAAAACCCACAAGGGGAAAGATGGGATAGAGATTTCTGCCAACAGCCTCACAGACCCAGCACCGTGTGAGGAGCCTGGTCGGGGTATTTTCCCCCCTCTTCCTCTACAGGGTAATTACTCCCAGCAAACTCCATACACTTTAATTAAAAGGACTGCAACACAAGAGCAAGTCACTTACAACTGTACATAGGGAGAGCTCTAAAAGCTTCAGTCACTGATAAGCATCTCCCTGAGATGGATGTAATTGCTCCCAGCATCGGGTGATCATTGCTGTTGTTTTGCCACTAATTCCATACCAGAGCAGGGAAGCCAAGATTGCAGGACACACTGAATNCAAAAAGGGGGTACTTGGGCAATGTCCTCACCCTTGGGAGCCACACAATGAAGCACAGAAGAATGTGCTGGGTTTTAAAGATTTTTTTTTATTTTATTTTTTTGCTGGTTTTCTTTCTGGCCAATTTAAAATTTGTCAAAGTCGGTCTTCTTCTGGATCACTGCCCTTTGATATTTCGCGCACTCCATTTGCCACAAACAAGCCGCAGGGCCGCAGTTCATGCTGACTCCAGCAGAAGCAGAGAAAGCTCCATTTATCTTACACTGCCTGCTGAATTCTTACTCATTAGCTGGGGGTTCACTGCCTCTCTTTAACCCCTGAGTGGCTGTCATCCCTCCCCGGAGCTCTGGAGAGCAGCACCAGGGAGATGCTGTCCCACGAGCCCACGCCGGGCTTGGACGTGGCACTTGGGGAGTGGGAGAGCAGGGGAGGCTGGCAGATATTGAATCATTTGACATAAATCTGTTCATTATCAATTCTGCAGCACCATTGCTGAAATGTTGATTAGCCCCGTGGTTTATTAAAGTGTCACTCAGAGTTGGGCTGCTCCAGCAAGGGGCAGGGGGAGAGAGGGTGGCCCTTCTCCTGCCCCAGAGCACATTCCCACCTGGAACAGGGGTGCAGGGACAGCAGGGATCAGCCAGAAATGTGGGAACGGGGCAGCCTGCGAGCCTTGGGCCAGAGTTTAAAACACAGAGACTCAATTTTATTTATTTATTGCAATTAGACTAAAACATGTAGGAGTGGAGTGAAAATAAGCCTCATCATACAGACTCTGTGCCTTGTGTCAGAGGTGCAGGGAAAGGGGTGCAAAAATGGGGTGGAATGTGGGTGAAAGGAATGGCAGAATGTCTCCAGTTACTGCAAGACTGGCTATTGCATTTCCATGTTTCTTGCAGGAAAAAGGCAGCATCCAGTCATCACCTGATGTGTGTTGTGATATGGGAATGCCCTCCTTGCTGATCCTGTGAGGTGTTCCTGTGTGCTGAATGCACCTCTGATTTTACTTATTTCATGTATTTAATTTCCTAGGGCAGTCAATCTGTGCTGCTGGGGCTTGGTTCACACCTTACCTGGCTAAAGAGCATCCAAAATTGTCTTTGAATTTCCAAATAACGAGTGAACACTCAAGTATTCATCACTCAGCTCCACCTCAGCACAGCAGTTCCTCTCTGAAAATAAACATTTTGGGGTGCAGGACCAGAACTGACCCCCACTGCCAGTTTTTCAGGCAAACCTGGGAGAAACATTGCTCTTCTGATTCCATCTCTCATGGGGTGGTGGATAAACACAGCTTGTAACTTTGTTTTGTGGGTGATGCTGGTTTCAGTAGCTGCTTCCCTGTGCAGGTGCTGCTGCATTTAAATTGGTGTTAATTCACAATCTCAAGGCTCCCAGAGCAAGTCCTGCTTTCTCTCAGCTCCTCCGTGGCACCTGGCACTGGGATATCCTCCCAGGAGGGCTGGGGGTAGGAATTTTTTGGAATTATGTCCCTGCCACACTTCAGCTGCTCGGAAATGAGACCTCAGGAGCAGAGAGAGGGAAGGACCAGGCTGGGAATCACAGGGATTCTGTACAGGGATATTTGCAGCCTGTGCCACGAGCTGCTGTGACCTTCACTGGCTGTTCATGCTGCACCTTTCTGACATAAATCCTGCTGAATATTTAGTGAAGCAATTACAGCCTGTCTCATTTAAAGAAACAAGAGACAATCCAAAAATGCCTGTCTCTCCAGGGACGTGAGTGGCTCCCTGTGACCTTCCCTCTCCCCTCTGGAGCAGCTCCCTCCAGCTGGGCTGGGGGAGTTGCCTGGGCAGCCTGGACAACTCTGGCATTTTTGCTGCCTTTGCTGAATTTCGTGGAATCCCAGGATGGTTGGGATTAGAAGGGACCCTAAAGCCCATCAGGGACACCTCCCATTATCCCAGGCTGCTCCAAGCCCTGCCCAGCCTGGTCTTGGGCACTGCCAGGGATCCAGGGGCAGCCACAGCTGCTCTGGGCACCCTGTGCCAGGGCCTCCCCTCCCTCACAAGAGGGAAAAAAATTTATGTCTGGCACCTGTTTTGCTCAAGGCAGGAGAAGAGAAGGTGAGGTTCAGGTGGGAGGCTGTTGTTGCAGGTGTGGAAATGAGGTGGGGCCCCAAAGCTGCTCTTTCCCAGGGCATCTTTTCAGCTTGGTCAAGGCAGTTTTGCTGCTGGTTAAAAAAGAAAAGCATGTAGAGCCAGGAGGAGCTGGGGTGTTCCCTGCTGTGGGTGGGCTCTGGGGGTGTTGGGAGCACAATTAAGATGTTTCCCAGCCCATTCCCATCCCAGCACCCTGTGGAGCTGTGGTGATGTGGGGGCTGCAGAGGAAGCTGCAGTCCAAGAGAAATAGGTGACATTTTCTGGCACTTCAGGAGCCTGCCCTGTGCTCCCTGCCAGGGCAGGAAGGTCACACATGTTCCTGGTGCTGCCCCACCTGCCTGCCAGGCTCTCTCCTCATGGAATGGGGCTGTCTGGGAGTGCTGCTCCTTTTGTTTCCCTATTGATTAGCAGCCAATCCATACCTAGAGGTCTATAATGTTCCTATGATTTAAACTTTAACAGTTTCATTAACTGTCAAGTACCTCTAGAGCAAAGGAATCCCATATTTTAACTCCCCTCTCCTTGCCAGGATAAGATTTGTGGAAGGAGACTTCTTTTTTTTTTTTTTCCTTTTTTTCTTTTCCTTGAGAAATAAATAAATAAAGCCCAGGCTTTCTGAAAAACCCTGAGGCCTCAAGATCTGACTAGGAAAGAAAGAAAACCATTCCAAGATATTTAATTGTACAGGGGGCTTACGGGATTGATCGAGAGCTTAGCTTTTTACAATAGTCCAGTGAATAAGAAATGCTCCTGACAAACGATCGATGATGGGATAATCACTCTTTATCCCCCCTCCTCATTGTTACCTTCTTTCTTCCAGGAGAACAGGGTTCAGAAGTCAAAAATCTTTATAGACGCTGCTTTTAAATTAAGCAGAAAATAGACATTGACATATTTGTTAATCTCACCTAAATCATTACTGGGCCTGCCTGGCTGGACTCGGTGGCAGGGGCCGGAATTCACCAGCGGGGCTGCCTTGAGTGCTCGTGTTGCCATTAAAACCAGGGAGCCTGGGAGTTCAACGTGGATAAATATAGATAATTTTTTATTCTGAAGGTTATAAGGGGGAGCTTCTCTTAATTAAAACCTTCTTACTCGCATCTGAAGGGTTAGGTAACATTTATATTGGTAGGCACAGGAAAAACATTCCTTCCCTGGGAAGGATCTTTGTCTGGAGGGCCTGTGCCTTGGAAAAATACATATCTGGGGTGTGTGAGCAGGCACTGGGGTGCTCAGGGCACTGGGGAGCTCTTCCCTTTGGACCAGCAGCCTTGGATTATCGTGTCTGTGGGAATGAGGCGTGGAAGGAGCAGCAGCATCCTGGGATGGAGCCCCCAGGATGCTGTCTCAGCTGCCAGCTGTGGTTTAGAGGCTTCCTGAGCACAGATTAATATCTGATCTTCATGCTCAGGAGCCTGTGCTGGAATCTTCTTGCATGGATTTGTCTGATCACCCTCTGTGAGCCCCTTTGGGCCCAGTGGCAGTGATCCAGCCTTGGGTTCTGCACTGGGTGAAGTTGATCCCCCTTGGGGTTTCTGTAAAGCTTCTGCCCAGTGGTTCAAGCTGGGTTTGTTGGCTTGGGGTTGCTTTGGCTTCCTGCTGTGATTGCAGAGTCCCTGGAGTGGGCACTGGCAGGCAGCAGCCTAAAGGAGAACTTGCAGTGGTGAGGGTGGTGTGCCATGGTCTGTGTTTCCTGCTAAATGAACAGCAGTGTTGGGACATTATTCTCTTTTAGAAGTAAGTCCTGTAAATGTCACTTCATTGACGGCTTAGATCGTTGGCATTTAAATGGAACAGAGTTTCCATGGTGAAAACACCCTCAGAGCCCTTGCCTGAGTCTCTGTGGCACAAAATCTGGGCTGGACCAGAGATTTGCTGGGCACTGCTGGGAGCTGATGCTCCGGGGTTTGTCCTTTGGCTTTCCCAAGCTTTGGAGCTGCAGCCCTGAGCTTCTCCCGGCTTTGACCTGTGTGTGGTTTCAGGCACCCCTGAGTTTCCCCAGGTCTGAGCTGTGTGTGGTTTCAGGCACCCCCGAGCTGAGCCCTGCTGACAGGAAGGAGCTGGAGGCCAAGCTGAAGGAGCGGGAGGAGTTCCTGGCGCCCATGTACCAGCAGGTGGCCGTGCAGTTCGCCGACCTGCACGACACCCCCGGCAGGATGCAGGAGAAAGGAGCCATCACCGTGAGTGTCCCGCGGCTTCCCTGGGGAGAAGGGGCTGGAGCCAGTTAAAAAAGAGAGCTCCTGGTGTGTGACCCGGGTGTGACAGGGTGGGAGTCTCCATCTCCCTCTCGTGCCAGGGGACACAGCGAGTCCCAGCCTGGGTTTCCCTTTGGGAATGAGGTGTGTCTGCTCCTGCCATCCCTCACTCCTTTCCCCTGTCCTTGTGCCTCGGGCAGGACGTCCTGGACTGGAAAACCTCCCGGACCTTCTTCTACTGGCGGCTGCGGCGGCTGCTGCTGGAGGAGGTGGTGAAGAGGAAGATCCACGAGGCCAACCCCGAGCTGACGGACGGGCAGATCCAGGCCATGCTGCGCCGCTGGTTCGTCGAGGTGGAGGGCACAGTGAAGGTCAGTGTGGCTGCTGGCACCGCGTCCTGCCAGGCCTGGGGCACTGCCCCCTGTCCCCAGGGCCACCCTGAGCCCCCTGCCAGGGCTGCCACCCCACGGTGGGGATGGGCAGCAGAGACCATGGGCACTCCTGCTAGAATTGTGCTCAACCTGCAGGCCCTGGAGGAAGGGCAGTTCTGGGGCTGCTCTTGGGTTGGTTTTGTCACAAGCCTCCAATCTCAGTTTATNNTTTTTTTTTCATTCTGTTTTTGAAGTCCCCAACACCCAGGGGTTCCAGGGAAGGGGGGAATGTTCTCTGGAGGGCAGCAGCCTTTCCAAGGTAGAGCCTGAGCTCTCCAAAAGCAGGCAGCTCGTTAGCTAATACATTACACCAATCAAGGAGAGTTATCTTAAGCCACAATTAATCTGCTCCCTGGCATATGTTGATAGGGAAGCATCATGCTGTTTCTTAATTAAAAGCAAACGGATTAAAAATGATTAATAAGAGTATTAAATATTCTCCTAAACGAAAAGCTTTGGGATTCTTGGGTAAATGGAGCTTTACACAGGTCTGGGGCTGTGTCGGGCTGGGCTTTCCCCCCTTCCCTGGAACCTTCCTTTGTATGCAGGGAATGTTGCTGCCTGGCAGGGGCACAGGCAGGGAGCAAAACTCGGAGTTTCAGATCATAATAAGGAGAAAAACAATGAAATAAGCAAAATCTTGAAGTGACATCACCGGGCTGAGACAATCAGAGACATCGTGTGAAAAGGAAATAAAATAATCCTGGGGTTTCTGAAGTGTCTCAGGGACTGGAATGGGCTCTGAAACCAAAATTCCTCCCTGGGAGGGTGGGGAGGCCTGGCAGAGGTTCCTGGAGCAGCTGAGGCTGCCCCTGGATCCCTGGGAGTGCCCAAGGCCAGGCTGGACAGGGCTGGGAGCACCTGGACAGTGGGAGGTGTCCCCTCTGCACAGCCCCCTGACAGGAGGGGACAGCCAGGGAACAGGGACAGCAGGAGAGGGAATGGCCTCAGGCTGGGCCAGGGGAGGTCCAGGCTGGATATTGGGAAAATTCCTCCATGGGAAGGGAAATTCCTCCATGGAAAAGGAAAATCCTCCATGGGCAGGACTGCCCAGCCCTGGCACAGCTGCCCAGGGCACTGCTGAGTCCCCATCCCTGGAGGGATTTAAAGGCTGTGTGGATGTGGCACTTGGGGACATGGTCAGTGGTGGCCTTGGCAGTGCTGGGGATGGTTGGACTCGATGATCTCAGAGGTTTTTCCAGCCCTAGTGACTCTGTGACTCCCTGGTTCTGTGTCCCAGAGGTGTGGCAGGGTCTGGCCACAGCAGCACGGGGTGCCCAGGAGGTGCCACCGCGGTGTCACCGCCCCCAGCTCATTGTCATTCTGCCTTTGACTTGGTTAGTGATAACAGAGAAGGATAGTGCACCTTTAAATGAGGAGCTTTGTGTTTAATTACCCAAATAAAATGACATAAATATGAATGAGTGCTAATGGCAGTACTTGCTTTTCCGGAAACCATTAACAAAACGATTCTTAAATGATTTGTAAAGAAAATGAGAGGAGAGGAGAGAAGGCTGTTAGGGGCTCACACACTCCTGAGTTATTACACAGCCAACTATCTAGCAAATATCAGGTGAAATGATCTTGTGAAAGGCAAAAGGGGGTTGTGGCTGAGGGTTCCAGACACTCTGACCTGCCTGGCCGTGCCCAAGGGGCTGCTTGGCTCTGGGGCTGGGGCAGGGCTCCCAGGATTGCTGGGCAGGCTGGAGGGGATGGGCACTCACAGATCCCCTGGTGATTTAGCACTGGGAGAATCCCTGGAGCAGCTGCATCTCAGGCCAGCCATGTTCCACCAGAATTTGGGGAGCTGATAACCAGGGAAACTGGGATTTATCTGGGACAGCTCCTGGGATTGATGCAGCACTGACCAAGCACCTCCTCGGTCCCCTTCCATCACATTTATGGCAGGATGCAAAAGAAAAGGATAATCTTTGACCTTGTGCTGATTGTTAGGTGTGTTTGTGGGGATGTGTCCCCCACAGCTGCCAGTCCAGGAGCTGTGGGGTGAATCTGGGAGTGGGCAGGGCTGGGGCACAGGCTGAGCTGTGGGATTTTGGCAGGCCTACCTGTGGGACAGCAACAAGGACCTGGTGGAGTGGCTGGAGAAGCAGCTGACGGAGGAGGAGGGCGTTCGCTCGGTGGTGGAGGAGAACATCAAATACATCTCCAGGGACTACGTGCTCAAGCAGATCCGGAGGTGAGCGAGGGAGGGGACGTGGGTGGCATCAGGGATGGCTCCAGAGCTCCTGCCCTCTCCGTGGGGCACACGCTCAGGATTCCTCAGCCCAGCAAAGTGTCCTGAGGAAGCTCTCAGCTGCTCCCAGCCCACCCAGGGCCGTGTCCGCTCACAGCCCCAGATTCCAGCCCCTGGAATTCCTGCTGGGAGCTGCGGGAAGCTCCGGAGCTGCCTCACTCCCTCCTCTCTGTCCTCTCTGCAGCCTGGTCCAGGCCAATCCCGAGGTTGCCATGGATTCCATCGTGCACATGACCCAGCACATCTCCCCCACGCAGCGAGCCGAGGTCGTGCGGATCCTCTCCACAATGGACTCGCCTTCGTCCACGTAAGAGCCTCGGCTCCTCGCTGCCCCTGCCCGGCGCCGCGGGAGGAGCCTGGAGCTGGGAACTGCCCTTTGTCTGCTCGGCCACGCCGCCGGGGGAGGCTCAGGGAGCGCTGCTGCAGTGACAGTTTTATTTTTTCAAATCAGGCTGGCCAGAGGAAGCGTGTCCTTTGGCCAGGGACGCGAGGAAAATGTATAAACACAAGCGCCTGCGGAACTGAGTCCCCGCCGTCCTCCCGTACCTTATTTATTGAACAGAGCGGGGCTGGGTGCTCCGGTACCGCGAGGCCTTGGCGTGGCAGGGCCTGCAGGGACACCCCTGTCCCTCCAGGGACACCCCTGTCCTTCCAGGGACACCCTGCCCCTGCAGGGACACCCTGCCCTCCTCTCCTCCCCCGTGCTGACAAGTGCCAATGTCTCCCTGTCCCCTCTGCGGGGACCCCGCAGCCCCCGGCTCTGTCAGTGGTGATTTGTGTGTCACCCTCTGTCAGTGGTGATTTGATTTGTGTGTCCCACGTCTGTCTTGTCTCCTAGGTAGAGGAAAACCAGCCTTTAGCTGCTGTGGCCGGGGCTGTCCCGTGCCCCCAGGAGGCTCCCAGGCTCCCCGGGGCTGTGAAGGTTTTTGGGGTGCAGGGTTTTGGGGGCTGAACCCCTGTCGCTTTGCCTTTGTGCCCAATTCCTTTAGAGCAGGCTGTGAATTGTGTGAAAGGCCCTTCTGGGAGGAGGCACAAGAGACCAAAGTGCAGCTGCTCAGCATTTCTGCTCTCCCTTCCCTGATGTTTTCAGGGCTCACGGGTGGGGCAGCCCCGCTGTGGATCCTTGGTGTGAGTGCTCATCCCTCCCCTGTGGGCAGCAGGTCCAGGCAGCTGAGGTGAGGGAGGAGAAAGGACAGAGCCAAATCCCCCAGTGGGGCTGGAACTGCAGAAGGAAATCTCAGTCTGAGGATCCCAGGAGAGCTCTTCTCCATCACCCTGCCCTGCCCCAGAGCTGCCTGTGCGTGGCTGGGGAGGGGCCACTCTTACCTGGGAATGTGAAAAATGGTTGGGTTTGGTGTCTCATTGCAATGGTCAGGAAGAATTGAGTGGCAGGTGAGTGCAGGAAGGGGTGGCAGCTGCCCAGGTCCCCCCAGGCTAGCCCAGATCCCCAACTTCTTTCTACAGGTTTTTTATGTAACAAAAGCTCAGAGAAGCTGCAGTGCTGGAGGGAAGCACAGCCCACCCCTCACAGCCAGCTCCTGGTACGGAGCTGGGTCTGGGCACTCCCGGGCTCACCAGTGATGGTCTTGGAAGAATTTCAGATTTTACAGCCCCTCCTTTAGTCCAGCAGGAAGGGCTGTAGGTCAGAAGTGTGGTACATCAGAAGGGCTGTTTTCTGAGAGAATTAATCAATGATGCTGCCAGTGCCTCTCACCTCTCCCTGTTTCCTCCTGAAGTGCAATGCAGCCCTTCTGCCTGTGCTGCCAGTGACTGGAGGTGCCAGCCCGGGGTCGCTGCTCCCCTGCCTGTGGCCAGCAGAGCTCAGCAACCTGCAGGACTTGCTTTTTCTTAATAGTTAAGAACCCTGATTTGATTTAAGAGATTTTTTTTTTCCACTAGAGCCCCCTGAACAAGCCCCAAAGATGCTTTTGCTTACGCCAGGGTGGGCTGCAGCAGGACACACAGACAGAGAATGTGTCAGCCAGGCAGGACCGGGACTTGTGGGGCTCCTCCCCTGCCACCAGGACTCCCCCGTGGTGGTGTCACCAGAGTCCCTTTTGCAGGACATCTGCAGGTGCAGTGGGAAGTGTCCCTGTGGCCATTCTGCCACAGCCTCGTGCAGAGCAGCCCCCCCATTTCAGTGTTACAGCACCGGCTCAGGCCCCGCTTAATCTGGGGGTAAAGCAGCTCCAAAAAAATCTGTTGGGTGACATCGGGGTCTGGCACTGGCCCTGGGGGTCTGGGCCTGCTGGGGCCCTGTGGCAGCAGCACCTGTGATGTCCCCAGGTGTGGGGGGGTCACCGGGTGGGGGACATCCCCTGGGTACGAACGGTTCTCGCTGGTGCTGAAGTATTTCACTTACCTCAATTTCTTTTAATAAAAAGAATGAATTACAGCTCTGTTGCTGCGAGTGGAATCTGTCACCCCATCTGTCACCCCTGTCCTGGGGGAGCTGAGCTTTGCTTGAGGCCAGGACAGAGAGGGTTCTGTGGAACCTCTCCAGGTCAGCTGTGCCCTCCCCTGAGGTCCCAGCTCATCCCACAGCTCTGCCCCACCCCAGGTCCCCACTGCCCCCAGGTGTCTCCAAGCCTGATGGTGGCCACTCCCCATTCCCATCCTCCACTGTCATCTTCAGCATCACAGTGAATGGGGCAAACAGGGAAAACCCCCACACCACAGAGACTGCTGCTGAGGTGGGAGAACTTCAGAACCCTCTTCCCAGGGCTGTTATGTGGGCAGGGATGGTAGGACTGGATGATCTTGGAGACCTTTTCCAGCCTCATTCTGCGCCCTGCTCAGTAGGAACCTGCAGGGAAAGGCCCAGCAGGACTTTGGCTAAAGGATGTCCCTGGGAGCTGATCCACAAATACCCTTTGGAGGTCTCCCCATGAAAGGTGAGATTTAAATCTGCCCACGTGAGCCACCACAACTCCAGCAGCTGATTTTTCACATTTCTCAAAACAGAACCATGATAGTTAAGATTTGGGGGGTGGTGAGGGGACAGACCCTACTGAACTCCAGCATCACGTTTAAAACTCTTTAGCCTAAAATATCTCCATATTAAAATGCCAAGAAAAGACGTACCAAAGCTGTAAGCTCTCCAAAGCCCAAGATCAAAGTGCCATCATCTTTTAATGTAAACCTTTTGTTGCATCAACAGTCTTAAGAGGGATGAGAGACATCAAAATAAAAACTGAGACAAACTGGGGCTTTGTAGCTGTTTTTTGTTTTAGTCTCTTCTCTCAATTTGGGCCATGAAATAGGTCAGCTCCATTACTGATCAGCCTTCCCACAAATATTTAAAACAAATTGAATTGCACACCCAATACCCATCACAATTACGCCAGGCACAATAACTAAATTAGCAATTCAACAAAATAATTGGAAATGCGATTCTCTCCATTCCAGAGCCTCCCCCGGGGCTCTGGCCGATCTATGGGGGGAAAACTCTGCTTTACTAATTCTGCAGCTAATTAGAGACACACTTGTAAATGAAGTTGTTTGTCTGAAAGTTGAAATTCTTGGCTGTGGTGGGGTTGGGGGGAGAGGATTAACACAACCCTGTGTCCCTCCCTCTGCACACCCCAGTCCCCAAAACACCTCCGAGTGTTTTGCTAAGGTGTAATGCCCGTTTGTGGAGGTACTAATTAGCAGCTGTGTCATGGATTAATAAAGAATTAATATTCTATTGGCGGGGGGGAGGGAAGATCTCACTTGCTGTTAATTGGCAGCGTTAGGAAAACTTGGTGGACATCAGCCTGGTTCTTTCTGTGTGCCCAGGAAGGCTCAGGGAGCTGACACCATCACCCCGGCCCAGCTGGGGACACTGGGGACGCACTGCTCCTGCTGTCCCACCACGCTCAGGGGCACTCGGGGCTGCTCCTCGGGGCTGCCCTTTTCCTGCAGCACCTCCCCACCAGGCAGGGCCCCTTTTCCTTCCCTCCCCAGCAAGGTCAGAGCCGCAGCGGGGCCGCACCCCCCGGGCCGGGCTGTCCCCGTGTCCCCGGCCCAGGTGGTGGCAGGGATGGGGCCGGGAGGCGGCTGCTGAAACACTGATAAGTGAATTCAAAAGCGCTGCTCAGCGCGGCTCGGGCTCTTATCTCCTCCAACAATACCGGCGAGAAGTTATCACATTTAAAGAGGTTTGTATTACCCTTTTAACACTCCAGCCAGAAAGGGAACGGAAAAAACCACCGGGAGCCCCGGAGCTGCGGCTGCAGAGGACACAGGAGTCACACGGGAGGGGTGGCACAGAGGACACAGGAGTCACACAAGGGCTGGAAGCCCCACGGGACCCTGCCTGTGCTTGGGGACCTGGGACTGATGGGGACACTGCCAGGATTTCCCATGGGAAATGTCACCCCAAGAGATGGGGAGGCCCCTCTGTGCTGAACCAAACCAGGGCTGCTCACCTGGCACAGGTGACAAAATCAGCCTTTCCCTGTGCCCAGCCCCTGTGCCCCTGCTCCCCACAGCTCCTGGCTGGGGCTTTGCCTGCAATGGGCTCTGCTGGACGTGGGGTCACTGAAATCCCACAAGGTCACCAGTGGATCCTGAAATCCGGGTGCTTTTCTGGACCAGGGAGCTGGGGAGGGAGGGAGGGCAGGGAAATGGAGGCACTTCCCTGGGAGCTGCAGCTCTGCTCCTCTGTGAGGGAGCAGGGATTTATTCATCCCTGAAAGCTGCTCCACCCAAGTCAGGCTTTGCTTTCTGAAGGAAACCTGAGGTGTTCCCACAGGGATTCCTGCACGGATCACACCGGGACAAGCAGCTCACAAACCTTTTTAATTGGAGTGCCCAAACCCCAGCCAGGGACAGGGTAACCCTGCAGGACAAGCCATGGCCATGGCACGGATCAGTGACACCAGAGCAGCCCCATTTCTGATTATCAGGGAGCTCCCAAATTCCCTTCATGGGGATTTACTACAAACCCCACACACCCCTCACAGGAGCCACCTCTGTCCTGTGCTGGACCCTGCCCGGGGTGTCACAGCCATGCTGGAGGCACACTGGCCCAGAGTCATGAGCAGCTGCAAGAACTGAGTGTGCAGGATCAGGGCTGGGCTGGAGAAGTCCCCAGGATTTTCCTCCAGCAGCAATTTCCTGGCACATCCCCGTGTCAGGGCCAGCAAATGTCCCTGTGTGTGCTCAACAGCCAGAATGTGAACTGGGAGCTCTGGTGCCTGCACAGGAGCACCTTTCCTCTGTTTTAAGGCCATGTTAATTATGGAAATGAAATTTAAATCCTCTTGACTGGTGAAAAATGAAGTCAATATGCAGCCAAGCACCAGAACAGGGCACTGAACCCCCCCCAGCCCCCAAATCTCCAAGGTTTTAACACAGCTGTGGGGGACCCAGCTGCAGGGGGGGCTGGATTGTGTCCCTCCCCCCCACAGTGTGCCCAGGCTGCAAAATCAAGGTCAGGAATTTAAAGGGAATAGTTAAAAATGGATTTTTGGGAGGAAGCATTTCAGGCTGGACAGGGGTGCTCAGCCAGGCTCGCCCTTCCCTCTGATTTAGCAGGGTTTGGTGCTCCTTCAGGGAGGATTTTAGGGACAAACCAGAGGCTGGAGAGAGCTGGCTCTGCTCCTGGGCAGCCTGAGGGAGCAGCTGAGGGCAGAAGCAGCTGGGAGAACAGCAGGAGCTCAAGCCCAGCTCCTAATTCTGCCCTGGATCTTCTCCGTTGGTGACCTTTCCAAACAGCGACCGGTACAGCTCCGTCCTGGGGAAAGGGCAGAGGGAAG
The DNA here is from genome assembly GCA_013399945.1 of Ploceus nigricollis. Lineage (NCBI taxonomy): Eukaryota > Metazoa > Chordata > Aves > Passeriformes > Ploceidae > Ploceus > Ploceus nigricollis. The sequence goes on along the minus strand of VXBC01012174.1, from coordinate 78,054 downwards.
AGTTACTGAACAAGGTCAAAAGGGAAGCAAAGAGGCCACAAACCCTCCACTCCTTCACCAGGAAAGGCCTGGTGTAATTAAAAAAAAAATCTTTATTAATAAACACAGGCAGAGGGGGCCCTGTGTGAGCCCAGTCCCAGGCAGGACAGAAATATGGAAATATTCCAGCGTGGCTGAGATTGCATCTCCAGAGAATGAGGGCTTCTGTAAGTTTGCCCTTTACAGACAGGCTCTTCAAGTAAGAAAACAAGATTGAATATTTTAATAGGATGTATGGGGCTGTGAGGAGGATTCAATCACACAGCCAACGTGGGGCTGTAATTTAGTTTTCATACATTTTCTTGGACAGTACTTGAAAAACAATGAAAATGACCCAGCAACAAGATTCCAATTAATATCCCATGTGCAGCAATTCTGATAACAGGAGCAAATTTCCCTTAAAAAAATTAAAAAAGAAAAGTGGGCTGGTGTTATTTATCTTTAATTTTAGAAGCAGAGAACGTGAGCTGGGAGAAAGGAGGGATTCTTATAAACCAGGCATTTCTGGGTATGGAGGGAAAGGCAGGGGAAGAGCTGGGTTTTCTCTGACTGCAGCTCCTAAAGCCTCTTGGCTGCACACATGGAGGGGAGTGCTGGGTGCACAGAAGGGATTTTCCCTTCCAAGCACAGCAATATTTGGGTTTGGGCCTGTCCCTGCTTGCAGACACCTCCAAGGGAGGGTTCCCTGTCAGCTTCCAGAGGAGGAATTAATTCCATGTTCATCAGTGATGGCAGAAGAACTTCCCCAGGAAGTGCAGGAATGAAATCTCAGTGCCAGCAGTGCAGGATGGACGGACCAAGTTCTGTCCTGCCTGCAGGGAACAGCCTCAAACCTTCCCCAAAAACCACCCTGAGGGAACCTGGGCAGGCAGATGCTCCCCTCTCCAGGCTCTCCAGACCCTTCTCCCTTTTATATTCATTCTTTCCATCCCCAGGAAGGTGAGGGAGCTCAAAACCAACGTGCACATTTTGGGGAACCCCACAGGAATGACTCAAAGAGAGCAAAGCTTCTGTGTCTGCCTCAGGAGCAGCTAAACCCCAAAAGTGCTGCTCTGCAGCCTGCCTTGGCCTTTCCCACTGGGGGAGAACCCAGGAGGAGAATTCCCTGGGGTTTTGTCTTCATTTTTTGGGTTGATGCTCTCCTGTGGGTGCAGGAGTTCAGGGATCGATGCAGAATTTGCTCCAATCCCACAGATTTTAAATAAACAAACAGATTTTAAATAAACAGCCATTTTTCAAGCAAGCAGGGCCCGGGGAGATTTCAAGGAAGAATTTGTCTTTGCTGGCAGAGCAGTGTTTGCTGGCACTGACAGGCTGTGACACGGAAACTCCAGGTTTTGGGGTCAGGGGGTGCCCTCATCCTCCCAGGAATGGCAAAAGGAATGGGATGAAGCAAAATCCCAGTGGATCAATGCCACAGCAGGGACAGACAGCCTGGCAGAGTGACAAGGGAAGGAGAGCAATCAGGTAACCCCAGCACCCCCAAACAGGGCAAACATTTCACCCTGAAAATCAAATACAAAATAACCCAACCCTTTTTCCCCCCTCTCCTCATCAGCCAGGCTCCTTTTCTTTCCCAGCCTCTCCCCCCAGCAGGATTTAACCATGCAGAGAGTAAAACTCATCAATCCTCCAGGTTTAACCTTGTCTGTGTTTCAATTCACCAGGGTAAGTGCAGATTTTAATACTTTCAGCCCCCTTAAGGCTATGCATAATGAACTTGGATTTTGGTTAAAAAAATATAAAATTTCTCTCCTCCACCCCCAGATATGAAACATCAGACTTGAGCCAGTGGCTTGAAACACCCAGAGCCACCTGGAGCTGGGGGAAAGGTGACTTCAGCACAGGGGGAGTGCAGGCAGCCTGTGCTGAGGAACAACCTGTGCAGGTAATTAACAGAGCTCCCACCCAGCTGCAGCCAGAGCAGGTCGATACAGGGGTCTTCCCTGAATTAAAATTTAACTTACCCTTTATTGCAACCCACAAAAGCAAGTAATGAGCACTAACATTTTTATTTCTTTTAAACTGTCATTTAGGCTGTAGAGGGGATAATTACCTATTTCCACTGTAGTAAGGTTTTATCACCCTTAGTGAGGCATTTTCTAATTTAATATTTTTACTGTATTATCATAAAACCTGTTTCTGGAAAAAATGATCAGGAACCACACAGCCATTTGCCATAAAACATGTGTGTGTAAGTACCTTGGCTTAATTATTTATGCATCTCTTCCAGAGGCAGGGGATGGCACGTGGCACCTCCCAGCCTGGACACTGCTGCTTCCAGGTCAACAATATCATTTAAAAAAAAATTAAATGAAAGCAGCTACAGCCAGCCCAGGTGCTGAGAGTGGCTCTTCCCCCTCCAAACCCCAGGTGTAGCTACCACAGACATTTTATAGGCACAACAGGGAGAAAGGAGTGCCCTGGATGAATATTAATGGATGCACCACATTTCATCAATCTCCATGAAGCATCAAAATATAAATCAGAAAATCTCTCAGCAGATCCCCAGGAATCTCCTCTGCCCCCCTGCAGCAGCACCAAACACTCCAAGGGGACACCAAACTGCACAAGGGAGGGGAGCAGCCAGGGCTGGGCTGCTCTGTGTAATTACACTCATGTTATTGCCTTTTTTAAATATAGTTCTGTAAACCAGCAGAAGAACAATATTAAGGGGGAAAATTCAGTTTCTAGGGGCTGTTTTTTTTATTAAAATAGCAATAGTGCTCTAGTCACTGCTGTGCTCTTCAGTAAAAACACCCTCCAACCAATTTCTCTGCCTTTTCCCAAGTACCTTTTACTTCTTCTCTTCTTCTACCCAAAAAAAGAAGATAATTTAGAATATGCCACAAGCAGTACTGAAATGAGTATATCCCCCATTCCTACTGCCATCCTCCACTGGGAACTATGAATTTTTAATTCACAAAAGCTGGAAAAGAAGATGGAACAGGAACACCCGTGGAAAACACAACTCCTGATGGAAACTGGAGTTGGCTGATGGTTTCCTTGGAAAACTTTCTGCTTGGACCAGGCTGGCTCAGCTGGTCAGAGCAGGGTGCTGGGAACCAAATCTGGGGGTTCCATCCATGGATGGATCACTCACTGAAGAACTGGACTTGATGATCCATGTGGTCCCTTCTGTGAAATGCTTTGTGCAGTGGTGTGCAGAAATTCACATTAAAGGGCCCAGCAAGCAGAGCAGGTACCAGGAGGACAAAACAAATCTGAAGCCTTAAATGTCTCAATAAAAATGAGTATTTCTCTTAAAAAATGAAATGAAAGGAACAGGAATTCCAGGTGAGCCTGGTGTGCTCAGTGCCCAGTGGGTTTTACCCCACTCCCAATCCCAGGTATTGCTGCTCCCACCAGGAAGGTAGAACAGGCTGAAACCATTGATTCCCATTTTCTACTCAAAAGCTGAACCAGCCCAATTCCCAGCTCCTAAAGCAAAGAGGGATCTGCTGTGCATTCCCACAGCTCCCAGCACACATTCCCAGCTCCAGCATTCCCTGTGGATCACTGGGATGGGCTTCAAGGGGTTGTGCAGCCCCAGGAGGTGGCACTCACCCTCTTCCCAAAATCCTGGCCATAAATCCCTGGCCAGGCAGCCCCAAAGGCTCACCCAGCTCCTGAGGGAGCTCACAAAGGGCTCCTGCAGTCCCTCCCTCCCTCCCAGGCAGGTCAGGATCAGGTCCTCTGTGCTCTGCAGATGCTTTTAGCCCCACGGCTTTAAATCACAGGAGGTGACATGTGACCTCTGGCTTGTCCCCTGAGAGCAGGCCCAGGCTTTATAAATATTTCAGAGAGCTTGTTCTGGCCCTAAACAAAGGCACAGTGCACATCTGGAGGGGCTGGATGTGGGGATGGGCTGAGCAGAGGGGGACAGCACAGAGAGGGAGCTCAGGGCACTGTCCCCAGGCATAGCCAGCCCTGGGTTCATCCCTGCTGCCCCTGAATTCCAACATTCCCCTCCAGCAGCACTCACCTGCCCAGCCCTGGGCTCAGGACACACACGTGGGGCACAGGTGGAGCCCCTCCCATCCTGATTTTGGTCCCAGTCCCATTTCCAAAGGAGCTTTTGCAGCACAAAGCACAGAAGGTGCAGAGAAGCAGCAAAACACAGGGACCTGCAGGCACCTCCAGGCTGCTCCACTGGCCTGTGCTCCAGCAGCTCCCATTTCCCCAGGAAATCCATCAAATGCTGCCTTCCCAGGCTGGCTTGGGATGGGTATTTGAGCAGGGCAGGCTCTGGGAAGTGCCCTGTGCAGAGGGAAGCATTCTTTGTGCTCCTCATATTCCGAGGACGATTTCCCTCTTTCACAGCTTGCCTGTTTTATAACAGATTTGATGCAGGAGAAGACAAATTGTCTCACAAACGAAAAACGACAAATCATCTCGCAGCCCTTAACAGGTTATTTTTTTTCCCCCTTTAAGAGGGAAATTTCCATACCAGAGGCTCCTGTCTGTTTGGCAGGGATGTCAAACATCAGCTGTGGGGCACAAAGAGTCCAGCCCAGTGCCACCAGCTGGGTCACACTTCAGGCTGGCAGCTGAGCTCACAGAGCCCCTGCTGCAGCACCAGCCCTCCCAAAGCCCTGAGTTTAAATAAAACAAAATCAGGCACAGAGAGAAGAAATTTCAAGGCCAGGTTGGACACTGGGGCTGGGAGCAGCCTGGGACAGTGGAAGGTGTCCCTGCCCTGGCAGGGGTGGCACTGGCTGGGCTGTAAGTTCTCTCCCAACCAAACCAGTCTGGGATTCTATGATTCCAAAGCTGTGGTGCCCCAGGATCCACCCAAGCAGGTTTAGTTTCACAGGATAAGGTTTTCCCTTTGGTTCCAGAGTGCCCTCCATGCCCTGCTGCTCCCCTTGGTTCCCAAAGCAGGACATCCTCTCTCCCAGGCTGTGCCTGAACAAACCTGGAGGCATTTTCCTCACACCAACAGGGTCAGTGGGGTTTGTGCCATGCAGCACTGAGCTGCTGGCTCAGTTCTTCCAGCAGAAGGGCTTTGCTTCCTCCCAGGAATTCTGTGCTGCTGAACACCCTGGATTGACAATGGCAGAGCCCAAATTCCTCCATTAATCTGCTCTCATGGTGTTTTAATACCCCAAGTACAAAGTGAGCCAAGTTAAAGGCTGCTATCTCACCAACCTTTTTTTAAATTTTTTTTTTTATTAAACTCCTATGTCATATAAGTAAATTAATCCTTTAATACCAGGATTTCCTGCTACGTACCCCCCTCTGCTTGCAGCAAGGCTCTCTGTGACAAAGCAACTGCACCAAAGGGAGAATGCTGATGGGGAAAATGCACAGGGCCTGCCTGGATCCAAGGGAAAGGCTCTAATCCAAACCTCACTGCAGCTGGATAATCTGGCTGCTAATTCAGCCTCCCAGCAGGCTCCACTCTGCTCCTGCAGGAGCAGCACTGGGCTGGAGGCTCCTGTGCCATCCTGGAGTCAGGGGGGTCATCTCCTGCACCTGGATGTGGGACTGAAGGAAGTGATTCCCACCTCACCTCGTGGTGCCACTGCCTGCTTTGACACAGTCCCACCAGAGCCACCTCCTTCCTCTGACCTGGCTCATAATGGATGCAAATTCCCCCTCCCTACCGAGGATCCATTTGCTGAGGCACAACCCAGCCTATATAAAATGGGATCTATTCCCACCTTCCCCAGCTGGAATTCCACGTGTCCCCCGTGTCCTGCCTGCCTCTCCTGCAGCAAAGGCTCCTCTGGGCTCCTGCAGAGCCCTGGGTGCTATGTTTAATGATGATGTATGGGTGGGGGGTGTGGGGAGGGGTCACACGTGTGACACTGCCAGCCTGTGCATCAACAGCAAATTATAAACCGTGTCAATCCCAGCTAATGCAGAGCTGTAATCCTCTTTAACAAGAGATCAAATCAGTGCCATGAGTTATGTTCATTCTGTAATCTGATAAGAAATAGAGTGAGCCTCTAATAAAAGAGTAATGAGAGCCCTTAATGATGCTGTTAAAAGGTAGTGCCAGTTAAAATACTGCTGTTGTTCCAGCTGATTAGATCACTGTTGCATATTTGCACAATCTTGTTTTACCTGTCAGAATAACCTGAGTTGTCTGGGGAGATAAAGGTGTTTGGACCAAACATCTGTGTCCTTAGAGGATGCCTCTTCCTGCAAGTTAGTGTCCTCCAGAGGTGAAATAAGGATGTTCACCAGACTTTGCAGTCATTTGACACCAGCCCTGGCTTCAGAGCGCTCAGTCTCTGTGGGTTTGTGTCTCACAGCTGACAGACAGAGAGGATGAGCCCCAAATGCACACCCAGCTCTTCACCTGGGCTGGGAACTGGATCCACCCAGCCCTGGGAACACCTCAGTGCCCTGCAGCTCTCCAGAGGCAATCCTGAGCCTCAGCCTGCCCATAAATGAACACAGGTACCTGCACAGGAGCTCTCTGCAAGTGCACACATGTCTGACCTCCTGAGAGAGGAGCCTTTCAGGGCAATGCCTGCACAGAAGGTCTGAGTTCAACCTCAGCTCCAGCCCAGCCCTGTGGGACATCTTTAGGAATTCCCTGAGGCTCTTGCCTCAAGGATCCCTGGACCCAAAGGCCTGTGAGACAGGGGCTATCACCCCTCTGTGCCCCATTTCCCACAGCAAGGGCTGCCCTGCTCCCAGCTCTGTGCACAAGGTGCTGCTGAAGGATGCCATGTCCTGAGGATGGGAAAATCCTATTTCAAGGCAAGTCCAACAAGGGGAAACCACACGAGGCCACCCTCAAACCCAGGAGAAACCACAACCAGCCTTGTCCTGCCCCAGACAGCTCCTGTCTCCTCTGGACAAGCCCCAGAGCACAGTCCCAGCTTTGCCTTTGGGTTCCTTGTCCCAAGGCAGAGCATTTACCCAGCAGTGACCTTGGACCCATCAGAAAAACCTTGGCCCAAGAGGACAATAAATGTGTTAAAGTCTATAAACACAGAGCCCAAGGTAACCATAAAAATCACTTCCAGTGTATGTTTTAAAATACTACCAGAGAGGGGTTAAGAAGGAGGAGGGCTGGAGGCCACCAGTGCCCCACACATTACAACATAAAATATGTGAGCAGGAGGTTAAAGAGCCCTGCCCATGCTTGGGGTGCCTGGAAAAGGGGCAAGGGGAAGATGAATTGCCTCCAGCAATGCTGCTATCCCAGCCAGCAGCAGGAGGGAGCAGGAAGTGGCAGGGATGTTGACAAAGGCACTTATTTGACTTGTGTGTTTCTCTTCTCAAATCCAGGCTGTAAAATCTGGAGTGATCCCCTCTCCTGGCAGGGCTCAGACTGCTTCCCCTCACAGGGATTTCTTTTCTTTCTGTTTGCACAGCCAAGGAAGAACCAGAAGCACAGCACCCCTCACTCCCTGCCCACCCACATCTGCAGACACCTATTTATTTATTTACTGGCATTTTCCTGGTGTCTTCCTGCCCCTGTGGCCACTGGTAGGACTCAGAGGGAAAGCTCTGCCAGCTGTTTCTAAATCCATTTTATACACAGCTCTGGCCCTGGGAAACCTCTCCCAGCACAGCACAGTGCCCTGTTGATCAGAGGTGTGGATTTTAAGTGCCTGACCAGAATAAAATAAAACTGGCTCAGAGCACAGGCACATCTCTGTGAAGTGTAATGTGCATTTTCCATCCAGTAATTCACACTTGCCAACAATAAAATTACCTGCTTCTGCCACAAAGGGAAGCTGTTACCACTGCTGCTTCCCTCTGCAGCACACAGGCCTGGCCTGCTCTGTTTAATTCAGCTGCAGATGTTGAATTCTTCTTGCCTTGTTTGGTCCAGCTGTGTGCTGGACAGAGATCTTGTGCCTCATGCCAAGGGCAGGGGCATTTTGAGCAGAGAAGTGAGCTGACCCCCAGAGAGTGGCTCTGATTTTCAGACAAATGACTGGGAGCAGCAGATCTCTTCATCTGGGGAGAGCTGAACCAGAACACCCACAAAAGGGCTCATTTTCAGACTCCCACTGCAGCATTTTGGATGTGTTCAGTGTATGGATGCAAACACAAATGGTGTAAACTGGGGGGGAAGACAAAAAGTAAACACAGCTTTTCACAGGAATTCCCACTCAAATGTGCCAAGGGCTGCTGCAAAGAGGAAGCAGGAATCTGTTCCCATCTGGAACACAACAAGAAATTATGGTCCTAAATCACAGCAGAGGGAAATTCAAGCTAAACATTAGGAGTACGTGGCTGGAGGAACAGCTTGGAGCCTACCACATTTCTTTTTGTGGTGAGAGGATCCAAGGAATACTGAAAAATCAGAGCAGCTGGGCTTTGCTCTCACTTGAAAAGAAAAAAAAAAAACTGTGAGGAAAAAAACAGAGCAAAGCAACTCTGAGAAAGAAGCAGTGATGAAACAGCACAGGTGCTATGGACACAAAACTTCTCATCCATAAGTCCCTGCAATCCCCCAAAAGGCAGCAGGTATTTGGTTTCCATTTCACAAACAGACAAATGACATCTCTCCCTCACAAAGCACAAACATGTTCCACAACCCAGGGGAAAGATGTTTCTCAAGCTTTCTCCATCCATTCACTGGAAAAATTATTCCACTTCCTTCCCACAAACAGCTCAGCTTTTGGAGATTTGGGTTTGAAGTGTATTGCTGAAGAAATATGGGTGGATATGTGGGAGAGCTGTCTGGAAACTAGGCACAAAATTTCACTGGTGTTTTCTTTACTAATTACCACATTAAAACATTACAGCCTTCCAATAAAATTCTTTACTCTTTAAATAGAGATAAACACAAGCAACATAAAAGTCTTGAATGAATCTTGAGAGAACTATTTCAGTTATTAACTGAGCTAAGAAAATGCACATTAACCAGAATGTAGAAGTTGCTGTTTCTGTTAGAAGCTCTTTTTAAGCTCTGATCCTACCTGAAGACACCAGGTGGCTGAGCTGTGTATTTCCAAACTAATTCCATAAAACAGGGAAATTTCAAAATTTAGGACTTTTGAAAGCAGAACTCCTAAAGCAGGAATCAAACCCTGCTAAATCAAGGAATCAAACCCTAGGTGCTAGAGATTCATGACAATTTCTGGTTTGGTACCACAGTAATCACAGAGTGAAAGCTCAGCCAGGCTGCCAGGACAGATGTGACCAAGACACCCAGGCTGTGATGCCAGTGACAAATGGGGAGCTGATAAGAAGGAATGGAGAGGGTGACAGGCTGAAGAACAGGTCAATACCACGCTGTCATGGAGCCATTTGAGAAACATAATTAATCTCTTACTCACCTGGCATCATCATTCATTGTGCAGAGGTCAATAGGTGCCATGAAGCTCACCAGCTTGCTGTGGACATGGTACCTGAGGAGAGCAGCAGGCAGCACATCAGGAGCTGCTCACCAGGAGGAAACGCTGCCTGCCTGGGCAGGAGCAGCTCCCAGAGGCAAAGCAGGGCTCTCCTGGGGGCTGATCCCTAAGGAGTCACCAGCTGGAGCTGGCAATTCCCCCTCCCCTCTGAGAACAGCAATAACCAGGTGAACAATGAACTGAGGGACAGCAAATCCTCTCTCATCCCAGCCAGGGACAGGACAGCAGCACCCATGGACTGAGAGCCCCAGGCAGACAAACAGCCCCTCCTTGCAGCCCTCCCATGAGACCTGCTCCAGTATCCACCTGCTCCCCCTCCTGCCCTGCTCTGTGCTCTGCAGAGCCCTGGAGGACAGCAAAATCCACTCTGGAGCCATTTCCAGAGCTGGGGAATCTCACCCTGAGGAACCTGCAAATGGAGCATGTAAAAACCAGGGAAGGAGGAGACAGGAAAAGGCCTGTGCAGAGATGGCATGGGGCATGTTCTCATCACCAAAACATTGCTGCAAGCTGTCCTGCACCTCCAGAGACAGGATCCCCATCCCATTTGCCACCCTGGGCAGGAGCCTGCAGGGATTTCATGGTTTATATTCAAGGACCTGACATAAAATCTAACAGGGTACTGAGAACCTCTGAAAGAGAAGGTTTTAAACCCTGTGTCCAGGGGCAGGGGACTCCAAACCCAGGCATTTGTGTGCACTGCCTAGCCCTGCCTGAGGGCTTTCATCCAGGCTGCTGCTATTTATAGAGCTTGACAAATAGCAGGCAAAAGGATTCACCAGCATTTGCCCAGGATCACCTTTCCACTCTGTCACCCCTGCACTCCTTTTGTTTGCCTGTGCAGGAACACTCCCTGGGGGATGCTGAGCTCACAGCCCTTCTCAGAAGGCTCCTGAGGCACAGCCTCACACAGGGGCACTCTGCACTCTTTGTCCCTGGCACTGGAAGGAGCTGGGATGCTGCAAGGATGGAGCCAGGAGCAGCTGACAGCCTGGGCTCTGCAGCAGCTCCCTGGGCACAGCCAGGGCAGGGCTCCTGCAGGCACAGCCTGCCACGGGCTCGTGGCCACTCAGCTCCAGCCTCTGGCACCAGCTGTTTGCCCACAGCTGATTGCTTCTGGAAAACCCCAGCCCAAAGGAAAATATTTCACTTAGTGCAGAAGAAGACTCGCCACCCTGCAGCAGCACAGCTCAGAAAACACTGACAGGAGAAAGGTGTGCAAACATCCCTCCTGCACAGCTACCTGCACCAGGCTTCTGAAGTTTGATTTTTGGATGAACTTATTTCCCCTCTTAATGCCCAAATTTCCCTCGTGTCAAGTGGAAGACTGACTGCTTCTGGAAGCACCTGAAGATCCTCAGCCCCTACAATAAACCAGCACATTGCACCCATACAGGCTCTAATATTGAAGCTCTGCTAAAAAGGAAGAATTAAGGAGACAGATGAAACTTAGTATTAAATACTTGGCTCTCCAGGATCTCAAAGTCCTCCATGAAAGGAAATGTAAGCACTGCTGTCCCAATTTTAGAGAAGGAGAGAGAAGAACAGAGGGTCAGGGTTCTCCTGAGGTGACACCAAGTCTCTCAGTGGAAGCACCAACTGTTTAAAAACACCCATTTGGGCTCTACTGCCCTATTCTGAAAAATGCAGGAGCTTAACTACATTTTAATCCCAACCACAGACTATGAGCCTTTCCTCCTTTTATTGTTATTTTCCCTGCAGGGTCAGCACAACTTTTAGTTAAAGAGCAAAAAGAGGCACCTGAGAGGTAAGAGGCAGCTGAGTGGGGGCAGAGCTGCTCCCCCAGGACTGCTGAAGGCACAGAGTGCACACAAGGAGAGGTTCCCCATTATTCCTGGAGGTTTATGAGGCTGCCTCAGTTGTGTGATGTTGTCAGGAGTTTTGACTGAATCCTGAATATATCCAATTATGTGTGATGCTGACAGAAAAGAATATTGATAGTCAATAATTATAGGCTTTTCAGGCCAACAAAGTAGCTCTTCCCTCTTTCAATAAATTATCTTATGACATCTATCTTAAAAATTGCTATGCCAGGCCAGACCCAGACTGACTCCACTGACTTTCTATCAGATGCCATCTAAACTCAGGATTTATAGTTTACTCACAAAGGATGGTTAATGTGCTGGATTTTTCAGGAAGCAGAGCAGCTTTTCAGCATCCTCCCTCCTCCACCACAAATCATGCTGATCTCAGGGAGACTCAGAGAGCTGCTCTGCAAAGGGGAAACACCTCCTGCTCTCCCCTTCCCACGTGGGAGATTCTTCCACTGAGCTCAACCCAAATGAGTGATCCAGGAGGGAAATGATTCAGACATCAAGGGAGCTGTGATGGGAGTTACCAGCAAAGAGAGATTTGACACCAAATTCCAGCTGGCACTCAGTGAGAAATAGAGATTTACCTGAGGTATTTCTGCACATCTTCCCTTGGAGGTGCTGCCCACGTCTCAGTCAGGAAACACAAATTGAACAAGAGGGGTTTATTGGCTCTCTCTGGAAATTCCAGCCCCAAATGGCTCAGGGTCATGTGAGCACCTTTCTGTGGTGTTTCCCCAGACCCTGACTGGGGCAATGCTCTCATTCCAGGCTCCAGGAGCATCAGCATTCCCCACTGGCTGCCCAGAGCAAGAAATGCCCTCAAAGTCACAAATCAGCCAAGATTTCCCAAAGCCAGCTGGGGTAAAACACACCCAGGGCTGTCAGACTTTTTTTTTCCCCCAAAATCAGGACTTGTGTGTGCTTGCAGAAGGTGCCACTCACCGGATCCTCCTTCCTTTGCTGGCTTTCCTGTCCACTTTCTTCTTTATTTTGCTCCGTAACTTCTGGATGGCCAGCCACTGCCTGGGGAATGCAGAACAACAGGAACACAACTTCAGAGCCACTCAACACTCCCAGGAACACTCTCTGATCCCCAGCTGTATTAAAAGCTCCACTTCTCAACCAGAACTTCCTCAAGTCAAAGAAGTTTCCAGCAGGGAAGAACTTCTCCTGGTTATAAATATTTTTTTAAACTGAAACGAGCGTCATCTCACCTGATTTATACAATGAAAACTCGACATCAGGGAAAAAATCTAACAAAATCCAATTACTGCAATCTTAATATAATCTTAATTACTGTAATCTATTTTATTGTAAAGTCAGATAAATGTACAATGCAATCACCACTTAAATGTAATTTTGTCTGTATCGTGTTAAATCATAGTGAATAGCTTTCCATAATATTCCAGACGTACACAAAATAAACCTGACACACTGCACTAAAATCTGGGTGATATTTTACAAGGAGAAAAGTTGTTTCACCATTACAACATTTCCTGATGCATTTCTTCCCATCCCTATAGACAACCCCTCCAAAACTGTTTCAGGGAAGAGCCCAACTCCAGCTTTTTCAGCCTTCCTTGGCTTTTACACTTTTCTGAATTAGAGCCCGTGGCTATTTCAATGTACACTGCTCATGAAGTGGCATTTGGAAGATTCTTTACATTCTAACTCTAGAATTAAACAGAGAAATAAGAGCTTCCTTGCATGGAATTATATTTTACTTCTGCATGCAGGGAGCATTCCCTGATAGTGTTTTAATTGTACAGAATCCTTTCTTACAGGAGGGATGCACAGGAATTGCTTTAACTGATGTCAGAAGGTTTATTCTTCTAAAACAACACCAAAGCAGAGTTAATAAAGAGCCAAAGCCAAATTTCAGCAGTGGGCAGCCAGTTTTTGTGCCACTTAGTGCTGCAGGAACCACTGAGAGACAGAAATACCTGGACCAAACCTTTCCAGTGGGGAAATATCTCCAGAGGATCACACACAAACAGCTTAAAAGCCAGACTGGGTGATCCAGGAGCCTGTCAGAGAGGACGAGCTTCCTGACTAAAGTCATGATGGCTTTCTCCAGATGAACTCAGCATTCTGCCCTCTGCAATGAGCTGTGCTGAAGCTGGGCTGGAGGCAGGGATGTCCCAGCCACCCCACTCACCTGCCCATGGCCACCTGGTCGTTGGGGTCCAGGGACGTGGTTTTCCGCTCGATCAGCTCTCGCAGGAGCTGCAGGAAAGACAAAAACCCCACCTGGAATAAGCACAGCTGTTGTGCAGCCAGCTGCCACAGCTGCAACAGGGGCAGATGTGCAGGAAAAGCTCAGCCCCCACTCTTGGGGAAGGGCAGGGGAACTGAAACAATTCCCAGCCAGAGGCTGGGCAGCGATGGTCGCCCGGAGAACAGCACAGCAAAATCCTTTTTAAGCTACAGCAGGAATGCTCAGGCAGCCTTTCCTATTTCTTTTTGTGTCCTGAGGGCTCAGGTTTGTCCTCTTTGCTTCCTGCAGCCAAAGGATGTTGTGAACAGCTTTTCTGGATCCTTGACTGGTGCTGTGTGTTTATCACCACTCACTGCAAACCCTGCCTGCTGTGCCTTGGGTATTGGCCAAGATATCAACACGAGGAACAGAAATAAACCCTCCAAAACTGAGGGGAGCAAACTGCTTTATGGACACCTACAATTCACCAGCCAGTGAAGGTACTGCCTCAGCTCAGAAACACCTGAAACAGACCCACCTGGAACCAGAATCCAGGCAATTCCAGGCAAGAAAGGATGCAGGATGCTTTTCCTTCACCCTGTGCTTTCCTCTCCTTTGAGGCATACACCACATTACCAGAAAAAAAGAGTGATTCAAACATAATTAAAAACCTACCACTACTTTTTTTTATTCTACTTGCTTATTTTTGGAGATTATTAGGACAGCAATTACATTAAAAAATTCCAGGAGCCAGGCCACTGGTTTATTATCACTAGAAAACAGCAAGCTACTTCTCTGCCCTGTTTATCCGATTGATTCCCAACATCTTTCTGGCACACAATCTATCAGTTTATCTCTGCCACTTCATCACAGTCACTTCTGGCAGCTAAATACAAGATCCAAATCCAGTGTTACACAGACATACGACACAGTAAACCTGTGTAGCACTGCCACTCTGCAAACAGCTGCCCTTAAGGCTAAGCAGAAATGGGATCTTGCTTTCCAGTCAATATTCTGTCAAAAGCAAGGTGGGAGGGAGGCTTGGAGCAGCAGCCACAAGTGGTGCAGAGAGGTGAGAGTGGTTTCCTCCTGCTCCAGCAGTGAGGGGTGTGTGCTGTCTGCTCTGATCTTGTCCCTGGCACGAGGCACAGAGCAGATGTCACACACAGCCACCCTGTGCTCCCGGGGAACCAGCAGCAGGACATTTCCTGCAGGGCTTGGCTCCTCCTGCTGGCCCAGAAATCCAGGCTGGAACACCAAGGAGTGCCACAAGATCTTACAGTTGTGCCCACGCTGGTGAGACAATGCCAGAGGGCAGGGATGGGTGGGATTTTGGGAGGGAATTCCTGGCTGGGAGGGTGGGCAGGCCCTGGCACAGGGTGCCCAGAGCAGCTGTGGCTGCCCCTGGATCCCTGGAGTGTCCAAGGCCAGGCTGGACAGGGCTTGGAGCAGCCTGGGACAGTGGAAGGTGCCCCTGACTGTGATGGGGTGGAACAAGAGGAGCTTTAAGGTTCTTTCCAACCCAAACCATTCCACGATTCCAAGAAGCATTTTTGGGGCTGGTTCCTAACCTTTAACCAGTTCTGTGGACCTTGGGGCTGGGGGCACTGCCTGGGAGAGCAGAGCAAGGCAAAGATGAGGGAGAAGTAAAAAAAAAAAAAAAAAAAAAAAAAAAGCAGGAGCAAGAGGGAAATTAGGAAATGGAAATAAAAGCTGTGAAGCATCTTGTTACATCTAAATAGCAAAAAGTCTCCGAGCTGAGGTTATAAATCATGCTAACAATGGTTACTAAAATAAAAGTGGATGTAGCCAGAGGCTACCATTGAAAAAGTCAGCCCAGGCCTGCCTGGCTGCCTTTGGTCTTTAAGGATTTGATTAGTTTTCTGCTTTCTGGTTCAGAGTCTTGCACCCAGCCCGTGCTCCAGAGCCAGCCAGGGCTTGGGATACAGAGTGAATGATAAATTCATTTACTGAATAAAGCAACACTGTTTTCCCAGCACAAGACTTAAACCACTTCCCAAACGGTAATATTTCATTAAGCCTGGCGATTCTGCTTAAAATTTATTAGTCAAAACAGAAAACTCTCATCAGACCCCATATATTCCATTAGGAGTGATATATGGTGTCTCCCAATGTCTAATTATTAACTAGGAAGTGTGAGTAAATCACCATCAGCGTTAAGCCCTGATGTGTGAAGACAGAGTTAGGCAATTCCAGCATCAAAAGGCTTTGATTTGAACCAGATCCTGTTTTGCTTTCCCTCCTTCACCTGTTCCCTGAAGTTGCAGAGCTCAGCTCAGTCTCCCACTGCAGCACACACAGTTCAGGGAATTTCAGCACCGCCCCATGCCCACAGCTCAGCTCCCAGTCCCAGCTAAAAAAGCCCAAAGCTGGCACCACGAGGACAAACCATGGGAGCAGAGGGAAGCTGTCCATGGCAGCTGAATTCCCCCTGGCAGGGAGTGCTGCTGTTTGCCAGGAGAGCTCCTGCAGGCCTGCTGCAGAACCCAAAGCTGTCCTGACCCCAAAGCCAAGATCCCTGCTGGAACCACTGAGGGGTCCCTACAGAATTCCCCTGAAGGGGCTCCCCTCAGTGCCAGCTAGAGAGGTGCACACCAAGTCCACTGGGCACAATCAGAGGGACTTGGAAATGCCATCAGGGTGTTGTTCCAGGGTAACACAGACTCATTTCTCACTTTAGAGGTCAGTTTTCATTTTAGAGGTTAGGTCTCATTTTCATGCACTATCTATCAGTGTTTCTAATCCCACACTCGCTGACCTTTCTGATTTGCAGAGCCCTAAGAATTTCCAGTTGAGACAAAGAGCTAAGGAGAGCTGAAATCAGCCTCGTGACAAAAGGCTCCCTTGTCTTAGACCTTCCAGAGCAAATCAAATTTAAAAAGAAGTCCATCTACAGATCCCCTGTCAAGCTCCCACTCAGCAGCCGTGTAACAACATTTGGATTTCTACCAACACCAGAGAAAATTTAAGTTTTCGGCTCAAATATAATTTTAAATCCCCTTGAAATGCTTTTTAAAAACTTAATTTTTATATTTAATAAAATGCAAGTGGAAATCACTGGACAGTCTCTTTTTAAAGCCCATTTTATTCAAACTCAGGTTTGTGTAAGATGCACAGATTTGCCTATTTTCAAAGAACCCATTAAGAGAAGCTCCAAATCAAGCTTTAAAATGTGTTATTAACCATCTACCCAGCCATTTGAAAGATACATGCCTGTGATAAGAGTATTGTATAGCCATTAACCTGTGGGATGGTTCGAGACATCTCTTATTCACACAAAACTCCAAATGCATCTAATTAAAGCCACAAGATCAGCTGTCCATATTAATCACTCACCGGTTTAATTAAGGTAAACCAGCTTGTCACAAAGCCAGGCTTCTCTATTCTGCACCACTATTGACTTTTAAGAGTTCTCTGGGTTGGTAATTCCTTGTTTAGGGCATTACCAAATTCCTGGGAGAGGACACCACAGTGTGGGCCAGGAAACTGCTGGGGGCACGAGGGGAAATCACCCCATCAGTGAAGTTTTCCAAAGAGGCACACAGGAGGGTTAAGGACCCTGACCTTGGGGTAAATCCCAGCTGTGGGGGGATGAGAACCCCTCCTGGAAGGTTTTGGTGTTTCCTCCTCCACTCTGGCTCCTCCCTGGTGCCCACAGCCAGGACTGGTGGCCGTGGGCTCGTCACAAAATGCACAAACCAGGGGAGGAAGGAGCAGGAGAGCAGAGGAAAAAAGGGATTATGGATATTCCCAATTCTCCTTAGGCATACCTGCTGCCAGCAGTGATGAACATTTGTTCTGGGAAGAGCTGCTACCAGTGGAACACTTAGCATATGAACACTAACCTAATTCCTGTTGGAAATAAACCAATTTCCACTCTCTCCTTTACCAGAGGAGTATTTCAACCTAACAATAAAACCTCCACTGTAGCATGTCAGAGCAGCAGCTCCCTGGTAGCAGGCTGGAATTTTAAGTCTTAATGCTGCAATATCAGCTGTAATGAATTCTATGTAAATATGACTTCTAAAAATAAAAAGCTTTTTTCTTCCCTAAAAACCACGTATGAAGGAGAATTTAAAGGAAAAGGAAACAGGCTCCAGCCTCTCACTGCTGCCAGTAATGAGGAGCTTCTGAAACACTTTAACTATTCCCACCCAAATAAAAATATTTCACTGCATTACCCAGCTCAGCTTTCCATCACCATCCAATATGGGTCATCACAATAAAAACTGTAACTGCTTATAAAACAAGAGAAGAATAGGAGAAAAGGCAAAGTGGGATGAACAGGCAGAAGAGTTAAATCCTGAATCATCACAAAATTCCACCAGACCCACCTGCTGAATCCTACTGAATATTAAGACCTGGACAAGAAAATTGTTTTTCCAGATGAAAAACAGATTAATTAAAGAGCTTTTTATTATAATCTATAATAAAACAGTATAACCACTTATTCTGTTATCATTAACTTGTGCACATTCATCAAATCTGGTTCATTTTTACTTGCCTAATTTCACACTGACACGTAGAGGAAGCTGCTTTCCAGTGCTGCTCTTTACCTGAATGTTTACCTTAATCAAAATAAATTCTCTAAAATGTTATTTTGAGATATTATGTTTACATCTAAAATAACTCTAAAGTGTTATTTAGAAGAGTGAAAAGGATCCCAAGGAAAGCCTGGATGCAGATTTAAATAGGAGGGAAGAGGCAGGTGCTGAAATACACGCTGCAATCAGTGTTATGCACAGGGGTCAGAGGTTGTGAGCACCCTCAGCTTGCTGCTGATCACTCCTGGAGAAGCAGCTCCCTTCCCAGGTTTTATTTCCATGCCCACATGCAATCCCACACACACAAAGCACTGCTCAGCTATGACCCAGGGAAAGCAGAGCCATTCAGGGCCTTGTCAGCTCCATTGTGCTGTGCTCTCCCTGCTCTCAATGCAATGTTCAGCTCCAGCTCAGCGCCCTGACAAATAAAGGAAAGCACTTTATGAATCCAATTTAATTGGGAGGTGACAGAAAACACAGAGCCATTTTCCTCAGCCTTATCCCTGAGCTGGCTCCAATCTCGAGCATGGGACATGAACTGGGGCAGCCCCACAAACACTGGGATCTGCACGGATCCCCTCTGCCAGGAAGCATTGTGGGGATGGAGGAGAGGGGAAGGGTGGAAGGGAAGGAGAGGAGGAGGGAGAGAGATCAAAAAAAGCCCAGCAAGAGAGGAAAATGGATGTGCAGCTGCCTGGCTGCTCAGCAGATGTCTGTGTGTGATGTACGAGGCCGGGAGAGGCTGTCGGAGCTGCTGCCAAGGACTGGCAGGTGATTAAAGCCTGCACCAGCCTCAGCACTGTATTTCCAGTCCCTGGGGTCCCCAAAGTGGCACCCATGCCTGGCTGTGCTGCCAGATGTTGCTGGCTGGTGCTGCTCCTGCAGCTGGAGCAGCAGGGAAGGCAATGTGCCTCCGGAGGGGCCGTGCCGAGCCCCTGTCACCCTGTCACCCATCCTTCACCCCTGCCCAGGCCTCAAACTGCTCCAATTTGCTGCCACTTCCCTCTTGGGAAATGGCCAAGATACAGTTGTGCCTGGCAGACCCATTTGTTTTACTCAGGTGATTCTCTTCCCTCAATGACCTCTATTAGTTTAAGTTTTAATTTAGATTAACCCCAGCACCCCAATTAACCAGTGAGGGGAGAAGCTAAGCTGGGCCTGCTCATATTTCTGAAATCACAATTTAGCACAGTTACAGTTATTAGAGGGAAAGATGGGGACACTCATCCATTGCTGTTTTCTTTTTAAAAAATTAACATTTCATGGTCAGGAAGCACCTTCTCTGCACAGGTCCTTGGGCTGTCAACCTCAGCTGTTTCTCCACTCCATGATTGTGTTACACCAACTTCACTTCTTCTGTGTTCTTAGGGTCAAATTTGCCCCCAAAGCTGAGCTTCTGGGCCACTTGGACCCTAAATTCCACCTCAGCAATATCTCAACAGATTTATCTTTATTAAGATTTATCTTCAATCCCTGCTGCCAACAGGACAGGCCCTGTCCCATCACCACTGGGAGCCTGGCACTCTCACATGGCAACAGCTCTCTCCTACTCCCCTGGCACTTTGCTGGCCACTCTAATAACTATTCAGATAAAAAAATCTGTCTTTCCAGTGATACAATGATATTTGTTTAGTCCTGAAGTCCAGGCTCTGTGTGGATCATCAAAGCAGGCAGAGGTTTCCACACACTGGGGAAGGGCTTACAGTGACACATTCCTCAGTATGTGACAATTCCAGTTTTCATAAAGCTGGCACTGTCTTTACTAAATGAACTACAAACACAGTGTTTCCCTGCACTGGGTGCAGATTCCTTGCTTCTAAGAATTTTGCAAATTAAAGGAATAACTGGCCTGGATCCAAGCTGGCCCAGTTCCAAGAGAAGTGCTGGAGCAGCCCAGGAGCTCTCCCATTCAGCAGGTAAATGAGATGATTTAGGCTGAGACAAGAGCAACTTTCAGTGCTCCTGAGGATTCCCTGGGATTGTTTTTCCTAAGGGGGCTCTGCCCACAGAGAACAGAGAGGATTCAGAGCCTTTTCTCCTGTGTTGTTCCCCAGGGAGAACAACAGGCACAGCTCCTGCAGCCCTGACACACTCAAGCACCAGCAGCAAGCTCACATCCACAGAGCAACTTCAAACTCACACAGCCCTAGAGCAAAACCTGAGAGCAGAGTGCCCTGAGGGACTTGCAGAGATTTTGGCTGTTAAAACAGGCAACTGAGTTTTACAGGTAAAGAGAAATAGGGAGCATAGAACCAACTGCATTTTCTCTGTTAAGTATTAAAACTCAACTGGAGCCATAATTGCAACACACATTTACCATCACCTACCTGGTGGTAAAAGTCATCATCATCAAATATCTCCTCATCGATGTCCTTCAGGTGCCTGTTGGAGTCTGAGGGGGGGAGGACTTCCTGCAAGCATCAAGGAAATACTGAGAGCTCATATGTGCACACTTCTGTCCCTAATTCCAGAGACATCACGTGCAGCAGCCTGTAAACACACTTGATGATACGAAGGAATGGGGAAAAACTCCCAACATAACCAGCTTTTAAGGACCAGGAATACATTAAAAGGCAAGGCAGAAATGCTGCCAACGCCAAAACAGATTTATGATGCCTTTACTGGGAAATAAATAGGACCGTGCAAAGTCTTTCTGGCAAAATACTACAGATATTTTTTATGTAATGGCAAAAATACATCTTGCAAGTCCAGTAATTCTACCTGATCTCTCAGAATTGAGTATTTATTCATTCTTAAATACTAAATTAATAAAGGGCTTACGACTAACATATTCTGTAGGTTATATGCAGTATGATTTTAAAAGGGACTCTCTGGGTTAAAGACTCTAAACTGCAGAGTGAAAACCAAGTTTTGCTGCCGCTACCTCAAAAATCAGATGTAGTGAGCAGCACAGGAGGGGCACAATCCCAGCTCAAGGAAAACCTCGTTTTCCCCTGTCAGGAACTGGGCCAGGAGATAATGCAAACACCACCAAACTGGAATTTAAATGCTTTTCCTTAGCCATTACACTGCAGGAATCAACAATCAGACCCCTCCTCCTCCACCCACCTCCCAAACAAGCACAACACCTGCTAAAGTCCCGCGCTGATGCTCCGCAGAGTTTCCCAGGATGAGTCAGAGGAATAAACCCCTCCTTACCGAGTTGCCAGGCCCGGGCTGAGGGGCTGGGCCAGGCTGCTGCTCCTGCTTGCCCAGCACGGTGTAGAGGGAGCGGCGGGTCTGGGTGCGCCGCAGCAATCGCTCCCTGTCCAGCAGGACGTGATCGATCTGCGCCAGCACCGAGCGCTCCAAGGCGCCGAAGCCCTGCACGGCATCAAGCAGTGTCAGATAACACACACAGCCTCTCCTCCAGGCACCACCGGGCCTCTCTCTATCTTTCCATGTCACTGGATAAGCAGCTCCAACAGCAGGAGGGGGTCTGGGCTCGTCGCAGGGATTTCTGAGAGGATTTTTTATTTGTTTCTCCCTCGCTCTCCCTTCCCAACCTGAGGCAAGTTGACGCCTGGCTTAATAAAATGCCTTTGCTGTTCTGGTTCAGATTAACTTCTCCTTGATTAATACCAACTCAGAGATGTGAGGAGACCCTGGATCTCTGGGTGCAATGATTACCCATTGTATTAAAGCCTCCACTTCATGGAGGAGGAGAGCCTCAGAGGGCTCTGCTTCTGAGAGGAACCACAAACAGCTCCTGCAGCAGCAAGAGTGACATTTTCCTGGAGATTATCTGCTGCTGGAGATTGGCTGTGATGGGAAGCCTGGTTGAGAGAACACAGAAACTACCAAGAGACACCTTACACTGTCCCAGGCTGCTCCCAGCCCCGTCCAAGCTGGCCTTGGACACTTCCAGGGATGGGGCAGGCACAGCTGCTCTGAGCACCCTGTGCCAGGGCCTCCCCACATTCATAGGGAAGAATTCATTCCATGTATCCCACCCAAATTTCCCCTTTTTCAGTATGGACTTGTTCCCCAGATCCCTGCTCCATGACAGCCATGTCAGCACACACAAACCAGGCCTTGCCTTCCCCATTTTGCCAGTTGCCAGCTTGGTCTTGTCGTGCCACTTCTGCAGGGTGCTGTTCCTGTAGGTCCTGAAGTCCCTGTAGCGCTTGGCTATGAACTCAGGGTACTCCTCAAACTTCAGCTTCCGCTTGGGGAGGCTCCTCCTCTTCTCCTGAGCCTTCTCCACTGGCTCCTCATCGCTGCTGCTCAGGATTTCATCCTCACTGGAACAAAAGCACTCAGGATAAACACCCTGTCCCTCCCTAAGGCAATGTGGGAGTCCTTGTTGGCCCCTCCACACTGATATTTTTGTTAAAGGCCCCATGGTTCAGCCCCTGCTCCATCATCAGAAATATTCCAAACCAGACTTCCCACAAGGCAGAAGGAATTCAAATCACAGAGTGTCTGTCACCCAGACACAGCAGCAACTGAGAGAGCAGCAGGGTGAGGGTGCTCAGGAAGGCTGGGCATTGTCCTGTTTGCTGGACACCAAAGGGTTCAGAAAGTTCTTATCTCTTTTTGCATTTACCTCTCAGTTTTTGCTTGCTTTCCATCCACCAGATGCCTCGTGCCTGGGTACTGGTAAAGCAGCTCATCCTGAAGTTCCACCAGCACTTTCAGCAAGGCCTCCAGGGCTTTACAACCTGCAGAGCAAGAGACACAAGTGATGAGATCTGATCTATGGGGGAAACTTTAAACCATCACCTGGCGAGTTTAGTGAGAGGATTCTGATCAGAAAAGCAGAACTGCATGCTCAGAGATCCTCAGGAAGAGAGAAAGGGAAGGAAAGATGGGGTGAGGGGTGTAAATTGATCAATACATGGTGTGAATGTGATTTTTAGTGGGATGAGCAGCTGCACCCCAGGGTGTTCACACACACAATCCTGAAGGGAGATGTGATGCTGTGCAAAGGCTTTTGCAGCTGACAGTTTTCCTGTATCCATGCAGTGCCTGTTCCCATGGCTCTGGGTTCTCCAAGGACACACAATTCCAGCTGACTGTGGGACAGGTTAACTGCACACTGCCACAGCATCTGCTCTTCAAAAATAGCTCTTTTGTGGCAGCCAACAAGCCTTCCTGCAGAACTCTCTGGTAGAAAACAAGTGTCTGCCCAGGCCTACACAAACTGTCCCTCTGCACATCCATCACAGGCTCACTCTCCCAGGTGAAACACTTGGCACACCCCCACCCAAAACCTAAACTGACCTTACTCTGGCTGGCAGAGCACGTGGGTTTGTGTGGAGAGCAGGAGCTGGGACCTTCCCCAGAGCTTCCCCTGGTGCCTCCTCTGGCACGGAGCCAGTGGGGCTGCTCTGCTCAACTCCCCACCCTCCCTTTGTACGTGGCACAAAAAGAACAGCGAGAACTTTTCCCCACTCCATTTTTTTCTTTGTTTCTGCTTTTCAGTGGGGGACACAGAGATCATGGGTAGAGTGAACAGCAAATCTTCCTCAGGCAGACAGAGGCAGAAATCAGCCCAGACACTCAGAGGTCTCAATCTCCTGCGTGTTCCCACTGTGATATTGCTCAGTTGTCACCACCTTCAGATAAATTATGGCCTGACCTCAGTAACAGCAGTGTCAAGGAGAAGATGCTTTAAGATTTCTGTTGCAGATCAGCTGTTGGACTCACCCTCCCTGAGCCCATGGCTCATTCTAGATACACTCTGACAACTCCTCTCTATAAACCTATTAACGGATTAGGTTTGCTGCACTTGTAAATCAGACGTGTGTGAGCATCAAAACAATTCCACCAGACAAACAGACAAAAGCCCTTAAAAATGCATTTGTTGTAGGTGTCTGCAGCTAAAGCATCACTTGCAGGAGCCAAGTGCCCCCACCCTAGCCTGAGTGCACAGCTTACACCAGCAAAATCCTTCCCACTGCCTGCAACACAGCCAAATGTCCCCAGAGCTTCCCAAACTGTTTATTTTCTCCCTGCTGCCTCTCCTCCAGCAGTAGTGCTAATGCACCCCAGGCAGCTTTGATCCTGGCAATTACAACTGGAGTAGCACTCCAGCCCTTCTGGGGTATAGCAGGGCCGTGGTGAGCAGGCAAGGAAATAAAGACAGGCTCAAGCTGCTCCAGGCTATGAGATACAGACCCCAGCAGAAGTGGGGATGGGGAGCAATTTTATTTGGAGTGAAGGGGCTGGAGAGGGCAGGGAAGACAATGACCATGTGTCTAACCAGGTGGGAGGGCTAATTATTCCAGGCAGTGGCTTCATCACGAGCCTCTTACAGCTGGGTAATTTCCCTGTTCTCAGTTCTCCTGTATTTAACAGCATTATTGGATGGCATTCTCACTTCTACTGCTGGCTGCTTAAGTGTGCTGTAAACTCAACTTCAGAAGCCAAGTGTCACCCTCCTCTGCCCTCTTCCCATCTAGCCCTGCCCTATCCATCTCACATTTCATTCCAGAAGGGGCTGTTTTCTTCACAGCCTCCTCTTCATCTCCTCTTCCCTCTGAAGCCCCTTCACCCTGCCTGCTCTGGGGCAGAGTCTGGCCCCATTTGTGAATGAAGGCAGCACAAACCCAAACTGCTCCATGGATGCAAACTGGGTCACTTTGAAAGGAGGCTGGACACTGACCCTCCTACCCCCAGCAGGATTTTTGTAATGCTGCTCCTTGTCTGAAACCAGCACACAACAAACATGGTTGGAATAGAACCTCCAGCTCAGACTGGACTCAGAGTGTCCGTGGTGAGACACGACCTTGAAGAGTCACTTTTAAGAGCCCACAGGAGCCCCTTCATTTTGTGTCCAGGAGGGAAAAAGTTGCTCCAGACCCAGCAGGTAGCAGATCAACCCACCCAGAACGCTGGGAGCCAGCAGCAGTAAATCACAGTGTGCCTCAATACTCCTCTTATGTCCTCCTTTCATCCAGCCCTGGAGTATTTAGCTCCATTCAGGGATAGCACTGCCATGGATCAAAGTGCCAGGAGACCCAGCAGAGATGAAACCTGTCCTGCTGCCCTCAAACCACCCAAAATCAATTCTGTCAGTGCCAGGGTTTGTGGACACACTGGAGTGGGGGGACCTGGCTGCAGGGACTGATCCCAGAGCTGCCCTGGAATCCACGCAGTGCCCGTGGGGATGGGCTGCCAGGGGGCTGCTGTGCTCATCCACGCTCCAAGGCAGCATTCCCACATCTTCCCACACAGGAAAAGCCCTGCACTCCCTTCCATGACCTCTGAAGATGGGGTCTCATTTCACCCTCCCAAGC
Organism: Ploceus nigricollis; assembly: GCA_013399945.1. Classification (NCBI taxonomy): domain Eukaryota; kingdom Metazoa; phylum Chordata; class Aves; order Passeriformes; family Ploceidae; genus Ploceus; species Ploceus nigricollis. The sequence goes on along the minus strand of VXBC01012174.1, from coordinate 52,839 downwards.
AGCTGTATGCAGGGACACTGAATCCATGGGAAAACCCTTCCTGGGATGTACCAGCAGGAACCACCACGTACCCAGCACACAGCTCCACTTCTGAGCCCGTGCCAGCACTGGAAATGAAGGACTTTTCCCCCTCAAATCAATCTGGGGCTCTGGCATCACAGGAATATCACAGGCATGCAGTGCTTCCCATTCTCCCTGCCCCTCCACAGGCTGGGGAAGCGCTCACGCAGGAAAGCTGCAGCAAGGCAGGCGTTGGGATGAGGGGATGCAGAGCAAAAGCTGAGCTGCACAACACTGGGAGCATTCCCCTGCCTCCATGGACAGTCCCCAGGGAGCCCCCATGTCCCCACCACACTGCTCACACCATGCAGACCAAAAGGAGGAGAGGAGCCCACCCTCTGATTTGAACGGCTGCACACAAGGAGAAGGATCTCCACCCGGCACACAGGTTTATCCCAGCACTCCACGGAGAGGGGGAATCTTCCCTCCCTCCAAGGGCTGTGGGACAGGAGTTAAACTCCAGGTCAAAATGGCCCTCGATGAGCTGGCCTCGGAACAATGCTCCCCATTCACAGCCAGCAGCCAGCCACTTGCACTCGTCATCCCCAGCAATTAATCCCCCACCAAACACGTTTGATTAAATCTTTTCAAGCAAATCCTTTGCTTTGCTTTTGTTAGTTCACTTCTTGTCAACATCTATTAAAATATGCCTTTAATTCTCCCACAATCTTAAAAAACACCGATTCCACTGTCTTCAACTTTAATCAACTGTATGGCCGGCATTTTTCATTTCATAATAATGTGCTGTTTGGAATTCAAGAGGCAGGCTCAACATCAATCATTCGGCAAGAATTTTTCCACTGCAATAAATATGCAAATGAGGAAAGCCAGTCAGTCGTATTTCAGGCCCGACTTGCTAGTGTTTTAAAAAAGACACAAATTTATTAATTGCCGTTGGCCAGCGGAATCCTATTACTTTGGGCATTGATTACAAAGCTGTGTGAGTGATTATTGTGCAACTCGCAGGCTATCCAGGCATGAGGAAAAATTATTAAAGCAAGGCAGAGATTATCAACTCGGAATAACAATAAGCCTTAACATTTTAGGCCTCTAACTTCTTCAACAAAGAATTACGCCGCAGCTCCGGTGTATCATAATTCTGAAGGCTGTCAGTATTACTTTTGGAGCTTGCTCTGTATTCCCAGCAGCAGGACAACGTTCCCAGCCAGGAAAAGGAGGGGGAATTCCTCCAGGTGTCACATCTCAGCCATGGGGCTGTGGACAGGAGCCTGGATGTAATTCCCAGTGTGGAAGGAACCTCAGGAGGAGCAGGAGGGCAGGCAGGATGCCAGCAGCTCCAGCCTGGCACCCCTGAGCATCCTGGGCTCCCAAAGCAACGTGGCACAGAAAGAAAAGAAATAATTCTGTTGGATAAGCCTCAGACAGGAGCTCCAAGAGCCAGCCCAGACTCAGTGTTAGGCTAAAGGTGATTTTTTACAGGTGGTGTGCTTACATTCCCATTTCTCAGAGATTTCAGCACAAAGCACTGGGAAATCTGTCCAAATTTAGGAAATGATGGGAGCAACACTCCTTTCATGCTTCCCAAAACAGGGAGTTTGGGGAATTTTACCAAATGATAGGAGGAAGAGGACCGACTTTGCTGCTGACAGCAAAGGTCTGCTCCACATTCAAGCCCAGTTTGCCGGTTCCATTGGAATGCAAATGATGCAAGAGCCTTTGCAGAGGGGAAAATTGTATTCCCTGGGCACAAAGGAGCCAGGGCTGCACCCCCCTTCCACAGCAGTGCTTCAGCTGACTCCCAGAGAGTTCCAGAACAGCCTCAATTTAGCCCTTTCACTCCAATATTACTGCATCTGACAGGGAGGACAACAGGATCAGACACAGATGAGTTTGCTAAAAGTAAAGAAAATAACTGGATTCAACAACAGAATAAAGGCTGGGTATTCAGGGGTTTATTAGAGGGGACTGGGGGAAGGGGAAGCTGAGGAGGAGAGAAAGAGAAACACTTCCATGAAGTTCATGCTCTGCTGATTCACCTCAACCATCATCTTTTGATATCAGCCCAAACCAGGGAGGGGATGGGGCTGGCAAAAATGAGATTTATAAAAACTGATGCTTTCCATTACTGGAAATGCAAAGAAGCTGACAGCACACATTCCTGCCTCTGCCAGCCTGGAGTCCCCAAGTACATGGGCAAGGAGGAGAAAGGAAGAGGAAATGTGAGATTTCATAGTCATATCTGGATATTAAGGCCAGAAGGGAACATTAGCCCATCCAGACTGACCTCCCCACAAAATACCAGGCCACTCATTATATTTATCATGACAAGCCCTCAGTTTCCTTCTCAAGGTACCCAACTGCCAATTAATCTGAGTTAGCTGACATTTGCACGTGCTTGTCTGGACACTTTTAAAGCCTTTGTTTCCCTGCATCTTGTTTGTGCACTGCACAGACTAACATGCACAAATATTTAGCTAAATTCAGTTTAATTAGCTATTAATCTTGAGAAACTCAGGTGTAGGCAAAGCTGTCTGAGTGTGGTGTGATCCCACGGGCTGGGGTTCAGCTGGATCAGGTCACCAAGCAGGGACTGGCCCAGCATTTCCTGCACTAAAATTTAAGGCAGATTTCAAATAAACCTCAGACATCACCAATGAACAACACACATGGCTGTGGAGATCACCTATAAAATCATTTTACCACACCCATTCATGAGAAGGAGACAACAATTCTGCTCATAAATACTGAATACCACAAGCCAAAAGCCTTGGCACTCCGTGAGGGAGGGCAAGAGTTTTTTTCTCTGAAAACAGCTCAAAACTACATGTTAAATAAATGACCTGCATTTCTCCACTACCTCCCACACAGAATTCCTGAACAAATCACACACAGTAATGACAAACCACAAAATACCTTCCTGGTACTGCTCACAGCCCAAATTCTGCACGTGCCCAAAACATCATGGGCTTCATGACCCACCCTAACACTCACACAGCAACTGCAGAGCCCCAAACCTGAGCCCTGGGCTTTGTCTGCAGCCTCTCCCTCCCTGCCTCTTCCCTCCCACTCACTGGCACAGACAGCACACCCAGAATGGCCCAGGAGTTCCTCATCCTCACTGAGCCCACTCCTCACCAAAAGCTCCCCGTGGCATATTCCACAAAATTCAGAAAAAAGGATCTGATTCCTTCATTTCTTCCAGCTGAGAGAAGAGTCTTCAATGATGTCAACAGGCTTTGGCTCAGTCCCAAGAAGAGCTGAACAGATTCTCCATGAGCTCAGAGAGGAGAGGTGAGGTTTGGGGACACCTGCATCCACATCCATTTCAATCACATCCAGCCCTGCAGGAACTGACAGGGCCCGTGCTTTTTGTATTCATAAAGTGTCCAGACTAACACAATTCAATTAAAATGAACTACCAGTTTTAAGTGGGCTAGATCTGATCACAATAATTTACACTCAGGCTTGAAACCCAGTTCTGCTGTCACACATTTGTGCAGGCTCCCAGTAAAATCTTCAAAGCAAGAATATATTTAAGTCCATGATCTTGCCTAGCACCAATTAATCCTGTAACTGCTCTATGCCTCTGGAAACTGTGTAATCTGCCTGTGCCTCAGTTCCTCCCCCTCCCTGTGACACTCCCCCTGCTCTGTGTTAATGCATTAACATCTCCAGATGGAGGTGTGGATATACTGGAGTTCTAAAAGCCACCCAGGGATAGAGGTGAGAACAGAATTACCAGGGAGCTCTGGGCTGCTGAGTCCTGCAGGCTTCCCTTCAAAATTCCAAGCCTGTGTCAGTGAATCCCATTCCATCACAGAGCTGCTCCCACCCAGCCCTGTTCAGGTGAGGGGAGAGGGGAAGGCCTTGCCAGCACATCCTCTCTCCCAGGAAGTGGAACAGGTTCTCTGGCACCTACAGCAGACTGGATTTTATCCAGAATTAGTCCCTGCTTAATCAGTGTCTTCAACATGACTTACCTGGATATTGTGGAGGATGTAAAACTATTATTTTAAAGACTGGGATTAAGAGAGCCCAACAAAAATCCTCATTAAAAAGACACTGAGAATATACTCATACACTAACTGACACTAAACAGAATCCTTCCCTCTCTCTCAAATGTCAAAATATTGCAGAACCAACCCAGAAGGAAATGAAGATACTCAGGGTGAAGCACTCAGAGAGAGAGGTTTAAATGTGCTGTTTAGTCCCAAGGCACAGAATTTGCCATGGGACAGGACCCAACCTGCTGTGCCAGGGCCCAGCCCAGGAATTATTCCAGATGGGAGCACACTTCTTTCCCAGCACACTCACCACAAATTCCCACCTGTTTCCACCCCAGAAACATTTCTGGGTCACTCAAAGTTTTAGGAACAAAAATCCAACAACTTAATTTCCCAGAAGGCAACAAAGCCCTGTGGGGTTTTTTTGTTTTTTTTTTTTTTTTTTATCTGATTCACTTTATTCAGGTTTATTTTACTACTGTTCACAAACTTTGGTGGAACTTCACCACAGCTCTCCAAAGTGTAAATAAGTTAATATTTGCTGTTGGTTCCTCCACTGAGCAAATCCATCCCCACACACCCTGCACATCTACTTTTACCAAAGCCACTACTTCCTCCATCTCTTGAAATTACCTGCAGCTTATGCTGAGGAATAGAAATGTGGGATTCTGGTATTTTCTCTCAATCCACTGACAGATGGAGACAAAGCCAAAAAAACCCCAAAACCCCAGACAAATGCAGTGAGCAGTTTGCATTTCAGGGACCTCCTGAACTCTTGCAAAAGGAAAGCACAGCCACCTGTCCCTTTAAAGTCCTGCAATTTCCATCAGTTTCTGGCAAAAAACTTCCTCACCTGGGTTTCTGTACATTCTTAACTCATCTCACCAACTCTAAAGTGAAAATAACACAATCTGTTATTTAAAAGCTGCAATTCCCAGCTGTTTTTGAAAAGCATGCAGTATTAGTCACTGAAGTGCCCCCAGTTTAGTATTTTTAACCAGAATTAGAAAGGAAAAGCTACAGGCCTGTACTGAGAAGCTCAGGGCCTTTGAGGATGAAGAGATTTAATGCCTTAAAGCCCTTGTTAGCTCCTTGTCCCTCAATTATTTGTGGGTTTTTTTGTCGCTCTATCAAGATTTAACACAACAAGCCCCAAACACTGGAACTGTTTAATTCCTGACACTGGATGTGGCTCCACCAATGTTTATTCCACCTCTGCTCTGGCTCTTCCTTGCCCTTGAGGGGATTTTTGGAGACAGTTTCAGGAGATCCCCTTCCAACCTCCCAGCACAGTGAAATATGAGTGGCAGGCCTGCAATCTGTGCACAGGCACAGCACAGAAACTTGCACCTTGCACTCCTTTTCTATGTAAATAAAGCAGGGATCCTGCGGGAACATGCCAGGGATTGGAATTTTTAATTAATGGGTCTCTTTAATGTGCAAATCAGGAGCAGATTGCAAATTCTGACTCGCATTGATTATGAAAAACATTAATTGAACGTGCAAGACCCCAAACAGAGGCAACATCTCAAGGCCTGGACCAGACTGGAAGATGCAGTGCAGGGGAATACAAATCTGTCCTGGAGGAACAGCCCAGCACCTTGGAATTGTGAGCTGGGAGGGTTTGTGTGTGCAGGACATTAAACACTGGACATTTGTGCTGCTTGCAGAGCTCAGCCACTCTGATTCAGCACTAAAAACCAGCCAGGCTTGGGTGTGCAAAACAGGAATAAACATGAGCTGCACGGCCACAGTTTGGTCTCCCATTTGTATGTAAAGAGGGTGACAGAAAAAAAAAAATCTGGAATATAATTAAAGATTTAAAAAAAAAATAAAAAAGGGGAAAAAAAAAGTAAGACAGCACAAACAAAGCAATGCTGTCTCTTTAAACAGAAATTCATCCTATATAAATTATGGCCATAAACTTTTCCTGCAGTGCAGCCTAATTAATTCTTGTTCTATACACAAAGGGAAATGCTGGGTGACAAATGGGTGTGAAGCCTGAAAGCTGCCAGGTCTGCAAAACATTTTCTACTTCAATTTATAAGCAATTTTGCAGTAAATCATCTACCAGAACCTGAGATCTCAGGAATCTAAGGTAGTCCAAAGCATGTTGTAACATTAAAAAAAATCATAAAAGATTACAAAAATAATAAATTAAACATTTTAAGTTTTGTAACCTCCAGTCTCAAAATCTGGAAAATGAGCATGACCTTGCCATTTTCACCCAGGTTTGGCTTTAAAAGTGCAAATGGATGGAGAATTGCTGTCTACTCTTTAACACAATTACACTCCAGCCCTCAGGGAATTCCAGCACCACAACAGGGCTGTCCTGAGTAGAAGATACCCAAGAGGAAAATACACAAAGGACCATTTTCCAATTCAAAAAATTCAATCTTTCTCTGAGCACAGAGCAGAAATTTCGTGAGAAATGGAAAGATTTGGGGAGAATGACTGGAAACACTCTTGTCCAGGAGCTCTGAGAGCACTGGGAGCATCCTGACTTCAGCATCCTGCAGGGTTCACCCAGAGTCTGGGATTTTGGCACCCAGTCTTCTGTGCAACTGGAACACCAAATCATCCCCTCCTGTTCCATGAGGATGATGAAAACGTGCCAGATTTATTTTGTGGGTTTGGACAGAAGTGCTGAGGCTGCCCTGAAAGGAGAGCATCATCCAGGCCAGACCAGTGCCCATGCCATGATGACCCCCAATCCTGTCCAAGGCTGAAGTGCAGCAGCAGTAGTAGAATGTTCCTAAATTCAGTATTTCCCATCTGTCAGCCTGAGATTTCCTCTGCTAACATTGCCCCTGCCACTCCAGCTCTGTGCTCTGTCCTCACAGACGACCCACAGAACACAAACCCAAGCTGTGAGGAACATCACAGTGAACTCCCACAGCTCCCTGCCCAGACGATGAGGAGGAGATCATTCAGCACTACTTAGCAGTGGAGTTTCCCTCAGAGCTCTGCACAACTGAGGGATCAGCCTCTGCAGCACTGGGGACATTGCACTCCATGCTCTTGGGTGTATTTTGCTTATGGGAAATACCAAAACGTCAACCATTGTTTCTGTTAAAGGTCTTTAATGATATTGCATCTTAGACCTGTAATGAAACAAGGAGCTGGGGCAGTTTGTAATGCATCTCATTAAGGACATTAATAACATGTGCTCCACTGAAAGGTCAGCACAGCCTTGGTGGGAGTTTGCCTTTTTGTCCTTAATCACTTCATTTCAGGCAGCAGAGCCAACTTTAAAGCAGGAAGCAGCTCACCTGTAACTGCAGGTGAGCTGATTGCCCTGCCCTAAGGCAGAGGATCACAGCCAAAACTTGCTGCAGGGCCAAGGTTCAGGGTCATGTCTGATGACCCAGACATCTCTCTCCCTGTGCATTCACCTCAGAATGGTGGCCAGAAAAAAGGTGTCCAAATATAAAAATTATACAGAAAAAAATATAAAAATTATACAGAAAAAATTAAACAGACCCACACCACAATGAAGCCCAGTACTCTGCACTCACCAACTGGAGCCTGCATGTTACGATTTCATATTGGAGAATCTACTACAGAGCAGTGTCATTAGCAGGGATCTCAGAATAAACAGATGAAGCAGCACCATGCTGGAATTCACCTGCACAGCCCCTCCTCTGGGCTGCACTGCTCCTGCTTTGGGCAAACCTTTGCATTCACTGGCCCAGCACAAAGCTGGTCCAAGGTGTCTCTGGACAATGCACCCCAGCTCTGCACTGGACAGCAATAAGCAATTGTTTGTAAGAGTCTGAGCAAAGGAGAAAGATTAAAAGGCTCTTACAGCTCTCCACGGCGTTGTCAAAGTCCTGTCCCCCCTCCTTCCTGAACCTGGGGTAGGTGTCTGGCTGGGGCAGCCTGTTGGCTGTCACGAGCACCTTCTGCATCTTGATCCTCCCTTCCATCAGCTGGTCCCACAGGGCTTCACAGCAAAAAGAAAAGAAAAGAATCAGTTAGCAAGACAAAGCACTTGCTCCTCGTGAAGGACCTGACAGCTCAGGCCCTCTCCTCTGGGCTGCATTCCTCCTGCTCAGGGCAGCCTTGGCATGCACTGGCCAGCACCAAATGGGTGCCACAAGCTGTCCCTGGACAAAGCAAATCCCAGCTGCAGCTCTGTGAGCCACAGACCAAAGCAGCCCTTTGCTTCACTGTTTCAAAGGACAGCCTGCAAACAGAGGTTTGACAGTTTAACAGCTCAGACAGGAAGAAAGCATTTTGGGAATTACACTTTGGAGAGAAACAAAGTGATCACAGCAGGACCAGTGCAGGAAGTTCCCAAACCCAATGGTCCCATGAGGATATTCAGCACTGGTTCAGTTAAGCTAAGGGATAAATACACTTCACATCAGGAGCTGTGACAGCAGCAGTGACACCAGAACATCTGGCAGAACATCTGCACACACATGGGGCTGCTGCAGCATGCACAGGCAGGGTGCTGGCAGCACCTCACCAAGCTGAGGGGCTCAGGCTGGTTTCACACTGCCAGCAAACACACAGCAAACATGCACAAACCTAGCTGGTTCCTCACAGCTTTGCCCTTCTCCACTTCTTCAGACTCCTGTCCTCTGGAGAAGGTCAGCACTCCCCCATCATCTTCACTGTCTTTGGTTTCTTTTCCATCATCGTGGTTTTCACTCCCAAATTCCTCCTCCTCCTCCTCACTTCCTTCTTCCATGTCAGCATCATCTTCATCCTCATCCTCATCTTCATCCTCCCCTGCACTGCTCCCTGCATCGTCCATCCCCTCTGTAAACTTCTCAAAGTCTGTGATATTCTGGGAGCTGAACTTTGGTGCCTTGGCCTCTTCATCCTCCTCCAAGTCATCCTCCTGCTCACTGCTGGGCTTCTCCCTGCCCTTAGTGCCAACACTGTCCTCCTCTTCTGAGCCTTCAGTGCCACTGTACCAGTCATCTAGTGCTTCTTCAGCTAATAAATGAGAGAAAAAAAAAGTTATTTACTTGGCAGAAGAATTCCCCAGCAGCAGCTCAGCTTTGGGCTATTTGATGTCCAGCTTAGCTGCAGCTGTTCCCAGCCCTGTAACAGGGCCCTGAGGTTTGCCAGCCTCAGTCACGTGCTGACATCATGGTCTGCCAGCAAAAAGGGGGAAAAAATGAGATTTCTTACCAGATCCTTCTTCAGACAGAGCGTCTCCCCAGAGCTCCTCCTGCAAAGCTTTCCGAGATGTGGCTTTTCCACTGTACCTCTTATCAGCTTCCAGGAGAGAGGCTGAGGCTCTTCTCCTGATATTGCCAACAGGCAAAATGTCATCCGTGCCTTCATCCTCAAATCTGTCAATCACTTTAGCAACTGTAGCTGTGGGGGGAAAAAAAGGAAGGGGTGTCTGAAACTGAGCTGAATTCCAGTGTGGAAGGAGCCCTGGGAAGCTCCTCATGCTCTGTAACAACAGTGCACAAGGGAACAGGAGCTTTGAAAAGTGCAGGAAAGGCACACAAATAATTTCCTGCAAGGGGGAAAGGCTCCTGCATGAAGCAGAACATGAACTAAGCCCATCCAAGCCCTCCCAAGGATGCAGGAGGGTCTCTGAGTCCTTCCTGTGGAGGACTCTGCAAAGCTGCAATGCCTTCGCTCACTTCATGCTTGCAGATAAAAGAGGAAAACTCCAATTCAGATGCACTCTGGCCTCTTGCTATATATACAAGCCATATAAATACAAACATTTCACTGTGGCTATTGCCCTCCTTCATCCCCATCTTCTCCAGGACACAGAGCAGAGCAGTCCAGCCCAGAGAACACACCCCACCATCCTCCCTCCCCGCTTCCATTCATGTGCAAGGCACCCCGTGCCAAATTACAGGGTGGGCAATGAGTGACTCAAATCGCTGAGTGCTCTTAATGTGTGCTTGGAAATGTTAATGCCTGCTTGGAGTGTTTGTTAGAGGCAGAGGGGGGCAAAAAAAATCACTTGCTCATAACCAAAGCAACAAAATCTGCTCTAAGCACAGTCACTGCAGGCAGCAGAGGATGGCAAAATGCTGGGCAGGAGAGGCAGAGGCAGATCCTTCCAGCCATCTCCTGGAATCCTCAGTCCTGGCACCACCACAGGATGAAGCTCTCCCCAGAGCAGCTGTGGCTGCCCCTGGCAGTGTCCCAGGCCAGGCTGGATGGGTTTGGAGCGCCCAGGGACAGTGGAAGGTGTCCCTACCACGGCAGGGGTGGCACTGGATGGGCTCTGAGGCCTCAACCCAAACCAGTCTGGGATTCTGCGAAGTCTGGAACAAAATTATGGTTACTAAAATGGGAAAACATCTCTGCTGACCACGGTAACTTCCTCAGTGGTTTCTGAGGCGTTTCTTACAGGACATTATTGCTCTCACACAGACTGCAGGAAAGAACCAGGCCAGGCCTAACACAGGCCCGACCCCGGCGGTGCCCCCAGCCCCTGAGAGAACCCCGATCCCGGACACATCCCCGATCCCACAGGTGGCTCGATGAACTCCATCGCGGAGGTAACCCCGAGCCTCGACACAGCCCCGATCCCTGCGGTCACCNTGACCCCGGAATCGCACCGGGAATGAGCCCGGGATCCAACCGGGAACGATCCGGAGGTCACACCGGGATCCCACAGGGAATGAACCCGGGATCCAACCGGAATCCATGCGGGAATGAGCCCGGAATCGCACCGGGAACGATCCCGGGGTCACACCGGGATCCCACAGGGAATGAACCCGGGATTCAGCCGGGAACGATCGCGGGGTCACACCGGGATCCAACCGGTAATGAACCCGGGATCCAACCAGGAACGATCGCGGGGCCACACCGGGATCTCACAGGGAATGATCCTGGGATCCGACCGGGAACGAACCCGGGATCCAGCCGGGAACGATCCCGGGATCCAGCCGGGAACGATCCCGGGGTCACACCGGGATCCCACAGGGAATGAGCCCGGGATCCAGCCGGGAATGATACCGGGATCCAGCCGGGAACGATCCCGGGGTCACACCGGGATCCAACCAGGAGCCCCCCGAGCCCCCCGTCATTCCCGGGGGATTCGCAGCACTCGTGGGCAGCAGGGCTGTGAGAATTGGGGCTCACGGTACCGGGTACCGGCAGCACAGCAGCCCAGTGCCATTAATAATGCACAATATGACAACTATTGCTTTAAATCAACGTCAAACTTCGCCTCTCCAGCTGTGCAGAACTGAATTAATTCTTTTCCCGTCCTGTGTTAAATATTCTGCAGCCTCTGCTGGAGTCCCTCTCACAGCATTGAGGTCCCAGAGCTGGGTTCTCAGGTCAGGCCTCGCACACAGATAGATCCTTACACCTGAGTTACACCTGGGTTACACCAGCCACGAGCAATTCGGGAATTTTGGCTCCTGGGGTCACACTCTGGCCGAGGAGCAGCAGCCAGGCGATGCAGACGTTCTGGGTTTGCCCTCTGCCAGCCTCTCCCGGCCCCTTTCTGTGCTCCTCAGGTGGCCCCAAAACTCAAGGAATTGCCTGGAATTGCGGAGCACCAATCGAGGCTGGCACCAATTTTGTTCCAAGGGAACAGGGGTCCCACTCCGCCTCTCCAATCCCAGCTGCAGATGAAGCTCTGTGCTCCAGACCCCACGATGAGCTCCAGATCTGGGCTTTCCACATCCAGCCTTGGGATTTCACCTGCGAAGGTTCCAGCAGCCCCCTGTGAACCTGAGCGAGCTGATGCTCATCCCCTTCTCGTCCTGCCTGCCCCCGAGGTGCCTTTAAATGCCATAAAAACGAGCAGGAGGTGATTGTGCTGGGAGGACGGAGCCGGGATGCCGCCGGATCCATCCCGCCGCACGGCTCATGCGGGCGCTTCTCCTACAGAGGGCAGAGGAATATCAGGAATTCCCATCGCCTCCACCGGGCTCCCGCAGCCGGGGAGAAACCTGGCAGGCACCGAGAGGGAGCCGGCTGGAAAAACCCAAACATCGCCCTCCTCTTCCCAGCCCCGCTGGGACCCTCCCCGCCAGCCCGGCTGACATGGGGTACCTTGATGAGAAAATAAAGCTCGATTTATAGAAAACTCAGTCTTTACTGAAAATGCACATTTTCACAGCAAACCTTCCCCCCCCCTCTCCAAGCTTCAAAATACTCAACAGCATAAAATCCAACTCAGTTTTGTAGTTTGTATTTATTTTATCACGGCAGGATGGATGGCTCTAATGCTCTGCATAATCGATGGTGGGGGATTACCCTTGCTCCAGCAATGAGAAATTAAACACTGATTTTTATTTGTTTATTTATTTATTTACAAAGACATGGTTTGGAAAAACAGGAAACTTATAAACCAGGAGACATGCACAGTGTATCTTCCCTAGCTTTGCTTCTAGGTTTTCCTTTTTTTTCCCCTTTGAGTTTGTTGGTATTTTGTTCCCAGATGCCACCATAAACAAAGGGAGGAGCCTGGAGAAATAAATCCGTGGAAAATTAAGTAGCAGGAACAAGTGCTTACCTGTGCAGTTACTTCTGAATAACTAACCACTCACACAACCAAAGAACTAGTGCCAAGACTCTCCTGCATAATTGCATTTTCAAACCTCTGCACTCTTAGAGTGAAAAAGGGATGTTCTCTACCCTCACAAATAATGAATTGCCCTGTTAATGAAGGGAGAGAGGCTTTTAGTGATAGTTAAATAAAACAGACCCAGTAGAATTAATAAAAAATACAAGTGAGTTGCATTAGTCCTTTGGAGTAAAAAATGAGCTTCTCGAAGTCACGGCGTTTTTGATACTCAGGCCACTGAGATCAGGATTTCACCCACTGAGACTAATGGGACAATTGCTCCATATAAATCCCAGAGCCAGCAATGCATTCCAATCCACGTCCACAGAGCTGTAAACTCAGGGGTCCTGGCAGGGCTCGCCTGTTCCTCTTCTGTGCCACATCCATCACTCACACCCGTGCAGAACAAAAAGTGTGCTCAGGTATGGGGGACCCCTCACCACTGGGTCACCCCAACCTCACTCCCACAGCCACAGGACCTGTTAATTCACCATTTTTCAGGAGGAGATGCAGTCAATACAAAGCCACATCAAACAGCAAGTGCAGCCCGTGAAAGTCGGGGATTGTTAAAATATTTCACCCACAGAGTCGCCTTTGCCGCTGTTTATTCTCTCTCCTCTGCCTTTCACTTAGCAGGGTAATTAAATCAGACTCCAGGGCTGGGTTTTAATTTCTGGTTCACATGCCCTCCAACCATGCTGCAGTGCCTGGGACTCAGAATAGAGCAGGGGAATATTTGTACAGAAACTGTATCGATACATTTTCATTTGAGATGCTCATGAAAGGCTTTTTATGCCTCACGGTCGGTTCAGAGAAACCCTTGGCCTGTTCAGAAACTACATCAGCCTCACGGACATAATTTCTTTGGCATTTTCCCTCTTAATTTTACTTTTTTATTCACATGCCTGTTTGCTAGAATGGGAATAGCAGCCTAAACACAGCAGGTAAACAAGGGAACGTGGAACAGGCTGGGCTGTAAAAACGGCTTCCAATTTCTCCCACTCAGCGTCTCTCACTGCCGTATGCGTGGAGCTCACCAGCTTTTGGGACACTGTCAGATGAGATGGAAGCTTTGGCAGGGAAGGGCTGGACCATCCTCCCATGTCTGTATAATTACAGGTTGTTAATATGAATCCATCTTTTAGAGCCATTCCTTCAGCAGAACACAGGAATGGGCTGGGGTGGAAATGTGGAGCCTCCCGGGCACTGCCAGCGTGAGACCCCACAGGGGCTGCAGGAACCCATTCCAAGGGCATTCCCAGCCAGATCCACGGGAATTACCCGCCCTGGAGTCGCCTCTGCTGAATTTAATTGACTTACTTCATCAACAGCAAAATTTGACCCATATACAGAGGCCTCGTGCTGGCCAAAAATAGCCACGAGCTGGGGCTGATCTTGCCAACGCTTGGGCGAGCAAATGTCCTTTTCCAAACTGACCTTTATCATTTCAGTCATGCTAGTTCAGTCAAAATTTTCTTTTTAAACCAGTAACACAATTTATCCATGAAAAGGAGAGAAAAAAGAAGTGAAAGGAACTGGGGAGAAGCAGAAAAGAACACAAGCAAATCCCATCCACTAAAACAAATTACATAAAATTTAGATTATGTACATTAAAAAAAACTCTCCTTATAAATATTTATTAGTATTTTTCTTCTGTGCTTTTATTTACTTGAGTACTTCTGCTATTCCTAACCCATCCCTCATTCAAAAAACACAATTGCTTTAAAGATTTTATCAACCCTTAATGGTTCCTACATTGAAAAATAGAAGGAACAGAGTGTGTCTGAAGAGATGCACAGCCCAAAGATCCTTACAGCAGATAAGAATTTTAAAGGCCACCCAAAGGCAATTTAAAAACTAGACAAAAACTGGTTTTAGAAGGAGCAAAATGTCTGATTTTCAAGCAAACCACATGTGTGCTCTCCTGTGCACAGCCATGCCAGCACACAGACAGGCACCAGGGAAGTGTGTGAGGCAGCCTCTCCCACGGGCTTCACTCCCAGAAATCCCTCACAGCCCCTGGGAATTCCTCTCACTCCGGCTCTGAGGCAGCCAGGGGAGATTTCCCAGCCCAGGTTCTGTGCTGTGCCACAATTCTCACCCTGCCCAGGGACAGACCCTGCAGACCTGGGCCAAGGATCTCCTCCCAAACCACGTGGGATCCCAGCGGCCTGAGCAGGGTCAGATTCCTCAGGAAGGGAGCTTGGAGTAAAACCAAGCAGCAAAAATGTCCCTAACTCTTAGATTTTCCAAACTGTGAGCAGTGCCCAAATGGTGTTGAGGCAGAGCTATCCCTGGATTTGGTGACATCCTGGAGCAGAAGCTGTGAGAGGGCCCAGTCACACCCGTGTCCCAGCAGTGTCACCAAGGGATGCTCCCACAACAAAACCACGAGATGCCAACAAAAACAACAGCAGCTGTGATCCAGTGTGCCAACGGGAACAGCCCTGCAGGGACACCCTAGAAACACCCCAAGAACACCCCACAACCACGGTTCCAGCAAGCCCAGGGACATGGGTTTAGGAATTTGGAGGCCACCTCACCACAAGGCCACATTTCCTCTCCAACTCCTGTGTTACAATTCTGCATTTAATGAGTGAACAACTCTCACATCAAACTCTACTTTCCAAGCACCAGCCCACGCTCTGTAGCTAAACCACCACGATTACTATCAACAAATAAACAAATCGCAGATTTATAATCAAAATATATTTTCATGGACCCACTAATTTCATTTATAACTTCATGGGTGTTTTGTTGGCATGAGGAATGCTGAGCACCCCAGTGCCATGACAGAGACAAAGAAAGGACCTCCCAAAACCTGCTCCAGCATCACAATTCCTTGTTCCCAGCTCACCAGCATAGAAGGATCTGTATCAATTGTTTAAACTTAGTAGATGTGTATTTATCTATTAGGGGTAGGAAAAGAAAGGGGGATTGCAAATGCTTCAATTTCATATTGTAAGAACATGCAAAGCTTGAAGACAACACAGTTATTCAAGATAAAAATCCAGACTACAGCAAAAGGAGCCATTCCTGAGAGGACACTGCAATATCTGCCACTTCCCAGGATGGCAAAACTCTGTCAATCACCAATGATATTGTAAAATGATATTTATTTATCAATTTGTATCCTGCACCCATCGCTCAGCACCTGGGTACGGACATTAAAATATTACAAATCATTTGTCTACAAATCATCATTTAAGTACATCCTTACTCCTGGGATGCAGATCTTCCCAAATCCCTTTCCATCCCCAAGCAAACAGATCCCAGCAGGGCCTGGGGAGGGAGGGGATGGGCAGAGAGGAGCCTCGGTGGGGACAGCGTGGGACACTTGGGCCAAAAGCAGGGCTTTGGCTGCTGGAAACTCACGGCATTTTACAGACTGTGATCGACCTGCAAAACTCCCCTCACACAGAGCAGCCCCGCAGGGACAGTACTCACAGCACGTGCCTGGAGCCCTTCTCCTGGGGCCTGGAGCAGTGACAGTGACAGTGACAGTGCCTGTGCACGGATCTTCAGCCTGGCCCTGCCACGGCCGAGCATCCCCGGCCATGCCAAGGCTGGTGAGCGCCAGGCGGGGCAGGGGCAGCGTCACCGGCTGCCCTCAGCTGGGACACGGCCCCGAGGTCACCTCACGGCAGCAGGAGAGACCAAAAGAGAGCAGTTACTTCCAAAAGGCTCGTGGGGAGGCCTTGCACGGACACAGAGCCAGGCTCTGCACGGCAGAGGCAGCGCAGGATCCCGGGATCGCTCCAGGCCCTTCTCCCACAGCCCTGCATCCATCCATGCCTCCATCCACCCATCCACCCATCCCTCCATCCATGCACCCATCCACCCATCCCTCCATCCATCCCTCCATCCACCCATCCATCCATGCCTCCATCCATGCCTCCACCCATCCAGGGAACGCCGCCGGAGTCAATGGAAATGCTCTTGTAAACAAGGACTTACAAGAACCCAGCGTGACAATGCTTTCAAAAGGAGTTTTGACTGTGCAATTGTTGCTGGATTAGGGGCTTCAGACGCACCGAGCTCGCTCTGAGGAGTGCAGAATTCCAATCTCCACGGGCTGGGGCTCGGCCTCGGCCATGGGAACAGCTCCTGGGCTCCCCCAAACCCAGCAGAGCCCCAAGGAAGCGATGGGAGCATCACAAAAAGACAAACTCTCCTTTTTACAACCTAAACTGACCTAAACTGAGCCTAACACTGGCCCTAAACCCAGCCGTGTCGCTGCCTAAATGAACACAGAATAAACTGTACAAGGACAGAGAGAGAGAGATAGAGAGAGAGAGAAAGAAAGAAAGAAAGAAAGAAAGAAAGAAAGAAAGAAAGAAAGAAAAGCAAGCTCAAATTTCCTACAAAACAAACCTATTTGGCAAAGCCCTCATTTAAAATCATTGATTCAACAATAAAGCAGCAGCCCAGCCCAGCAGCACAAACAGCAGTATTTATCTTTCCCAGATAAGTATAAGTTTGGAATAAATAAATCACCCATTCCTCCGCTTATATAAATGCAAACCAGAGTAACAAAACATGGCAATAGCACAAAAGACAAACAAATGAGTTAGACACGGAGTCCAGGAGTTTAAGAAGTCTCCCCTGTATTTAATAAAGCATGAATTATTTTTTTTAGAAACACTAACAGATCCCTTGCAGATAGTTTTTTATCTTTATATTGTTATTATATAAGACATTTTGTGTTTAAAGTGAACTATTGCTTCATCTAGGTGGCCCCTCTGCCAGGCATAGAAATTAGGTAGTGAACAAAATCAAAAACCACCATTGAAAATTACAAACTATACAACTCCAAAGCACTTGGAGTTGGTTCTTTTCCCACCCCCAGTCCAAAGAAAGAAATAATGGAATCACTGGGAATGGGGAAATCTGGGGTTTAGCATAAAATTCTGTGTCTCCATCAAATGAAAGAGAAGCCAGCCCAAGCCCCGGTGAGGGGAGAGGAAGGAGGAGATCAATCCCAGCTCGTCCCTTTCCATGAACCCAGCAGGTGGAACATTCAAAGCAGGGACTGCAGAACCGAACCTGCCTCTTTGTCCCTAGCACAGCTCCAGCTCCTCTCGGAGTCAGAGGGACTTTGCTTTTGAAGAACTGAATATTCATGATTCTGCCACGGTTGATAATTAAAACGTTAAAATCTGGCATTTCGCAAGACTCCGGGATTTTTTTGTTTCATTTTTCTCCAAGAGAATGAGGCTGTATCGAGGGCAAAGCAAAATATTCTCCCCCACTGCCCTTCAGAGAACTTCAGAACGACCAAAGCATTGACTCTGCCTCAGCTCTAAGAAAAAAGAATTAAAATTACTTTCAGGACATTGAGGTTATGCTGTGTCCAAACCATCCAATTAGGAGAAAAAAAAGTAAAATTACCTTCGAAGAATTAATTAAAATTGGATAAACCGCAAACCATATTTTTGCAAGCATTTTACATTTACAACACATTTTTGTTTATGCATAAAATCAGCATTTCGAATGTTCTCTCTTAGCATAGAGCACGAACAACTGAAGACATTGAGTAATTTGATTACTTCTGAATTTTAAAATTTAAAATGCTGTGGAACAGGGTATTTGAACTTCAACAACTGAGCCTGGAGATGGAAGGAAAGGCTGGAGCTGCCTCTGGCCGCTGTCTGCATCGACACCAGGGCTTAGACTTCCACCAGAGCCAAAGAGCTGCCCAGGAGTAGCAGCTGAGTGGATCATTCCTTCTCAGGGCTATTTCAGTCAAGAGAATCAATTTCCAAAAATTGCTTAAAACATCAAATGAAACACAAGTTATCTAAACATCAGATTTTCTAATTTTATTAAAAACGCACAAATTTTATCCAACATGTTTTCTTTCATACAGTGAATGGTCTAATATGCACTGGAGGTCACACAAGCTTAGGTTCATTAGAACAATAAAAGACATATGAGAAATTTAATATATAAAGAAAAAAGTAGCAGCTGTTGACTGCATATTTGACCATAAAATTTAAATATTTTGGACTTTTATTTTAAAGACACAAAAATAAAACCTGTGTGGGTCTATATAAGTCATATTAACAATTCCATGAATGTTCAACAGGACTAAAAATTAGCAAAGATGTTTGTTTGTCTTTTTTTTTTTTCTTTTTAACCTTGTAACACTTTTTAAACACCTTCTCGGGTTGCTGGTGCAAAGCACCTTACAGTATTTGTGCTATATATTTACTTTATTTGGCAACTGTCTGGGTTTTGTGGGTTTTTTTTTTCTTTGCCTTCTGTAAACAACACCTTTTACAAACTAGCACAGTGAACCACAAGCCCTGCAATCTGTTAGAACATCTACAGAAAAGAAAATGAACTATTTTGGTTGGCTGCTCAAAATCTTTTGCTTTTGAACAAGAGGTTTTTCTAAAACAGGATTTATTAGTAAAACATTGAGCTCCTGAATTTAACATTAGACGTAAACAGTTGACTGTTTTTAGTTCAATAGAGTCTTTTTGTTTAGCTTTTCTCTCTCTGTGAAGGTAGAATACTTTTTGTTTGTTTGTTTGTTTTTTCAAGTCATTTTCGTTAGAGGTCTGGGTGGTGACCTTTGCTATGATGAGGAGGTTTTGTACGTGTAGCTTTGTGAAGGTAGAAGAGTTGGTGCTGAGGGCTTAACATTTAGTATTTGCTATTTTTGGAAAAAAAAAAAAACCAAAACAACAAACCAAAACAACTGAAACAAAACAGAAAAGAAAAAAAAGAAAGGAAAATGGAAAAGTTGTCCCACCTGATCGTCAGCAGGCTGAAATGGCTGAAGCTAAAAAGAGTTTCTTGTTGTCGAACTTTCTGAGAGACAAAAATGAACAGATTCATAATGCCAGAACCATCCTTAACCAGGAACGCTATAGAGAGTTCTTGAAGCTTTTTTTCCCCTTTTCTTTGACCTCTCCTTCATTCAATTATTTTTTAAATTTTTTTTTTTTTAAACGAGAAGTTTCTAAGGATTGTGGCTCTTAGGATGACATCCAACAGGGTAATCAAACTTACGCCATCCTACGGAATGGCAGCACTTTTACTGTACAGCTTCCCCAGTTTCTTTGTCAATGGTACAAAAAAGTCCCCTTGCTTGTTTGATACAACCATAACATGGAGATTGTCCTGGTCTAGAGCAAAGCTTGCCTTGGAGCGATTGGATTCAGTTCGTTCCCAAGGTAAAATTGTCTTAGGGCGGGAGAGATGTTATATGAATTCATTTCTGTACACCATAACAATAAGCAGACTAGATGATCATCACTTACTTAGACCCAGTTTGTTTAAAGCTACCACACAGCTGCTTCGTTCATCTCTGGAGGGTGGGACAAGTGATTGCCGTAGTTAGCACCACCGTTGACGGATATCGACGAAAATGGGGGGCTGGGGCCAAAAACTTCTGCGGACATGGAGTGCAAGGACCCGGGCAGGTTGGGTTCGGGGCTGGGCGAGTCTCCCGGGGGGTGCGACATGATGTCAGTGAAGCGCTGAGCCTCACTCGAGGGGTGATGTCCGGGCAGGGGGTGGTCCATGGCCCCCAGCGGGGTCCCTGACGGCCCCGAGGAGGGCACGAACGGGAGATCCACGGGGGTCTGCGCTTGAGACGAAGGCGGTCCTTGCGGGAAGAAATCGTAATTGCTTCCAGGGCCGTAATACTCGCTCTGATAATCTGGCGGACAAAGAGAGACAGAGGGAAGGTAACAGGCGGGCAGGTNGGAGAAGGGTCCGTTGGGGATGAGCTCGCCGGGCTCCAGCCGGTCCACGAGCGGCCGCATCCTGCGCGGGCTGCGGAAGAACGCGTGTCGCCGGGCGCCCAGCGCGCTCAGCTGCTTCATCCGCCGCTCCTTGGAGCGCCGGTTCTGGAACCACACCTGGCAGGGCGGCGGGAGAGGCGCCGGTCACGGGAGCCGCGGGTCCCGCTCCTGGGAGCCCGAGAGGGGCCGCGCTGCCCCCTTCCCCTCCATCCCCATCTCCATCCCCATTCCCGGGCTGCGCTTTTCCCCTTTCCCGGTCTCTCGTGCCCGGTGCGCACCGAGCCGCGCTCCAAGCGCGGCCGAACCCACGCGTGACGGCGGCCCCGCTCCCCACCGACTGCAGGTCACGAATGATTGAGGTAATTNAATGATTGAGTTAATTCTTATTACCCTGACAAGATTACTGCTAATTACCCTCACACTGAGCCTCTCCAATCTAACCTCGTCTTTAATGGTCCTTTAACCCCCCATTACCCCAGCGCTGCGGGTTTATAAACCTTTTAATAATTCCAGCGCGTTGTCATTCTTATTTACCCATTAACCCCTCACATTTCTGGTTATTAATTTCGATACTGTTTGCAGCTTCTTTAGGGCTTTTGCGAATAAACCCGCGGCTCTATCCCCGCCGAACGACCGAGGCTGAGGAAGCGGGAAGCACCGGGAAGCTGCCGGGACGCCTCGGTAATAACGATTTCAAAGGCTGGCGGGACTTCCCCGGGCCCCGCAGTGCGGAGGGTGACGGGCACCGGCCCCTCCTCGCCCCCGCATCCCCCGGAGCCGTGCCCGGTGCCCGGAGGCGGCGGTACCTGGATGACCCGCATGTTGAGGCCGGTCTCCTGTGCCAGCTGCTCCCTGATGTGCCGGGTGGGTTTTGGGGTGGCCGCGAAGGCGGCTTTCAGAGTCTCTAGCTGTTTGGCTTTGATGGTGGTGCGGGGTCCCCGCCGCTTGGCCCCCAGGTTCTGGTCGTCGTTTTCGTTGCTCCCCGTCTCCTTGTCGGACACGTTGGCGCTTTCCGAGTCCTTGGCGTCGTCCTGGGAGGGGTCTTGAGAGTCGGGGGACAGGCTGGGGTCACTGCCGGTGGTGGCTGGGGAGAACAAACCCGGGTCACGCTCAGCCGGGGGGAAACACCGACCGCGAGGGACGGGCCGCGGTGGGACCGGGGGAGAGGAGAAAGGAGGGAGACGAAAAAGGGAAGAAGAAAAAAAGAAGGGAGACAAGAAGGAGAGGAAAAGAAAGGGATAGGAGAGTGAAGGGAGAAGCGAGAGGAGGAAGACAAGGGAGAGGAGAGAAAGGAGGGAGAGCAGAAAGGAGAAGACAGGAGAAAGAAGAGAAGAAGGAGGAAGGAGAGGAGCGTCTCATCCCAAGGAGCAGCCGGTGCTGAGCGCATCCCCGCCCTCATGCCCCCGGCCGCGCTCCCTCACCTGAATGCAGGCTGTTTTCTTTGGCAGTATTGCTGTTATTTAGGTAATCTTCTTTGCAGACAAACTTGTTCTCGTCTATGATGTAGAGCTCCTCGCCGGTGGAGAGTTGCTTGTTACACATCATACACGTAAAACAGTTCAAGTGGAACACTTTGCTCCGCGCCCTGCGGACCAGGTCGCTGGGGGAGATGCCCTGGGCACAGCCCGCGCACTTGGTCCCGAAACACCTGCGGGGAGAGGCCGGGCAGCGGTCAGCAGCGCCCGCCGAGCGCGGGCCTCGAGCCGCGGCCTCCACACGCCCTGCTCGGCCACGGAAAACGGGATTAAACCAAATACAGCATCCCTGCAGAGCGCTCTCTCTTCTGGATATTATAGCTTTTAAAAATAAAAATCAAACCCGGCCTGGGCAGGGCTCGGCATCGCCGAACGCCGGGGCTGCGCTGCCCGGGTGTCCCCGCGCCGCGACACCCGCATGAAGGACGCTCTGACAAACAGCTCGCAGAAATTCTACACGTTCTGTATGTCCGTACCGGCCTCGGCCGCGCTCCGGCCGGAGGAGCCGCCGGTGCGGGCAAGGCCGGCGCGGGGAGCCGAGGGATGGCGGGGCCGGACCCGCTACGGGGCCGGAGGCCTCCCGTGCCCCGCTCATCCCCGCGGGGCTCTGGGGACCGGCACCGGAGCAGTGCCGGGTCCGTTCCCGGGGAGAAGCGG
>VXBC01012174.1:10117-23456 GCA_013399945.1 Ploceus nigricollis | reverse complement strand
GGGGGGGCTATAAAAAAAGAGGGTGAAGCGAACCCCCGGAGGATGCACCGCTCCCGGCTCATCCATCTTCATTGTCTCCGTGTGTGCAAAAGCAACTCCGGTCTAAGGAAAAGCCACTATCAAAGCCATGGCTTTATTTTATATCCTATAGATCAGGAGGGAGGCAAAGCTTTATTTTCGCCCAGAGACAGATATTTTATTTCTCTCTTACGGTTTTATGTGTGAGAGATGTCAAAAAGGTAAAATAGATTGCTAATGCATAGGCAAAACGAAGCTGTTTTGGCATGCTCTGTGTCAGGAGGGCTCCCGGGGAGCGCGGGCTGGGGATTTAGGGCTGATGGGGGACTCGGGGGGATTCTGCTAAAACATCTCTCTCCATAAATCCAGCCGCATGGTCAGCGCGAGCGGNGGTGGGACAGCGGAGCGGGATCCTCCACTCGGCAAAGGGCAGATAAAAGGCGAATAAAAGAGAAAAGAAAGAAAAGTGGAGAGGTANGCGGCAGGAGGAGTTTTAAAGGGGAAGAGTTGGAGCGCGGCGGAGCGGAGCGGGATCCCGGCGCCGCTGCCCGGCCCGGCCCGGTCCGGTCCCGTCGGGATCCCGGGGGTCGCAGCCGCCCTTCCCAGCGCTCCTCCCGGCGGAGCTGCGGCGCTGGGGACCGGCCCGAGCCGCTGCCGGCGGCACAAAGCGCTCCCGGCTCATCCCGCCCGGCCGAGGCGCGCCCCCCACAACCTCCTCGCCTGATTTTATTTCAATCTTTCATTCTATGGTTTTTTCCCCCCAAAACAAGCACCCATCCCCCGACCATCGGCCCAACTCCCGGAGCTGCGGCTGCTCAGCATCTGCCTCCTCGACCCCGGCAGCGGATCCACACGGACCTTTTCCAAAGTTAAAATATATCTCCCCAAGCTGCAACAATTTTCATACTTTTTGACCTCGGGGATTTACTTAGCGCGTTAAGTTCAAGGCTCAGAAGCCCAGGGCTATTACTCATTTAGGCACTCCCACCACCAACACTTTTCACCACATATTTTATCATTTGACTTCCTGGCTTAAATTCATGTTATGGCAAATAATGGATGGTAATACTTTCCCCCTTCCCCATGTTAATTGTCTTGTCTGACAGCCTCCGCATTTGAAGTGATTTAAAGCAAACAAGGGTGCAGCGAGAGCAGGAGACAACCCAGCACAAAACCCCGGCGGGAGCCCCGCGGCTCCGGCTCTTCCCTCCCGGCTCGGGGGCTGGGTCCGGGGCACAGCAAAGCCTCCCCCAAAAGCATCGTCCAGCCCTCGCTGGGCTCCTGCAGCGCCGAGGCCGCTTCTTCCCAGCGCCCCGCAGCCCCCGGGGTGACACGGGGGGACTCAGCCCTGCCTCGGGCCCCTCTGGCTCTGCTGCCCAAAAG
The DNA here is from genome assembly GCA_013399945.1 of Ploceus nigricollis. Classification (NCBI taxonomy): domain Eukaryota; kingdom Metazoa; phylum Chordata; class Aves; order Passeriformes; family Ploceidae; genus Ploceus; species Ploceus nigricollis. Next base: position 22,055 of record VXBC01012174.1, on the reverse strand, counting down.
ATCTCTTCCTTGAAATGGGGAATCAGACCAGAGTGCTATTTGCAAATTAAAAAATGCAAGGTGTACTTGATTAGGAAATTAATTATTTCAGTACCCCCAGGATTATATTGTTTTTCTAAGTTCTGTGGGCCTGTGTAATTTACTAATTTCACAGTGGCTGAACTTCCCTGGGAGTGAGAGTCAATCTCCCCTCTCTGACAGGCGGATCTTGCGCCGAGGCAGCGGCTCCTCGGCAGGGTCGGAGGGAAGGGGGAGCCCAGAGCTTTCCCTCTGCTCCTGCCGCTGACCTGCTGCGTGACCCTGGCCAAAATCCTCGTCCCTGCTCTTTCTGAGCGTGGGCAGTGCCTCCCTTCCCACCCGGAGCGGCTCCTCCTGCTGAGAGAGGAGCACCCGCACTGCCCAGCGCTGGCGCTGCCCGCCGTGCCCAAGGAACACGGGCTGCTGCTCCTCAAGATCTGCAAAGAGGATTCTCAACACAGAAGGGTTTTTGTCACCAGCAGAATGTCAGGTTTTGGTGCTGACATCACTGTCATGCAGAACGTTTGGGAAAGGTAACTGAAATCCCAACAAACAGGACTGTGGCAGGAAAATGCAGCTGCAGGGGCAGAGCTGGGCTCAGCATCCCCTGGGCCAGGCACCTCAGCACCACACTCCCCTCACAGGGACGGAATGCAGAGCTCCTGTGCTTGTGGCTGTCAGCTCTGTCCTGACTAATCTATCTACAGATTCTGCCATTTATTACGGTGCTAGATCACATCCTATTTATGTGACTGTCTATTTTCAAGGACCTGAGAGGCCGTGGAGGCTCTGGCCAGCCTGCCCTTGCTGCTCCCCACAGCCCAGCCCGGGCAGCTGCGTTAGTGCAGCCCGAGCCCAGCAGAGTCCCCGGCTCCTGGCTGCCTCCACAGGCACATTCAGAGCCGCTGTTTCCTTCCCCTCACCCCTGAGTGATGCTCCAGGCGTGCCTGACGTGCACACAGCTCATCTCAACACCACGGCGGGGACGTGGCACGCACAGCCACAACCCCACATCCCCGAGATGCATCAGCATGCTGTGCTCAGGATGAATAAAACCAAATAATTCTGGGCTAGGATGTGAGATTTCCCTAGTTCCAGCTAATTTTAACAGGGGTTGAGCTCCATCCCCATGGGGATCCTGCTGTCCCAAGCTGTGCCCTGGGGCAAGTCCCCACACAGGACAGAGTCACACGCTGGCACTACCAAGGGCCAACCCTCCACTCTCAGAAGCACTTTAAAAAACAAATATTGTTCTAAAAAATCCATCCTTGGCATTTTTGTGGCTCTTCACAGCGTGTCACCGAGCTCTGGGCCCAGGAGCTCTGTGCCAGCCCAGCCCCAGGGTGCTCCTCCTCTCTCCAGAACACCCACCCCCAAACCAGCATCACCATGAAGGCACTGGAGATCTTCCCTTGCAAACAATTAAACCTTGTTTCCCCAAACCCTGGTGAACAGATTCACCGAGTGCCTTCCTCCTGCCTGTGAAATGTCACCATTTCCACCGAGAACAAGTGGCTGCAGGAGCTGGGATGTCTGTGCTGGTGATGTCACCCACGCATGAGAACAGAAACTTCAGGCTCAGAAAGTGTGAGTCTGCAGAGTTCCCTTCCAATGGGGCTTTGTCAGTCCTTGAAATAAAATCTCCACGTCTGTAATTATCAATATTTGTAAAGCCTCTAAGACTGCAGAAGGACTGGCTGAGAGAACTGGCATGGTTATTAGAGAAATGCATTATTAACCATTAATAACCATCAGCTGCTGAGGAGGCTGCTCCTAATGATGTACAGCTTATTTCCTTACGGGTGTGCTAATAAACAAAACTGCTTTTTAGACTCTGCTGTATTTATTCCACATCCACCCTCAGACCAAGTGAGTTTCTCTCCCCACAGCATCATCTCTCTGCTCCCCCACTGCAATCCCTCTTCCTCTCCTACTGTGCCAGGGAGAGACCAGGGACACAGAGCCCTGCCCAAGCAGCACCCCAGAGCCCTGCTGCCCCTGGACGTGGCCTGACATCCTTCTGGGCCATCCCAAAGGCTCCCTTGACCTCGGTGATGGGCGTTTGTCCCACCCCAGCCTGGGTTTGTGGGAGTCCCTGATGGACCCCGAGCCCCGGATCATCTGCACACTCCCCAGCCCGCCCAAACTCACCCCAAAGGTTGTTCCCTGCTCTCCCTTCACTGCAAAGCCAGAGAAGCTGCTCCAGAGCTCAGGAAGGAGGGGTTTCCTCCCCTCTGTGCCTCTCCCAGCAGCTCTGTGCCCGTGCTGTCCGTGCCCAAGGTGAGGAGCACGGGAGCAGCTCCGGGCCCTGCACACAATCCCTGCTCCTCCCTCACACAACCAACGAGCTGCCCACTCCAAACAAACCCTTCCTGCAGGAGACTGTCCAGAGGAAAAGCAGCTGGAGGTGGGCACCAATAAAGCCCCAGACCCTTCAGTTTTTTGTGCAAACCCCTGTCCTGGGCACCCCAGGGCTGTGCCAGTGCTTGGTGCCCACCTCGACTCACGCTGCCCCCACACCTGTGGAACCAGGCTGCTGCTCACAAGCTGAAATAACCCATGAGTGTTCAGAATTTAGGGGAAAAGAGGAGGGAAAATGTTTGAAAAGAGTAGTTTTATAATTCTAGAATTAACAGAAAATACCCTTTTCCTTTGGGATCCCCCTGTGAGGTTCAGCCAGGGAAGGGGGTGAGGCTGGGCCAGGCAGCTGCTCCCAGAGCCCAGACCCAGGGCAGGAAAGGGGGAAACCACTTGCCACTTGAAAATTCACATTTTTCTTGTTCCTGTGAGAATCAGGAAATCCACATTGCCACTAGAACTGGGAAATGCACCTTTGGAGGGGAGTGCTCAGTGTGGGCTCTGCCAGGTGAAGGAGTCCCTGGGCAGGGAAGAAATTCCAAGATAAAGGAAAAAATTCCCTACAGCAGGAAGCCACATGAAAACCTGCTCATCTTTCACTGCCCTGACACGTTGCTGCTTTTTTGTGCATTTAAAAAAATCAATGAATCTCCTGAGTTAATATGAAAACAAAAAAATTACAGTTAAAACAACTCTGAAATGGTCATACAGCCAAATATATGCATTAGATGTTAAACCTTCTATCAGAGAGCTCAGCTGGAATTTATTTTTTTTTCATAAATCTGCAAAATATAATTAAATCGGTGATGGTTAAAAAAAAAAAGAAAAAAAAAGAGCCTGGTCCAAACCCTTATAAGGATATTTCAGCCATGCTGAGGTTCCTTTTCCATAAATGTTAAGCAGACATCTGTAAACATAATTGGAATTTACTGCACACGTGAATAACTGCATATAAATGAGCCTGGATGGTTGGGGTTTGGGAAGGGCTGCAGGTGCCCCCCCTTGCCCACAAGGCTCTGGCACATCCCAGCTCAATTCCAAATGTCAATTCTCTACATTTTAATTTTTTTTTAAATAATTTTTTTTCCCTGGCTGTTGCCTTGTTACATTTATCATAAAGCCTCCATAGATGAGACATCCTGCGGAATTTTGTGCGTCCCCAGGTTTGTTTACCAGGCTGATAGTTATTCTTTTGGAAAATGCAGAGTGGTATTGTCAGGCATTGCTTAATATTAATGACAGAGATCTGGGCACCGGAGAGAGCTGAATGAGCACAACTTCATTTCACCATTCCTCATTTTTTTCCCACTTTTTTTTCTCCCTTCCTTTCCTTTTCTTTGCTTTCTCCTTTGTTATGGGAAATCCGTGCAAGGCACGGAGCCCTCTGGCCCTACACCCGCCGGGATCAGTGGGCAGATCCCTGGTTCTGAAATCAGTGGGAAAACATCCAATTCCTGTGGCCCAGGGCCGAGCCTCTCAGCACCCGCTGAACTCCGTGCCCGGGGGCTGGGAAGTCCTCCTTAAACCCCGTGTGCCCCGCGGGGAAGGTGCCTCTCCTCCTCACCTCCTTCTCCATCCTCCTGTCCAGGGGAAAGTTGGGAGTCCCACAGCCAGGCCAGCAGGGAGGGCAGCCCCATTTCGGGGGGTTTAGTGGAAAAGGACTGTGCCCATGGAAAAGGACTGTGCCCATTCCCAGCGAGCCCCCAGCTGAAACCAGCTCAGCTTGGGCTGTGAATTTACAGGGGAAATCCACCCAGCCCAGCAGCCTGCAGCAAACATTGGGAGCTGCCTTCCATTATTCCATTATTCCATTATTATTCCATGATTCCATGATTCCATGATTCCATTACTGCATTATTCCATGATTCCATGATTCCATGTGATTATTCCATGATTATTCCATTATTCCATTATTATTCCATGATTCCATGATTATTCCATGATTATTCCACTGTTCCATTATTATTCCATTATTATTCCACTATTCCATTATTATTCCATTATTCCATTATTATTCCATTATTATTCCATGATTCCCATGGATCCCTCCCAGCTCAGGGTGCTCTGTGAGCTGGAACCCGCTGGAATTTTGGGGCTGGGGAAGGACCACGAGGCCCAGCAGAGAGAGGCAAAGCCACGAGGAGACACCCACCCCATCCTCGGTAACCCCTTGGATGGGGCCAAGCCCGAGCCCAGTTCCCTGAATTCCAGGGGACACTGCCACGGCTGTCCCTGCCCCGGGGCTCCGGCAGCCAAGGAGGGGTTTGGGGAGCTCAGTGCGTGTCACACACAGGTGGCCACCGGCCAGAGGTGGCCCTGTGCCCTGTAGAAGGGCCAGCTCAGGGCAGGGGCGTCCCGAGAGCTCCCGGCGGTGATCGATGTCACTGTCACCCTTCAAAGGCGCAGTTGGTCCCCATCCATCTCCTCCCGGGGGCTCTGGGAACATTCCCGGCACCGGCCCCGCGCCCGCCCCTCTCACCTGGGCCGCATCCCCGGGGATGCTCCGGCCGCGCTGACCTCAATTTAACCTCGCGTTTGCCGAGCCCGCGAGGTGAGAGATGCGGCAGGTCCGGCGACAAACTGCCGGCGCTCCTGGGCACGGAGGGGGCGACACGGCGGGTGGCAAGTGCCACTAGCCCGGCCCGGCAGCCTCTGGCCCGCAGCAGCACTTCTGAGTGATGGAACCTCCTATCAGGCATTTTACAATTCAAAATTACCAACCAAGAAGGTGTTTTTTGGGGTTTTTCCCTCCCCTCCCCTCCCAAGCTGTTCCAATTTCTTCCAAATGCAGCTATTTGGTTTTAGTGTCAAAGAGATTTTCTCTCTCTCTCTTTCTCAAGTTGTTTTCACTTAAAAAAAATAATAAAAACCAGAAGTCCTGGAGAAGCAGACAGAATAATAATCAGACTCTCTGTTTAGCCACAGAATGACCTGAAATTTCTCCAAGGAAATGTATTTGCCACTGAAAAATACTGGGAAAATCTGTGTGAAAGTTTTTCCTTGACACTTTATTGGTTTAGAGGAAACAGGAGAGCAATCTTTCCCCATCATTTTCATAGCTTGTTATTTTTCCTTCCCTCTTTTTACTCATCCCCAAGAGTTTCCTTCAGGATGGGAATTGTAAGAACAGGAGAGGGATGAGCAAGGAATGGGGAACCACTGGGATGTGGGGCTGAACCACAACCCCAAACCTGCCAGCTGCTTTTGTTTGGGTTTTTCACCCCTTCCTGCCACCCCAGCCCTGTGCCAAGGGGTCTGTCACGTCCAAATCCACGGAATGATCTGTTACAACACTTCAATATTTATGACACAGATTTCCCCTGAGCTGCTTTGTAAATCATGGCAGAAATAATGGCCTTCCAACTGAGAGCCACAATCGACCAACAGGAAGCCAGGACTGTCATTTAAAATATATATTAAGAAGTCCTTAAGTGAACATTTTGCTTAAATTAGGAGAAGGGCCACGACTCAGACAACAAGGCCACAGCAAAGAGAATTTCCCCAGCAAATCAGTCCCGGCTGCAGAGGAGGCTCCAGGGGTGCAAGGGAGCAATCCTGACCTCCCAAGGCTGTTCAGAATTTTAATTTTTCCTCATTTTTGTTGTCAGGACTTCACCAAGAGCCTTGTCCTGGTGAGGGCCAGGGGGCTGCAGCCCAATCCCAGTCCCAGCAGAGCTCACCCAGTTTTTCCCAGCTCAGCTCTCACCCTGGATCATGGCATTCCAGTATTTATGAAGCCTCTTTTCAATAATTATCACGCTGTTACATTGGTGAGTTTCTTGACAAGTTATTAAATCATAATTTCTAATTTAAATGCCAGCTTTTGGCGTGCATGCCTGCTCAGGATAAGCTCATTTTCATTTTTATTAAACATCACCTATTAAACACGAGGAGAATTTTCTTAGGAATAACAGAAAACACCACAGGTGCCTTATTCCCCAGCTCACGTTGTGACGGCTTCAAATAATTCCCCAAACACACAACCACAACAAGGGAGGTGTTCTGTGCTCAGCTGGGGCTGGGGGCTGCAAAGACACCTCTGTGGGGCTGCCTGGCACCTTCCCTGGGGTTTCAATCCCTGACAGACCCCAGCTCCAGGCTCTGCATCCTCCCACGGAGCATCTCCACCTCCCAAAACCCGGGAGCACTGGCAGGAACCCGAGGGTCAGACACCAGTGCCCAAAGCTCTGATCTTCCAGGGATGTCCTGGAGGCTCCTGACGTGGCAGTCACATCCCAGCCCTGCCTTATCCCTGGCTTTCCAAGCAGATGGCCAATTAATTATGCTCGTTTGGTGTTTATGGTGCCTGGCCCTGGGCTCAGTGTCCCAACTGTGTCCCCCCCACGCCGCAGGGACGGCTGGAGTGGCACTGCCAGCTCTGTCCCAGCCAGGGCTCCCCTCCCCAGCCCCTGGGGTCTGCAGATGGAGGGGCTGTGTGTCCACAGAGCCCCTGCCAAGCCCTGGGATGTGGCACAAACCGTGCAAACAGGGGCCCAGGCAGCTGCTGGCATGTGAAACACAGAATAAAAGGCAAAGAAGAACTGCAGGGCAAGAGCCCTGTGTGGGAGGATATTCAGGACATCCCTGGGGATGCAGCTCCCAGCCTGGCCCCTCTCTCTGGGATGGATTTGTGCTGAAGCCCTGCCACGCTTTGGGACTGATGGGAACAGGAATTCCCCATTTCCCCCAGTGATTCCCAGCCCCAGACTGCACATTGCCCATGATCAGACTGATTAGTGAAATAAATCATCCTCACCTGAAGATAATCCATTTACGCTTTTTAATTAAACACAATTATGACAATTTGTTCTGCCTCCTGCCAGGCTGCCTGTGCAATCCAGGCCCAGGGCAGGAAACTTTGGTGGATGTGTTTCCCTCCAGGCCACAAAACCCAGCAGAGCAACCCTGGAAGTGCCCCTTTGGGTGGTGGAGCTGAAGGTTGTCTGGGAAACAGCAACAAGGGGACTTTGGGGAGCTGGTTGGGATCCTGGGGGACCTGTGGGCTTCTCCTGTGCCACAGCTGCACTGGAGCATCTGTGCAGGCCCTGCACCCTCAGTTTTGGGGCTGCACATCCCCCTGCCCAGTGCAAGGTGCACACACAGCAGGGACTGTCCCCAAACCAGCCTTGTCCCAGCCCCACAGGACACAAACCCAGGGCCCTTTGCTCTGCCAAGAGCTTTTATCCAGATCAGCTTCCCTCCAACTCGCTGCCCCCGGAGTGAGAGCCAAAATGAGCCCTAATGAGAGAGCTTAAATAGATGTTAGAGACCTTGCAGGTATTTAAGAGCCCTCTGCAGCCCCTCTCCCCTCCCCTGCTCAAGTTCAACTGCCAGGAGTACAGCAGACTCTGCTGTTTGTTTTGGGTTCAATGGCATCTCATTTACACGTGTTAATTGCAACTAATTGGCACTAATTGGATGAACAGGAAACCCTCTGGGAGCACTCATACCTTTAATTTGTAGTAAATATCATTAATTAACATATGCTAATTAGAGCCAATTAACATTGATTAAGGGTTGCCAGCTACTTGGAAAGTACAACTATCCATGTTGTACGAAGTCAGCACAAAATACGACGCAGGTTTTAGGGATGAGGCAGGAGGCAGCACCTGGCAGCTCCCCTGGCAGCTCTGCTGGCCACCCTGGGCTCCCACCCCAGCAGCCAGGACAGGAAAGGCAGCCTGGAACTGCTCAAAACTCACACTTGTGGCATGGTTTAGTGGCTGTGTGGGGTTGGTCAGTGGTTGCACTCGGTGATTTGGAGGTGATCTTGGAGGTCTTTTCTAGCCCTGAGGATTCTGTGGCTCTGTGAGCCCAGAATGGGTTGGCAGCCTGGAGCCAGGAGTGAAGCTCCAGGGGAGGAGCACCAGAGCCAGCAGCGTGCAGCTCTTCATGGCAAGGACAGCCCAGAACACAGCCCCCAGGCAGCCCCACGGCCAGCAGAGCCTCCAGAGTCCCCTGCAGATCCCCTGGGACATCAGTGACACTGCCAGAGCTCCAGGAAGGGCTGGTGGGGAAGGAGAGCACAGGGACCTTCCCGCACAAGCCACTCTCTGCCAATTTACAAGCAAACAAAACCAGGACAGCCCCTGCTGATGGCATTTCCCTGGAGAGCCTTTGGCACCCAGGGATCAGCAGTGACAGCCCCCAGCCCATCATCCCAGGGAAGGAGGGAAATGTGGGATTTGGCTGCTCTGCCTGGGGATGTGCACACAGCCCCGAGGTGATCACAGGAGGCTGAAGTTCAAACACCTCTTGTTCTCCTAAACCTTTTGCACTGAAATTGTCACGGGCCTGTTTCATCTGCTGTTTACCATTTTATCATCTGATAAACAAGCATTTATCAGTGTGGAAGGATGGAGAAGGGCAGTGCTTAATCCCAACCAGCACCTGGGAGGAGCCGTGCTCCGGGCTGACACCGGCTCTGCTTCCCAATTTACAGGTTTTAAAAGGATTAGCTTCCAAACTGGGGAAAACAGAGGCCTGGCTGAGACACCACAGGGAGAAGATGTGCTGTGAACTCCCTGGGTTTTGTTGTTTGTCTCCAACAGGATTTGTTGGCAGAGGGGAAGCACGAGGTGCTGGTGGAAGGTTTTGTGTGGGGCCGTGTCCTTGTGCTGTCCATTCCCTGCCCAGGGTGGGGACACACAATTAGCTCTGCCCCTGATTGCAAACCCACCCAGTAATTTAAAACACAATTTAAATTCACAATTAAAACACAGGCCCCTTTCCAGTATTTTCAGTATTTATATCACAGACTGCCCAAGAGAGGGTAGAGGATGGAAAGGGATGAGGAAAGAGGCTGCAGCCCAAATCCCATCCTTTTGGGATGCCCCAAGAGTCCAACACCCCTCCAGGAGCTGCAGAGCTTTGGGAGCAGGCTCAGGACCCAAAGCCCTCCCTTTGTCCCCAAAGGCCACCCCAGCACCATGCCATGGCAGGAACAGAAGGATTTGTGGCTCTGCTTTTTCCACCACTCCAAGAGCTGTAAATTTTCCGAGACAGGCACAGAGGGGAAGCACTGATGGAGCTGCATCCCCTCACCTTTCCTGGAAGTCAGGAATGTTAAAATCCCTGTCCCCAGGCTGGACATGGAGCAGGACCAGCACAGACCCCCCTGGGGAAAAACCAGGACTGAGTGTCTAAAAATGGGCTGTGAAATTTCAGACAAAGGCAACTGGGGAGGACATCTGAGAGCCTGAAAGTGTATTTTTCATGATTTTAATAAAAGAGGAGCATCACTGAGACATTTCAAGAGGAATCAGAAAGATGATAGGCTAAAAATGTTAATAAAATACACACACACACATATATATATTTATATCTGTGGGCACACACAGCCTGACCCTCCATGAGGATGTGCTCAATAATCCAGTCCCAGCTCCCCCTCTAATCACAGTGATCCCACCACCCAGGGCTTCTGACCAGGGCTTTCAATCAGAGTTTACAGTCTTTAGGAAGTGCTGTCAATAATGTTTACAGTGAAATAATTACTGAAGTGATTTTCATTTATTTTCATTCACGATAATCTTATCAAGCAATTAATTAAACCCAACTAAGGGACACGACATTGTTTGGTGGGTACACCCTGCTAAGCAAACAAGAGGAATAATCCCATTTCCAGCAAGGCAGAGCAGCAGCCAGGGAGGGCCTGGGACACTGCTGCTGCTCCAGGTGTGTCCTTCCAAGGGCTGGATGTTTTTGGGGTGCTGCCACCTGCTGCTCCCCACCACCCCCTCCCCTCCTCACCAGGCACTGCTCAGCCAGGTAACCCCCAGGGCACTCCCTTGCCTGCAGCAAAAAGGTTTTTTTTCCCTTGGGACTGCCCAAAATGTCCAAAACTTCCCTCAAACACCCCCCAAAAGTGGCCTCAGCTCTGGCTCCTGCAGCTTCTGACCCCTCACCAGGTGGGAGGTGACCAGATTTGTACCAACAGGGTGTGAGAAATCCAGGAATATTTGACAATAATCCTGAGTGGGGAGTCCTTGGTGAAAAGAAACGACTTGAGGAATGACTTAAATGCTTGCAAATTCAACATCTCCTTTTGTTTTACAACAGCCTCAGCATCCCTCTGCCCACGGAGCCCCTGCACCAAACATTATACACAGGATTTATTCTGGGTGGCTCCTGTTTCCTGGGGATTGCAGTGATGTATGGTGCTCCTCCATCAGCTGAGCAGTAAAGTATATTGTTCTGACCCTTCCACTCCCTGCATTTGCCTAAGACTCCAGCCACTTGATATTTTTCCAGTTCTGACATTTCAAACATGCAATGCCATATGTATTGCCACTTCCAGGTAATTATCACGTAAAATTAGGCTGGTCTTGTACATGAAACCAGCAATTAGCCAAGGATTGAAGGTCAAAGAGATCTCATTTATAGAGTCTCTAACAAAATGTTAAGTGTAAATGTGTGTCAGATGGTCCAGGATGCTGGATTATATGGGGTCATGACAACGGGGCTGAAGTGTCATCCAGCACGGTGGAAGCAGTCTGTTGGGCACAGCAGTACAATCTGGGACTTATCTCCCAGCCTTATCAGAGCCTGAGCTGAATCTAGGACACGGCCTGAGAGCAGTTTCTGCAGGAAGCAGGAAAATGACTCGCAGCCCATTGTTCCCCTGGCAGGGCTCTGAAAGGAGCTGCCCCTTACTGCAGCGTGCGCTGGGGGACAAATGCCATCCCTGTCCCCACGACGTGTCCCAGCCAGAGCAGGACCTTGTGTGCTGGGTGACAAATGCCATCCCTGCCCCCAGGACGTGTCCCAGCCAGAGCAGGACCTCGTGTGCTGGGGGACAAACACCATCCTTGTCCCCCAGGACGTGTCCCAGCCAGGGCAGGACCTCGTGTGCTGGGGGACAAACTCCATCCCTGTCCCCAGGACGTGTCCCAGCCAGAGCAGGACTTTGCTGGTCCCACTGGGATGAGGGCAGGTTTTGTCCCAGGCATGCCCAAGGAAGGGCAGCTGTGCCATGAGGGGGTGAGTGGGACATGCCAGGGCTGTGCCACACTCCCTGTCCCTCTGTGCCACCTGCTGTGTCCCTCTGTGCCACTTCCCCTGTCAGCCTGTGCCACACTCCCTGCTGGGCTCCATCCCAAGTGGACACCCTGGGAATTGAGGTCCCAGTCCTGCTCCAAAGGGGCTCCTCCTTCCACCAGGCCTGTCCCAGCACATTTCAATGCCATCACAGCAGGGCTGTGCTGCAGCCCAAAGGCTTTGGGGGCCTTAACCAGGTGCTGATCTGCTCAGCCCTGGGGAGAGACCAGCCTGTGCTTCTGCGGCTGCAGAGCCCCATCCTGCAGCTCCAGGGAGGCAGAGCCAAGCTCCTGGGGACACCACAGGGCTGGGCCAGACCTTCCCTGCCATCTCCATGAGCAGACAGGAGGACTTCTGCCCCTTCCCCAGGGCCTGGGAGGGTCTGGGCAGGGCAGAGGAGTCAGGGATGCTTTAACGTGAGTGCATTGAGTCAACCTCACCTGTTTGTGGGTGGGTGGAGGGATGGATGGATGGATGGATGATGGATGGATGGATGGATGAGGGATGGATGAGGGATGGATGGATG
>VXBC01012172.1:549002-650045 GCA_013399945.1 Ploceus nigricollis | reverse complement strand
AAACAGGTGTGACTGGCAATTTGACAGGCAGATACGACATAAAAGATGTTTGTGTTCTACATAAAGCAATCAAAAATGTTTAAGTGGTGCTGCAAGAAAATCATCTAAGGAATTACACTAGATCAGCTGATTAGGGAATAACTGGGTATTGCTATGATAAAAGAGCAAGAAAATCAAACAAATTACATCCAGAGTTTTGTTTACAGCAGTGCCACATATTAGAAAAAATCAGGGTAATTGCATAAGCCACACTTAGGGACAGAGTGTGAAAAATTAAAAACCAGAAAGGTTGAGAAGAATAAGAGGAGAATAAGAGGATGTAATTCACCCAGTGCATCACTTTGTTTTTCTGTTAAAACATTAACGAATGGACGGCATTTGTGAAAGCTTCTTTGCATTTAAAAATATAGTTTTGCAACGAATTTTTATAGCCTATAATTTGGCATATGTTAAGCTAAACAGATGTGTCCCAAATGGTAAGATTTAAATGTAGATTTTAATTAACCTGTGTGTTGAGAGGCCTCTCAAGAGAGGTTTGATTTGAGGCTTTACTCTAAGCCTGTTTATTATACTATATTGTGTAATAAAGCACTGAATGCAAGCCCATTTTCTGCACTTCAGAATATGGTTACTTTTGTGTTTTCTAATTCAGTTAAACTTCAAACTAATAACAGCACATCTGAAAAATACAGACAATTAACTGTGTAAAATTCTTAGACTTTCTTAGGAACTAAATTGCAGTTTATATATGCTGAAGCACATTAGGAGGCTTGGAGCACCTTGATCTGGGATGAAATGGGTTGATTTAGTGAAACGTTACCAAGTCTATAATTTAAAAAAGCTATGAATCACGACATCAAATCTCAGACTTTAGTATTAAGATAATAACAATTTTAAAAGTATACACTTTGTCCTTTTTTTAAAAATTTTGATGTGGAATATTTGGTAATCAAACATATTTTCAAAACTTTTTGCACAATTTTAAATTTGAAAAAAAGAATTAAGCTAATTATATAATTTTGCTTGATTCTAATTTTAAAAGACAGCAAAACACCAATATCATCAGTTATGCCACTGGTAATAAAATCAAAATAATTTCAAACCCAAACAATTTTCAGAAGAGAATACAATACTGATTTCCTTTTAAATCAGAACTCAATCCACTGAAGGAAAGCATAGAAATGTGGAGAAAAACTAAATTCTGGTCTCATAGGACATATATGAATTTCATCACTTTGATGCATCTTAAATGAAATGGAATGCTGAAACTTTTAATTTACATCAATCCACAGAAATATCTAAGAAATATTTTTAAAAAATCAATCCCACAACAGCATCTTTTGATTCTGACCTTACTTCAGTGTCCTACTTTCATAGCTTTATTTGTTCCTACAGTTAAGTAAGGTGAATATCATATTTATTTTGACTAAAAATACATTTGCATTAAAGTTCTAAAAAGACAATTAGTAACAAGAATAGGTTCCTATGTCATATCTCCAATATTCACACTCCTCAGCATGGTTTCACAGTCCAAAAAATTTTCTGAGTCATTGATTTTCACCTTTCATTTTTTTTCCCAGTCCACTGTGCCTTTTGCCTGGGGAGTAGAAAGGTGTTCAGTCTGGTGGCCCAAGTGATTAACTCTGACTGCATCAGATGTTTTAACAACCAGCTCCTAGTTTTTCAAACACTCCATCCAGCTCTATGTACTCTGTGTAGCTGCTTCTGTAAACAACTGCTCCCAACATAATCAGGGCGTCTCTCTAGTTGGATTCTGAAACATAAATTCAGCAGTGGGCAGACAATATCTTGATCTCCCAAATTGTCTATGGTGAATGCAGATCTGAACATTTTGAACAGAGTCTGGCAACTTATCAAACCACATGAAGGTTTAGTTGATATAGGTGAATCAGTTCAAAGTTACCAGCAGATTATTTGTATTAAAAAAAGAAAATAGATTAAAAGTTGCCATTCTGCTCAGCCATTGCCAAGTCATATGGAAAATGCATTTTCAAAATAGTCTTACTACATCTCAAGGACTACTTAATTTTGCCTTAGTCCTTATTTATAATGTTTAAAATCCCTGACTTCATATTAGTGTCTGCAACTTTGTCTGATAGGATCTTCATCATCGCCTGCAATTTTATCAGAAAGATTTTTCTATTAATTATGCAAAATGTGCCCTTGTTGAAAGAGGCACCTCCCAAAGCAGAATCATGTTCTTTAAAGAGCTTCCTTTCATTGTTGGTGAGTATCTGACAGAAGAGGGTGTGTCCTCTTTCCTACAAATCATATATATAACCTTTATAACTTTAGGGGTGTGTCCTCTTTCCTATAAATCATATTTATAACCTCTTTACATCTGTAATAGACTTTCAAATTATTATTGTGCATTACTTGTGGTACAGCCTGATTGTGTCACTTCCTGTCATTTTAAGTAGATTCATTAACCTCTTCATTTCCTCAAAGGCTTCTCTCCCAAGAAATTTACATCTTAAAGTAGTTTTCAAGGATTGAGGGTAGCACCAAGACCTCCACTTCAAAAGAATTCTTGAAACAATTCTGGTTGTACCACATTTTCCAGGCCCTTTGGCCTTTGGTCATATATTGTTATGTCAAATGTAATGTGCATTTTAAATCATTACATAACACTCGAATATATAATCTAGTGCTCCTTCACAAAAAGTATCCATTGAGATCTGAAGATTTATGTTTTATCTCTCTGTGTGGGTGTATAAACTCATGAACCAGAGAGATTCCTTAAGTACCTTGTAGTAGCCAAGAGCAAATCAGGTAATACTATGCTGCCATTGTAATCTTTTTGGTTGCATATATTTCAATTTAGCCTTAAGCACTTTTAGCAAAAATGTCTATTAAATAATTTATTTCTGGATAAAATAGGAGACAAATGTCATCATTTTATAATTCTTTAATAGACCATAAAAATTGTTTTTTCCATCATTATCTGAAAGGGCAAAGAACTTGCTTTAAGATGTTAGACAGCAAAATTTCTTGCCAGGTTTAGAGACAGAGTATTTTCCTCCATCTAGCCTGATCCATACGGGCACTCATAATGATGATGGAGACTATCAAAATGCCTGCTGGACCATCTGAGAGAGTAGCTTAGTGAGACTTTCCTGGAAGCAAATATTCTTTTCAGATTTTGAGTCTGGTTACAGAAACTGCAGCAGTGCTTACTTCACCATGCCTGCTAGCATGAAAAAGAATAACTTTTTAAATTAATACCATAACATGATAGCTGTAAAAGTATAATGTGTCTAAGAATCTACAGATCTGTCTCTGATGAAGCCCCTCATCTTTGTAGTACCTCTCTGTATATCTCTCTGCTCGTTTTCCATGAGGCATTTCTATTTTATGCCTGCAATGGCACATTAACACAAGAATTTATTTTCTGACACATAAAATCTTGTGATGTGTGCTGGTGCCTCACCTCTCTCCTCAAGGCTGCACTATGGTCTTTGATCTCCACACCATAACTACTCTGACCTTCCAGTATTTGTGTCAGTGAGTGGATTGGAGTCCCTAGCTTTTCTTGGCTTGCTGGCAGTAGCAGCTCTATCTGTGCTGTCATCCACAACTTCTCCGGTTTTAGCCATTCAACATTTGTTATGGAAGAGAGATCATAATTTCAGCCAGTGTGCTGGTAAATAAGTAGTAACTCCCACTAGCAAGAGTCCCTGCACACTTCTCACTCAAAGATAATGTTGTGCTTTTCCCCAGCCAATTCCTCCAATTGTATTGGCTTAATAACACTCCCCATTCCTCATCATGTATTCCTGGACCGTAATGGCTTTTGTCTATTCTAGCATTTTATTCTCCCTCACAGTCCTATCTTCTACGTCTATGTTCTCAATAGACACATTATGTCTTGTTTAGCTGTCATCAAAAGCAACCAGTTCATTCTCTCTGTGCAGCTACAGCTCTAGCTGTGACCATTCTCTTGGGTAGAGCATTCCTTAGTCGTGCAGATGATTTTTTATTTTGCAAATTCCCTGTTCTATCCCTGCTTCCTGCAGAAGCATACTGGGTGAGCATTCATCTCTTTCTCTTGCTTGTTCAGTAAAGTGAGCATCTCTCCTTGACAGTACCTTCAAATCTCTTATTCATGCTTATTTAATAAACTAAGATTCAAGTGGTTGGGCAGTAGGAACAGAAAGTACCTTGGCTGCAGCATTTTGAACAATTCCTTTGGGACCATCAGGTTTTAGTTGTCCTGTTCACTATAGTGACACATTCTTACTACTGAGAAATGTTTCTTTCTTTCTTAATCTCCTGGTATAGCCTCTTATCCATGCAGCTTAAAGAATAGATTTCTTACCTTTCTAATTTCTTGCATCAATATTTAGAGAAGCTATGAACTTGATAAAAATTCAATTTCAAGGATCACTACATCTGTTGATTTAAAATAGCTTGCTGTTAACTCTATGTACTTTATTGTCCACCATCTGAACTAGATTATGGTAAAATACAAATAAAAACTATTTATGCATTTAAATATACAAAAATGTTATGGACCCTTGTAAAGGATGGGTAACAAATGAACACTACTTTATTGAATTATGCTAACATCAGATTTTTCTATTGCTAGTATTTAGCTGAAGACTCTCTCATTTAAGATGGGTCTCTATTTTAGAACATAATTACTTTTTGAAGGCTTCTTCCTGGACAATATTATGTTCTTTCTAAGACACACTGAACTTTGCTTGTTTGTTTTGGTTTTGTTAGTGTAAATCTTCTTCTAGGAACTGTTCAAGCCCATCATATTTTGGGATTCCCCAAGTCTTTCCTTCCAAAACAATTTTCTTTCCCCAAAGCTTGTTCTCCTGTAAGTACACAGAGATATTTTTGACATTTTTCCTATTAAATTACAAAGGTACTCGGGTTTTATTTAGCTTCTTTGGAAATGAAAAGCCACCTGTTCTACAATTGCTTATTTACATATCTTGAATTCTTTTAGTAGTAAAGTAAAGCTCTCTTCCCTATTTGCTTACTAAATGTGTACATTCCAATGTAAAACATCTCCACATAAAAAGCCTTAAATCTGAAACCAACCTGCAATTTGAAAAACATACCTAATTCAGGGTTACAGTAGGAAAAAATGCCTGTCATTCATTACCAACTCTTGACTGAGACCAGACATGATATTAATTAACACTTTGAAATGATGATGGCTTGGGAAACACTGGACCTGTGCTTTTCAGTGACAAAACAGAGACATTTTGTTGGAAATGTAAAATTTAAAGTCACAAACAAATTATTGCAATTATTGAGGTAAAGTGCTTAGATCAAAATTCCTGAAATGAACTTGAAATGTGTGGATACAATTATTGAATCATAGAAAATTAATCTGGGAAGTATATTCTAAGTCCTGTAATCCTTCTCTCTATTCTATGTGATGACATTCCAGATAGGTATCCATCCAGTGCTTTATATTTAGTGAAAAAATATCATGTTCTGTGGAATTGCATTTGGAGTTTAGTTACCTTGTCTAGCCCTTGCTGAGAATTAAATACATTATTACTTATCCTAGCAGCCCTGGACATGGACACTAAAATAGAATTTTTTAGTTGTTTCTACATGATCTCTTTGATTGCACTAACTACTAGTTTTTCTAACCTCTGTCATGTCTTGACTAAGCAAGGTCAGATTTTTTCCATCATTGCTGTTCATGCCTCTGAGATCTTTTCTTTCCTGATGAATCTGTCCGAGCAGCTTGTTTGATTTTTTTTCCTTTGAGTGCATTACAACAAAACTACATGTAATATTGAGATGTAGCCGGTACTAAGGAAATCAGAGTTATGTTTCTCTTACAGCTGTTGCTCAAGTTTGGCATTATCTTTTTCACAACACAGCAATGAAAAATTGATTCCTGTTCAGCTTGTAAAAGCATTCTCTCCTCATGTTTTATCCATATGTTAAGTGGTTGAAAGACTTCTGGTGACTCTGTGAGACACAAAATTTTATTTATTTATACTGACCTTCCCATGTACATTATATTCTCTATTAATTCTATTTATTTTTATACTTTATTTTCAAGCATGAAAGTCAGACATGTTGGTCCTTAGCTGCGTAGTACCCTGGAAGCACTTTTTAAATTATTTGCATTTATTTCTGTGAAGTGTCTTTCAAAATTATTAAATTTTCTACTACCTTTCATAAATTTAATTTCTGAGCCTCTGTAGGACTCAAAAGATAATATTGCAGGTTTGGCTATTTATTAATGGTAATTTGATCTGTTTATTTTAAAAACTCAGTTTGATGCTCAGGTCAAAACCATTCTGTGATATTTAGGAAGTTTCTGAGCTCACATGTTCTTAATCTTCTAAACTGTATTCTGATCAATGTGCCTTGAATATGAATATGGACATATCCCATTCTGCCACTTCACTCCTGTTTGTGTTTTGTAAGTTCACAGAATCATAGAACCATAGAATGGTTTGGGATGGAGGGGGTCTTAAGTAAAACTTCATAGCCCTGTTCTCTCAGCTTCCTGCAAGAAATGTGTACCAGAGTGGCAGTACTGCCTCTGGAGACAAAGACCAGATGGGATGTGAGCACCCTGTGCACCTTCAGCTGACTCTTTTTAAATCTTCTCATGAGTTAATGCAATATAGCTTCTTTAGAGCACTCATCAGAAATGGGCATGGAAAATGACATTCTGTTTTTCACTCACTGCTTTGTGGAAGTAGATACAATGAAAATTTTCAAGGTTCTGATAAAATATTTTTCCTTCCAAACCCACCTCTGGATTTAATTTCATTGAGTCACCTGGGACCTAAACACAAAAGGGCAAAATTTCCCCTGGGCAGAGTATAAAAACAGACCCTCTATTTATAAGAGGCCTTTCTAGTATTTTTATAGTCCTGGTCGATGGGGTTGCCATTCAAGCTCTCCTGATCAGAACGGGGAAAAAGCATCATTTTGGTGATGAATTGTCTTATTTGTGGCAAGAACTATCTGCACACAATCTGCATTCTGTCTTTGGTTTCTGGAGAAGTTACAAATAAGAAGTGTGCAAGCAGGAAGTTAGCTTATTTCACAGTGGAAAAAAAAAAAAAAAAAAAAGGAAACTAACAGGTTTCATTTGCCTGGTAAATTTGACACTAAAATGTTGAAGTGGAATCCCCACCCTGTGGAGGTTAATGAGGATTTCTTACAAAGAAATTTTATGTTAAGTACTAATGGACTTTAGTAAAACTAAGATTTCATAAAGAAAACAAAATTCTGGAACTAAACTCTCTGCTAGATTCTATGAATTTATTTTGTCCATTTCAAAGACAAAGCAAATTAATAAAGAATGATCTTGAAAGTAGTTTAATTTAACTCATTCTCTTTTAGTCTGAGAGAGGATTCAAGTGGACATATCATCTGTTACCATCACTCAATTTTACCTTCCATTACAGACACAATATAAAACAGCCACGTGGGCCATGATTGCAGCACCTAAAACTGTTGTTGTAGATGCAGTAGCAAGCAGTAAAAAACAGTAAGAAAAGATCTGAGTTTTTGTTGGTCATGTTAGGACTTAAATTAAACCCCACACAGAGATGAATCCATTTGAAAATTCTGATCCATATGCCAAAGTTCTTTGAAACACAAACTAAGATCTAATTCTGTTCTTTAAGGTACAATAGTCTCATAGGAGATTGTATTCTAACTTCCAAAACCACAGACTCCTTTCTGAGAGAGTTTTGGTTTTTCCAGGACAAGAAACGCCTTGGTGAAGGTTTTGGAATCAAAGGTTTGAATGTTGGCAAGCCTCACACACATTAGGCAGAAAGTCGACCCACTAAGCTATTTCCTAGCTTTCTTTGAACTATACTAATTAAAAATTTATTCTTTTGTCTAAAAAAAAATACTATTTAAAACACTCAGCTTGATCTAAAACTGATGCTTAATGCTTATAAAGTAACAGAATTTTGCTCTAGATAAGTGATTAAATTTCAGAAGCTGTTTTCAAACTGTGTATTTTTATAAATAATATATTTCCATTAAATGCAGATGCTAAACTTTCATAATGTGGAATTAACACAATAATTGGCTAGAGCTGTGTTAGCTTTGTCTTTTATATGGTTATATTGGGGGACAGTTTAGCAGATGTCTGAATTACAGTTTGTTAATAAAAAAGGCAGTGCACGTTTTGAAGAGATGTTTTTAGGATTCATTTTTTGGATGAAATCCTATACAAACAGAACACAGGCCTTAGGCAAATCCAAGAAATAAAGTAGGAAATAAATTGGATACAAAGGCCCATATGCTGTGTACAAATCAGGTCTATTATCTTCACTTACCTTATGGCAGAGATAACATTTATAAGCCATCTTTATACCTGAGCAGAAATAAAAATTCAATGTTAGCAGTACATTGTATCTTATCTCTCAAAAAAGGTGAGGAGTCAGCTTTTTCTTTAGGAAGAAATAATCACTAAAATCTACAAAACTAGGTGTGTATATTTGCCATGTTTATTTAATTGCAACACAGTGTAAACATAGCTAGGAAGAAACATCAGCTTCTTCTTCCTAGAACAACAGAATCTGCTCAGCCTGAGCAATACCAGCTCACCACCTGCCATCTCTCTGGATATACCTTATAATTCAATTGTACTGTAAATTTTTAAATCAGAAGGCCAAAAAAGTAAAAAAAATATTTCTTCAGGTTGAAAATGTCCAAGCTAGATCAAAGTCTGGCGACTTGAAATATATTTTGATGATTAGTATGAATGCTGGGTTGGTTATTTTTTGGTTTTGGGTGTTTTTTTTGTTTGCTTGTTTCTTTTTTTTTTTTTAGGGTTTTTTTCTTTCTTTTCTTTGATTGCTTTGGTATAACTTTTCTCTGATTGCAAAAGGCTTTCTACTTTCAGATATGCTGTTGGAATCAGAAAATTCTCCTGCTCATACATATGAAAAAATCAAATTCACCTAAGCTTTTTTGATGTTTTAATGTGCTACTATTTTCACTGTCATCCTCATTATTTAAAGTTAATTAAGGTTGGTGACATGGTGATACATTGAGGGATTTTATATCTAATTTTTTTCATTAGAAGAGGGAGACACTGTGGTTAAAAAAACCATAACACATAAGAACAATAAGTTTAAAATGCTGGAACATCATCCTTTTCTCTTACATATTTCCTGTATTGGTTTAGCCAAGGGATTCAAATCATTACTGCAGTATGTAATCTAGCATTAGTGTTCATAATGTATTGATGTGATAATGTTTAATGATCTTTATTATTGTCTTTGACTCAATTCCTTTTCTGTAAAATAAGGACAAGACAGTGATATGCAGTGCAAAAAGATCTACAAAGATAAATCTATTACCATTTAAATTATAACATAAAATTATTCAAGCAATGAATGCCTTCATTACATCATCTGTCTGTGTACACCTTACTATACAAGTACTCCCACCATCTGCAGCTCACAGCATAATGCAATACTAACCCTGTAAAAGAAACTGTTCTCCTTTGGATTAATGCATCTTTTTCACTGGGAGTTTTGGGAAAATGTCCATCTTAATCTAAGCACACCAGTATATTGGAAAAATAGCAGTAATGTTTGTCAGCTATATGTAACAGTCAGCAAATCCAGCAATGATGGAAGGTATCTGGTTTATTTGTTCTTCTTCTACAGTACATTATTTATATTGTGACCCATTAGTAAATATGACTGAAAGCATAGAAGAAGATCACTTGTTTGTATTCTCTTTGCAGCAAAATTCTGTCTCCCTTTTGGAGACTGAGGGAGAATTTATGCCTTTTCATGGGCTGGAATGTCTACAGAAGTGAGGGATGCCACAGAAGATGTGACAGGTCAGCAGGGATAGTAGAGAAAAGGTGATCTGGGAACATCCAGAAGGAACAGAGAAGAGGAGGGTCCTGAGAGCAGTAGGGAGCAAATATGTAGCCAAGCCAAACAAAGCACAGAGTGTAGTGTGCTACAGTTCAGAGGCCCTGGAAATTTCTGAGGTAAGAGAAAGAAAGGAAGAAAAATCCACTCTGCAAAAATATGTGTGTGTATGTATGTGTGTGTGTAGTTTTTAAATCTCTTATTTTAATCTATCTCTCCTGTGAGTATCATGTGTTCTTCACATTCTTTAACAAAAATATGCATTAGGTCTTGTCACTGGAATCCAGTGAGAGAACAAAAAGCAACTGTCATAAACTGAAACACAAAAAATTCCCTTTAAACATTAAAAAAAAGAGAGAGTGTTTGTTTGTTTTCCTATGAATGTGACTGAACACTGGAAGAGACTGCCCAGTGAGGCTGTGGAGTCTCCATTCTTTGAGATAATTCAAAATCCAACTGGGCACAGACCTAAATAACCTGTCCTAGGTGACACTGTTTTGAACAGGGGTTTGGAGTAAACCAACTTCAACCATTCTGTATTCTATCTTGGGAAAGGTTTTCTGAGGAGAAAAGTGAAGTTCACATGTTTATTTCAATTAAAAATATTTCCCTCTTTGTTTATTTAAGGAAAAAGTGTGGTTATATCTATGCCTAACCCCCATCTGACTTGTGCTTCCAGCAGAAATCTAGAAGTATCTAACATCCATGTAAATATGCTGCTGCATCGGTACGTCCCAGGTGGCTTCCACAAATTGAAGTCACAGGGACACAGCAGGCAGCAAAGGCCACTAGAGGTCACACAAACTATTTAAAAGAACATGAACAAGGTAATTTATACTCCCATTGGGCACCTTATCCTCTTCCACCTGTTCCCCTTGCTTGTCAGGCTCAGGTCACCTTCCTTCCTGGTACAAGGCTGTGGTCAGGTATGTTTAGCTTGTTTTCTTCCTAAACTTGACTTTCAACTCTAGTTTAGCCATGTGGAGATGATATCACTTTATGGAGAAAATTCCACTCTGATCACAGGCCATGAAAGTGTCAAACAGTGGTAAAAAATATAATGTCATGCTAGCTGAGAAATGTTTTTCTTGTGTTCCAAAAACAGACTCAGTGAACGAGCAAGACAGAATATGGGAGAGAGAGTCAGTAGCAATAGCCACAGTATTCATCTTCCCAAAACAAATCCAACTTTACCAATCAATTTTACAATTTCCAAAATCCATATCACTGGATTTTATAGCAACAGCTGAGATGAAAGAGAGTTTTTCATGGTAAGACTGCCCCACCCAAAGCTTTATCATTATTTTTGTTCTACTCTAATATCCAGTCTCCTGACTCACAAATTTGCAGTCTATTTTCTCACTACTGTCCCTTCTTTATATTTGCTTTTTGTTTGTCATATGTACATGCAGACAGAAATAAGGTTTCAAACACTCTCAGATTTAGGCTGGTTTTCTCTTTATTATTGTCTCCCCCCCACCTTCTCTTGTCTGTTTTGCCTAGAAAGGCTATGTAAGTATTTTTATTTGATTCAGCTTGTCAAACTGACTCCTTCACAAAGGGCAGAGAAGCATACAAGAGGAAGAAAGAAGACAGAGCACTGCAGACTTGCCAAGATCTGCAGTGTTCATTCCCTGTACTCAGTGTACAAAATAGCTAAAAATTCTGTTTAGAAACAAATGAAAAAAACAAATGGGATTATTTTAATCCTCTACTTTATTTTAGCTAGAGTTATCATTTGTCAAGAACATCCCAGATAATTAGTTCTCTGGACATTGAGTCAAGATATTTTTGACTCCAGTTCCTTCCTAAATATTTTTAGTCAAATTACATCAGCTAGCCTAATGTCTGGTATGCTAAATATTATGTTGTTCTACCTTTCTCTACCTCAGTTCAGTGGTGGGAGTGATCCAGTGTGTTGGTACTAATGATGAGGTTCATATAGGTAGCAGTGGATGAGATAGAGCTTTACTGTTGCATGAAAATAACTGTTTTGGAATATTGCAAGTTATTCATTAGGACAATTTTATTTGCTCAGTTTTTAAAGAACAGGGAGAAAGAGGGCAAGCACCCACAAAAAAAACCCAGAGAACAGTTACTGTAGAACACCTGGTAATCAGAAAGGACCCAAAGTCACTTTTAGTCACTTTCAGTGGCCTGAATTAAGACTGGAACTTGAGCTTCCTGCTGTCCTTAACAAAAGCAAAAGCCCTAAATATCAGGCCCCTTATACTAGTCACTTTCAAGCTTCCCTGCATTGGACTTTGTAGAAACACAGAATAATTTGGATATAAAAGTATGTGTCTCATATCCATTAATATCTTCTGTGCTTATCAGTGACCACAGCAAAATATTTCTTTGGCTGAAGCCTCCAGTAAGAGAGCTAATGATCCATTAAAACATCTCTTGTTTAATGCATGCTTTGTACTGCACCACAGAATTCTCAAAGGAAGGAGGAAGATGCACAGGATTTAGTTTTATGCAGCAAGAAACAATGGGACATGCATTAATTTCCTTTCCCCTGTAGCAAGGGTCTTTTGGATATCATAAGAAATAATTTGAAATTAAAATCTGAAAAATGAGCTGAATGCATATGGAAGGCTAACAGATGGTTTTTAGTTAAATAGTTGGTTATGGAAGACAGAGCAATATCAGTTATCAGTTGCAGATTTGTAGTTTCCTTTGTAACCAAAACAAACAGTTTATGAAAATATAGAGTGGAATAAAACTTTTTCTTTAACATAAATCACTTAAAACATGAGTTCACCAGGTATGTAGTATTTCGTTTCCTGCACGCTAGAGAATGTATTTTGTGTGCAGATGCAAATTAGACAGCTCCTATTCCCTTTCTTTTTCTTTTATTCTGCAAAAGCTCATTTTATTTCCAATAGAGAAATTAATTTTTGCATCTTTTTTCAGAAAAAAAATAGTAAGGAAATTATTTTGGAAACCTGGTTTGCTTACAGTAATTATTTAGTTGATCTGTCATGGCTGTACTGAAAGATGTGTTTAATAGCTTACTGGACATCTCAGTTTGTGCATTCTAAAACATGAGTTTTAGAATAGAGAGGTTTGGGGAAGTGACCCTGCACAACCTGTGATATCTGAGTATTTTGTGAAGCAGGTCTGTCATTTCTGTAGAGGCAGAGTGATGAGGGGATGAATGCTATTTGTGTGAGGGATGGCTGCAGATGACCTCATTAATCTTTCATTTTATGGACACTGGTTTCAAAGGCAGAAAAAAGTGACTCAGAACGTGCAAATGGCATAAAGGCTAGTCTCTGGCCATTCAGGCTGCAAGTAGGCATGGTACAGAGTTTGCTTAAATGTCACACTGAGCCATTATCCCTGGCTCTGAAGGGCTTTGCAACTCTACTGGAGCCTGGAAATAAGACTCACAAAAACACAAAGCAAGATGCTCTCTTCTAAGTCCAGGTGAGAAATATTATTAGTATTCTCCGTTAGTACATACTACTAGGATTTCTGCACTACAGGAGGACATGGACAGATGCATTGTGACCTGATGCATCATAGGCATAGGTTCAGGAACAGCATGACATGGACCTTTATGCATTAGTGACAGCATCCTACTGCTGAGGCTCAACTATTTCTGCATATTGCACAAAGAATAAGTCCAGGAATTTTCATATTATTGTTTTGTAATCCTTCTCATATGTGAGTGATGAGAGTTTTAATTTTACTTTTATTATGACTCTCTGCTTTTTTAGACCTTTGCTGCCTTGATACTGTCTCTTCCAGTATCATTCTGGACAAAATGTCCAGCACACAGCTGGATAACTGTATTGTACAGTGGGTGAGCAACTGGCTCACAGGCTGGGCACAAAGAGTTGTCATACAGGGAGTGGCATCAGGTTGGCAGCCTGATGCCAATACAAGTGGTTTTGGGCAAGGCTCCATCCTCAGTCCAGTTCTCTTCAACATCTTCATAAACAGCACAGATGCAGGACTCAAAAGGAATACTAAGTAAGCCCAGGACATTAAACTAGGAGGATTTGTTGATTTCCTTGAGGGTAGAGAGGTCCTGCAGAGACCTTGACAAATTAGAGAGATGGGCAATTACCAAAAATATGGAGTTGAACATGGGCGAGTGCTGGATTCTGCACCTAAGACCAGGCAACTCTTGCTGTGTGCCTAGACTGGGGAATGAGAGGCTGGAGAGCAGTGCTGTGAAAAGGGAACTGGGAGTCCTGGTCGATGGCAAGTTGAACATGAGCCATCAGTGTATCCTGGCAGCCAGGAGGGCCAGGTGTGTCCTGGGGGGCATCAGACACAGCATCACAAGCCAGGCAAGGGAGGGGACTGTCCTGCTTTACGCTGCTTTGGTGTGGCCTCACCTTGAATAAGGCATCCAGTTTTGGGCATCACATCATAAAAAAGGCATTAAGCTATTAGATAGTATCCAAAGGAGGCATGTAGTGTCTTGGGGTTTCATGCTCAGGGCCAGGACTTAGATCCTGGTGGATCCCTTCCAGCTTGTCCAGTATGATTAAGGTGTTACTGGCTCAAGACACCTCTAGAGTTGGAACAATCACTTTGAGGAGTCTGCATTGCTGCAGATGAAAGCTTATGTCATGGAAACACTGAGTTTTATGAAGTGGTGAAAGTTTCGCATAGAATCCCATGCTCAGTAAACAACTTACTCTCTTAATGAACTACTTTAATGCATCATCAAGGTTTCTAGTAGGATTTTTCCTAATTTTTACGTAAACAACATCTCTGCAAAGATGCACATTTTCTGCTTCTCCAGGGTAGGACTTAAGACAAATTTCACTGTCTATTTATCTGTGCAAACAGCCCAACTCAGCATCACTACATAAACAGTCAGAGTGGTCTATGTAAATCCACTGGGAGTTCATGTTTAAAAAAGCTAAATCAGATATGGATGATGCAGACAATTTAATGGAACAGTAACTCCTCTTCATACCTACTCATATTCCCCTCTTCACACCTACTCATATTAGTCTTCACAAAGGAGACAGTGAGATTTGCTACAACAGGTCAGGCTTTTCTGTGCTATTTTGTTCTGGACACTTTTGGAGGTTGCTCTGAGCTTGTCATGACACGGTCACTCTATCCACCCTTGCCTAAAGATGAATATGTCCAGAAGGAAAGATATTTTCTCTGTGGTTTTCAGCATGTCTCAAAATATCTTCTGAATTTTTACCTGTCACGTGAAAAATAATCTCAAGGATTTACTCTCCCAAATGTCTTAATTCCATTTTAACCTTGAAGTTACTAAATCTTTTACTAAATAATGATATTTGTTAGACATTTCCCAGTTGTTACATAGATAAAATTTGTAAAGATTTGAAGTTGCCAGAGGAGATCCAGCATATTGAAGACTTTGGTGAGAATTACATTTTCTCTGTGTCACTACACCCTAAATGTTGCTGTTGGATACGAAATGAGCACACAGAAGCCTTGTAAGCTCAGAAGAGCAAAAATAAGTTTTATTCTGACATCGGATATTTATAGAATTCCAAAGGTGACCGTGGGTTGGAGGATGGAATTACCACCTCTTCAACCACACTGCTCAAGAGATCAATCAGTCATATTTTCCCCATCCACAGAGAAAATATGCGAACTATCTATTTATACATGATATTGTGCGGGAACAAGGTTCGAAAATATGCAAATACATCAGAAGGCTGGAGAAGTTTTATGAGAACTTTAAAACTTTCAAAGGAATTATAAAAGAAACTTCACACTTTTAAAAATCAGGGCAACACCTGAACATTAAAAAACTGTGCTAAATAATTATTTCCTTTGTAATCCTAACTTGACTTTCATGGAAGATTTTTAGTCTCTTTTGTTTTCCTTACAGTATCACTCCAACCCCCATAAATTATTTGGGAATTTTTCCCCCACTCTAGAAGCTCGTCTTTCCCATTCAGACAGATACAATGTGTCTATTTATGCACAACACCACTAATGAAGAATCTATGATTTGTATTGTCAGGGGACCAGCCCTGCAGTGTTTTTCTGACAGGTGAACAGAATAAAAAACATTTTTAAACACTTTTTATATTTTCCTTGTTCTTCCAAGCACAGTACTTACCTGCAGACAGATAGTAGCAGTTCTTTATGTCTGTTTGCAGCTTGGGAGGAGCACACAAAGAATCTTTTTACTCTGTTAAAGCTTGTGCGAGTCTGTATGGAGTGGTTATTCTCTGTAGGGAAGGAAAGCTTCCATTACTAAGATCTTTGAAACTCAAAGCAATCAGAGTAGAAAAAATTTGGGATTATGACCCGCCAGCAATCAGCCAGAAATATGTGATTTACCTAGAAATAATCCCCTTGCAAATTCTAGGAAGCTGGCAGTGTTTTTTAAAATGTCTATAGAAACACTTTTAGCTCATATTTAGTAATTGGTTAGATATCAGGTTGACCGTGTCCCTTTAATTTCATTCAATACAACCCCATTCTATGAACTTTTAAGGAGCTGCATCGTTTCTACGGCCAGATAATAGATTGCAGATTTATGAACTGCTTTATTAACCATTGGTTGCATCTCTAATACAATAGCCACCATGCCCAGTAGGACTGCTGAAAGATTTCTTCAAAGCTAACTTGGCATGTCCTATTTACAGCAGGGCTTGAGAGAGAGGACTCTTTTCTAAAACATAATTCTGTTCATCTTTATGAACAATAGGCAATACTTTATTATAAATCCAGTGAGGATGTGAGCTTTAATCATAATTTCTAAAATATTGAGAAAGTACTGCCTTAAAGGAAGTGTGTAAAAGTCACCCTGGCTGCTATTATGAATCTTATCTCCCAGCTGATGCATATACCAAATCTTGCTGGAATAAAATATAGCACACAGTGAAGCAAGCAAGGCTTCTTGGAAAGCATTATTCTTTATTTCATTAATTACTCAAGAAAAAACAAGATGAATTTTGTTTAATATTAATGTGTTTAGCATTTTTTATTTCAAAATATTTTAAAGTGTGTTTTGAAAAGCTCATTGACTGATTTTTTTTCATCAGATTGAACTAAATATCCTAAGTTACTAAGGCTTTGCTTATAGCAATGAGATTTGCATTAACAAAACTTTGTCAGTGTAAATATTTTGGTTCAAATCCTTTCTGTAAATGTGCTATCAAAAGAGAGATGGGCACTTTTATAAGAACACATGGTTGAAAATGTGGTAAGCCCAGTATCATCAACATACTTTGTCCCTCTAAAGATTATCAAAGAGTAGAAGATTGCAGTGAGTAGTTAAATTACACTAGTGTAAAATTATTGGGCAAAATGAGTTTTTGTAACTATATTTAACAGCCTTTTAAACATAAATAGATGATATAGTCTTGTCCTCTGTACACATCCATTGTCTTGAGTAACACTGTATGTGCAGGTATTGTGGATATTACCTGTACCTTTTTCATCAGATTGGCTGTCAGGTGGGACAATGAATATGTGAATAAACAAACTACTCAGTTGCTTACACTTATAAGTGTCCCTCCCGTCCCAAAGAACCACATGTAGCATTGTTTCTAACCTTAATAAAATAGACATACTTCTTGTACAACTAAAAAGGGGAAGTATTTTTATCCCTTAAAAGTCACCCCAACTCTTAAGCATAATTTTTTTTTCTGAAAGGCACTGAAGATGTGACTTTATTTTAGTATATATGCTCAGTCAGAATCTGAGTTTTTCTACTCTCACAGCAGAGTTGTTCACTCATGGGGTTGCCACAGAAGGTCCATTAATGTCAGCTGCTTTTGCAGCACGAAATTTTTGCACTGAGATAACAACTGTTGGCATCTGTCTCTGCCATCAGTTACAATACTTTAGAACCATCAGTACATGGAGCCTTTAGAGGCTGAATGGAGTAGCAGCAGCAGCTACATGGATATATATGAATGCATATGGAATTGTGCCTAGTGCTTGCTCAGGGCCTTATGATTTTCAGACACTGATCATTGTTTTCCTGCAAAGTTATAAACTGAAAATGACGTGAATGAAAAGTGAGGGAGAAAGGAATCTGCAGATATTCAAACAAATTCATAACAACTCTGTCTCTGTCCTTCTTCCCCCATTTTTCTCATATTCACACTTAGAGACATGAAGGTTACTTTCTTTTTTAAATTGCATTTACTGGATTAAAAATTACATATATGCTCTGAAAGTAAAGTTTTTTCCTTTTTTTTTAAACTGTGGTAATGGAACCTCTAAAAAATGAATTCAGAACTTATATAAATATTTATAAAAATTTATTCTTGGCACTAATAATGGCTTTAGCATAGTGCACTGTCAAAATTCTGTCAGTGTGCTCTGTATGTTATATAGAGACATCATATTTTTACTGAGGTGATTTTTTTTGCAGTGTCACTGGATTTTACAGCCAAGCAGACAACCTGCAGAGAAGATTGCGTGTCCAATTAACCTCTTTTAACTCTATGTAATTACTGTTCCCATCCATTTTGCTTTTTATGAAGAAAAAGTATTAACAATCACACCACGATCCAGTACAAAATTAAAACTTTAGCAGCAGTAGTGTCACAGCTGCCAGGATATAAGAAAATCATGAGAATGAGATATTATCATACCACCCAGCATAGAATTTTTACAAAATGAAAGAAGCTATGAACCACGGGGCTGATTGTTTGTGCAAGCGAAGAGGGAATGCAAGGAAAATGAGCTTCAATCTGCAGCTCAGTCACAGGCTAAATTGCTTGCTCTCATAAATTCAGCTATATTAAATCTAACTGCTAACTTAGGTTCATGCACCGTTAGGTAAGTCTTGCATTGACCCCATCAGAACCTAGAACAGTAAGTGCTCCAGGACATGACTTCTCGGACATTCTTTTTTGCCATACGTTGAGCTGCTGAGAACAGAGTATATCAGAAAAGTATCCTCACAAATCCACGCCTTGTTTATTTTTCCATCGCTGTTCTCAGTTTCTGAGGGTAGTGTAACCAAAAGCCAAAATTTATCTAAATGTAAAAAAGACTTATTAAACCTCAATGTTAGAAATACACTGCTTCCACTGAAACCAGGGTGTGCCAAAGGAGTAGCGAGGAAATAGAAGTTTAGCTGGTTTTTAATGACTTTCACAACAAATAATGTCAAAGCAATATATGACCTAAGAATGAGAGACCAAAAACTCTCTGTGAACCCATAATATTTGCAAATATACTTGCAAATATAGCAATTTGAGGGTCTTGGACTGAAATCTTGGGTTCTGCACGCAGTGACAATAAAGAACAAGGCAGAAAAGGTGACCAGCTGTAGGAC
Organism: Ploceus nigricollis; assembly: GCA_013399945.1. Lineage (NCBI taxonomy): Eukaryota > Metazoa > Chordata > Aves > Passeriformes > Ploceidae > Ploceus > Ploceus nigricollis. Next base: position 630,914 of record VXBC01012172.1, on the reverse strand, counting down.
ACCTCCACTGTGGCCAGTATTTTCAGTACACATCATGCTGACAAGTCAAGACTGGCAGAACCACAGCTGACACCTTCATTGTGCTGTCAGGGAATGATGCTGCAGGAAAATCTGCAGGAAATCTCTTTGACACAAAAGCTATGCAGATTTTTGTGAAAGTTTAGAAAGGCTTACAGGAACCAAAGCCATTGAGGTCATGTTGCTCCATAGAAGTATCAGAACATTTTTGATACTTCTTTTTCAGTCAAACCAGCTTACCAAACCATCATGCCTTGTAGCTGTATGATCAACAGACCTGGCAAAAAGGAAAACTGCAGTAGTATATGCTGAGGAGTATGAAAGGGAGGTGTAATTTTTTTTCCTGAAAGTACTTATTAGGTATTGTATCAAACTGCATAAGCTTAAAATCTTAGCAACAAACAGAATAACCTCATTATAGCAGTCTACTATAAACACTTTGCAAAGCAGAAATGGTTCAGCCATTGTGCAGCAAACTAAAAACAATGTGATCGACTTGGTGCAGAAAAGTTCCACTTGAATCCAGAAAATTGGTATTGGCTAAGTAGAATTATGCATAAAAATATATAATTATTTGCATGACATTTTCTAGTTATCGGAAAAAGAACCTAGGTTTATGGAAACTGTAGTTGCCACCGGTTGCACATTCCAGGGAACATTCTTGGTAAACCGCAGCTTCTGCTCAGCTAGAGCAACATCGGAGAAAGAGAAAGACTCCAGGAAAACCACACATGGAAGTGTAATATGAGCCTGCAAAACAAAGTCCTGCTTCACTCATCTCATACAGATTTACAGAAAACAGCAAGAGCAGAGGAAAAATAAAGAGAAGGAAGCTTGGATTAAAAGCTAGCAGAAATAAAAAAGATTGCATGTTAGTTTTTTTAAAAAAAGAATAAATACGTAGATTGTTGGCTTGTTCAAAACCAGTTTCTGTTGACTCTGGAAGATAGATTGCAAACTGCTGATTGAGGCTGGCTTATACAAAAAAAAATACAGTCTTGGTGAGGGAACTGGTCACAGCACTAGCCTGACAGTTTTCAAGAAGCATTTGGGCAATGCTCTCAGCATATGTTGTGATTTTTGGGGATGGTGCTGTGCAGGGCTGGGAGTTAGACTTGATGGTCCTTGTGAGTCCCTTCCAATTCAGCTTATACTGTGAGTCTGTGAAAGTGCATCTAGAGAATAAGGAGAAGTATGAACAGAAGTAGCTTATTTCACAGCTCTATAGAAGATGGGCAATACTTACACTGAAAAAGAAGTTACACCTCAAGTTTTCATATATTAAGCTTTTTAGGTATATTTGAAATCTCACCTGAGTTATATTTTGTTGTAACTGTAGGATAGGTACACTTTTGAATAGCCTGTGTGCAGATTTGAGTAATTGAGACCAGTGTATTTTTGAAATGCTATTGACAAAAATTAGTTACTTCATCTTATCCCAAGTGGCCCACTCTTCTGTGAGCAGGCAAACCAAAGCAACAGTTAAAATAAGAATTTTTCAAAGGAAAAGGAAAAAAATAACCATGGATAACTAACAGAAGATAACATGTTAATTATTAATTACAATTGTTTAATATTTTTTCTTTCTCTCTTTATTTGATTTTTTATGTACTGGAGGTGCTGTCATTCTAATAAAACAAATTTCATACCCTGCAGTTACAATACAAATAAATAAATTGGCCAAAATCTTAGTTGTCAATGCATATAAGTAACCAGTTATTTCCAAACTAAGATGAAATTTTAAAACCTGCATATGCCTTGTCAGGTAAACTTTAATTGATCATCTCCTTCATAACTGTATCTTAATTAGATCGTATGAGCCTCAGGGATCATATTAATTTTTTAAATAAATTTAAAGGACATGTCCTGCGTACTAAATAGACCTTCAGCATAGTACTGTCGCTTGTATTAACAAGTGACACCGGTATTAATTACCATAAAAAATAGAATCTTCTCTTGAATTATATTTTAGAACCTCACAGTCCTAAAAAACCCCAGGCAAATCAAGGTAGAAACAATGACGAGAATTAAGACGTTTTTACTCCCACTGAAATCAGCCTCTGGCAGCAGGAGGCTGTATTCCTTAGCAATTACCAAGATGTCCAACAATGCCTAACAATGCTCTTTTTTGCTTAGACATCCACTTTGAGTGTTGTTCCTTGACAAAAAAGATTATTCTGATGGATCAGTATCACCAGACTATTTTCAACCCTCAGCTAAGTTGGTATTCAGGGAGCTTATGATTCACAAGGCCAGCACAAAGTTACCTTGATAGCCACAGGAATGAGACTTACAGAGGTGTAAGTGATGACAGCAAAATGAAGAGACTCCCTCTTCCTCAGTGAACTGGACAGCAAATATGTTGTGCAGAATACAAGTTTCATTTTCTTGCAACTGCCCCAGGAACTGCAAGGATAACATGTGCTCCAGGTTACAGTCTTGGTTTCTTTGCAGCTGCAGTTCTACTTTGTTACATAATTTGTACTTTGACACTAGGAAAAGATTATAAATGAAGTGTTGCTTTCAAAGTTTCAGACATCAAGATTTTATTTTTTATATTATTATTATTCTGTTTGGCAAAGGTGGCTTTAATTTGACTTTCACAAGTGCAAAAACCTGTCCCCTCAGAAGTTGGTTAAACTATTAATTTTATGGCAAAGACAACAGAGTACAGTAAAACCTTTTCACAAAGCCAGACAGCTTAACCTAATTAAATGGCTGTTTTGACAGGTGGTTTAAAGTGGAATGAATGCTATTGAGAATGGCTGCAGAGTCATACACGATGAGTGTCTGTGTGTTTATGTGTGCAGGTGAAAATGTGACTGTGCGGGGGGTGACAATAGATCTGTGTTCATAAAGCATTTTCTTTCTCCAAAAGCTGCAGCTGTTCAAGATTTATAGATTTATTTCAATTAATTGTGGTGGATATATTGACTCAGGTGAATGACTACACCTGGACTACAGTAAAAGAAAGATGTTTATGGAGGTCTGTGATGTCATACATCAAGGCATATGAGATGCACATTTTACAAGGGGAAACAAGCCTTGTAGGAAATATATAAACATTGTCATAAGGGATCTGATTTCTGGTTCTGCTTAACATCACAAAAGATTTTTGCCTCAGTAAAATGGTGCATTTGTAGTAGGAGTTAATGCGCATTCAGGTCTCCAAAAGCATGGTGAAAGGGCTCTGAATCCATCAGAGTTTCAGGAGTTTGGACAGCAAGCCAGACTAGCAACCTTGATCCTACATGCAGAAGACCTCTCCTCATCCATCTCCTGCCTGTCTGAATTCCCAAGCCCTCCCTTCTGGAGCTGCTACCTATGTATGCAAGATTGGCATGAAAAGAGCTAGCAAGATGTAGTTGCAAAAACAGAGAGGGACTTAGGGCCTAAACTGCTATGTGGTCTCTCTATCCAGTTCTGTTTAATTCAGATAAAATCCTTATTATTTTACCTTTATAAGTCAAGCCTTGTGTAATTTCATTAAGTAATTTCATGCAGTCTTTATTGTCCTTTAATGGCAAAGAAGAGATTTTGCTATACTTTCCCCTATGCATACTTTCAAGGAAGATGAGCTGTTTCTTTAAAGCGATGATGATTCAAGTTTAGTATCAAAACGAACTGCAGCAAGGTAACCTGACAAAACTATGGTATGATTTTGGCTGAGTTCACCTATTGTGCTAAGAAAGGTGAAACTGTTGCACCATCCACCCCTGCGTCTTTGAAGTTTTTGTGTGGATTTGGTGTGCGTTTTTTGTTTGCTTGCTTTATACAGTGCTCGCCGCCCTAAGGTTGTGCAGTGGATATAGTGCAAAATATCTTTCTTTTAGTTCTATTTTTTAATGTCTACCTACAAAATTACTAATGATAAGTAATTATGAAGACAAGTAGGCTGCTTTAGGTTCACATTTGGTCTTCAGTACTCTGATTCTCACTCTGCTGATATATTCAGACTTCCGTATCTCATTCTGTATCAGCTGTGGCATCTATTATATTGCTGAGACAGAAGAAATTCTTAGTCATCTAAACATCACTCTGATAGGTCTATTGGTTATTTCTGTTTTCTTGTGTGAATGTTAAGGAACAGTTCTGTCAGATAATGGGATAATTGCAATGGTGGCTGTGGCTTGTGAACATTTAACCAACAGCTGAGAACTATTCACTCATTTGTGAATTATATGCTATACATCTTTTAAGTTATTATCAAAGTGGTAATTAAAATGGAATAAAGTCCAACAAACCAGAGAAATATATAGAAGTCAAGCTGAGTAAAGACATATGTTGTACAAGTAATCAAAGGGACACAGGAAAAAAAGTAGACATATTGTTTAAAGCATAGTAAAATCTCATAGAATAAGAAGATTCTATATTTTAGATACTTGATTTACATGTAAATATAAAGCTACCTCATTTTTATAACTGCACCTGAATATTTTGCTTTTTGTCTAACTAATAATCATTTTGTTCCACTTCACGCTGCCATTTGGCTTTCCTCCAAGATATTTCAGCATTTTTTGTGTCTGTGAAGATAAAATAATTTATATTAAGAGGCAAAGTTTCCATGTTCTTTTCGTGATGATAGGCACCAGCTATTTTTCACTCAGTGTTGTGAGACCTCTAATAATAACATCAAAAGAAAATCCAAGAAGGACAATATGTTCAAGAATCTACATTTTACTGTACCTTAATTGATGCAATAGATGAACACAAACCACCAACAGGTTAAAAAGCCCAGATACTCTCTTTTATTATACCTGAATCCAGGAAACTGTGTTTTCCACTTCAGGGACTGATTTTTATTCAAATTTGGCTGAGGTTCATGAGGTACTAGTTGTCCCAAAACAATTTTTGCCAGAGCAGACTGCCTGTTAGCTATGTACGGGTTCTTAGGAGTAATGAGTGATCAGGGGAAAGCAAAAGTTAAGACAGGAAGAGCAGATAAAAAGGGAGAGAGGGCAGAGTAAAGGTTTTGAATCCTTTCCAACAGGTGTACAAATCACGGTTACCAACAGGATCCCATTTCACTGCCAATGCTTATGGAGCTCACTGAAGTAATCCCAAAGTATGAGAACGTTGCCAGGGAGTACTGAAGATTTTCAATTTCTATAGACTTCAAACAATAACAGGGAAATTTCAGGTCAATATGGACTTGGAACATAATGCATTTAGTGACAAATTAATGCAGAAAAAAATTATCTTTTTAAATGTGTAAGCTGTCTTCTGTTTTCTATGCTTTCACATTCCACTGGGAGCAAAAATAAGAGGGTTTTACTGCACAGGGAAAAGCTGGAATCCATTGGAATCTTGGCATAACTATAAGGAAAAATAAATTTAAAATGGAGCAAGGCCAAGGCCAGAACTGTGGGTAAGAGGTCTAAAGAAAGGACATTCAAGGAAACAATACAAATGCTTGACCTTGGGCTGCGTTCAACTGGCCCAGGAAATGGGCTGTAATCAAACAGAAATGTCATTTTTTGTCTGCATTAACTCATAAGGCCAGAGGTACTATAGTTTTAAAACAATTCACTGGATGTGTCCCTTCAACATACTTTCAAGTGTGTCTTTTCATGGTCAGTCTGAAAGAGCTCTTAAAAATTTGCCTCCGTAACACATTTTCTTCAAGATAAGTGAAGAACCATCCTATAATGTGCCATTTCACATTATTCTTTCTGGATTTTATTTATCATTGCAAAACAACTATGACTGCTTTATGCTTAAGAAGGGTCACAGGCTTGATTTTCTCCAAGCCATCTTTCAGTCAATTGATTTTGAAACCTGGTCCAAACCCAACATTCCTGATATTTATCATACCCCATCACAGCTTCTCAGAATAAAAAAAGAAAAATCAGGAAAAGAATTTTCAACTGACTGTTTTCATTAAATTAACCTATTTTTTATTATTTTTAAAACAGAATAATCCCAACTTTTCTTCCCTGTTTAACTCCACAAATTCATTTCCTTTTTACCTCTAAATTTGTGTTGTTGTCATTGTAGAAGTTTCAAATAAATGCCTTTTCATATATACAGTGCAACAGTTGAAAGAAAAACTCATCTCAAATATAATGGACCTGATTTTCTTTTACACAGTTCTGGCAGCATAAAAAAATCTTAGAGCAGGCATAAATTTTATTTAAATACACTTTAGGGTTCCTCTGTGCTGCCAGAATCTGTAAAGGGGTCTTTATGTAAACAAGAATCAGGGCCAATATGTTTGAGGATTATGTTTCTTTGGAAATCTTTTCTATACCTAAAGACCTCATATTTTGACATCTAAGACTACTCACAGATTAAGTGTATGAGACTCTTACTGCGAATCAACAATAAGTGAAATCACCCATATATGGCTAACTGTTTATTTCCATTAAAAGAAATGTCAAAAATTTGGTAAGTAGACCTGAAATTTTCAAGGCAGTAGGAAAAGGAGGAGATTAATTTTAATAAAGGTAATAATCGGCAATTCTGAGTTTCTTAACACACAGGCATTGACAATGCTTCTGCCATTTCCCATACTACTGCCATATTAATGTCTTCTATCAACACTTTCATGATGAGAAGTGGGAAAAAAGGGTCAATGGAAAGAACTAAAAATTTTCCCAGAAACTTCATAATAGCCCTGGAAAAAAAGTGTTATTTTTATGAAGCATTGAAGGACACATGGTGAGCAACTGCAATGACTGAAATTTATGAAGCAACCTTTCTTTATCACCTCATAATTCAAATTGCAAGGTAGCCATATTAAGTTCTGAAGGTCTTTCTTCTGTCATGAGGGACAAGAGTGGCCTTTCTGATAAAATGTGATATTTATTCATTTGATTTGATTTGATTTTAACAACACTTGAAAGTATTACTAATTATTTTCTTTTTGGGCTTAATAATGCATATGTTGATTTTTATTAATGCTGACCTTTAAGGTATGCAATTAATTAAATTTTTATATTGTTTTTTTCCCAGGCACATCTCAGCAATAGAATGAATGGGTATGTTTCTCATGCAGTAGCAACACTGATCTACCCAGTCAGAGTTTTTATTTCAAAATTGTTCAATTACAGATTTTTGTAAAAGTTTAGAAAGACTTACAGGAGCCAAAGCCATTGAGGGCATGTTTCTCCATAGAAATACCAGAACAGTTTTGGTACTTCTTTTTCTGTCAAATCCTGAAAATGTCCCTGATTATATTTCATCATTAAACCTCATTTCTGAAAGAGCACTGTAGGGAGTGATGTGGATCTATCTGTATTCCTTGCTGCCCAAAAAAATTAACAAATACATATTTAATGCTTGGCTAAATGCTTAAAGGAAGCAATCATTATTATATCTATTTCATACTGGGGCATGCAATGTGCATCTGCTTAGTTGAAGGTAAAGCACAGTTGCAGACCTGGGAGCAAAATCTTGGTTGAATGTTCTTTGCTCCAGTGGTAGAAAATATTTCTGCAGTAATTGCTATTCAATCCATTCTGTATTGATATTGCAGGAAGTTAAGACAAAAGTATTTTTAACTGAAAATAGGCCAAAAGGTGATTATACATCTATTTCAGGAGATGAAATTTTTCATATCTGTCCAAAACAGAGACAAGAGACCATGAAGTCTCCTAGTGTTATACTTGAACTGATAAAAGAAGGAATGAAATTAACTTGTCAGAGAGCAGAGAAACCCAAGGTAATTTCCCTTTGCTGATATAGGGGCAAACTAAAAGAGTGTTCTTTTCATATTTTTTGCTCTTAAGTAAATACTTCATTCTGAGGAGCAAATTATATCCATTTTGTATTGAAAATGTAACCACTAGAGGGTATCTGCTTAAAGTCACTACACACAACATCCTGGGATTTGAGCAATGCCAAAAGACAGAAAAATCTTGCACGCAGATACACTAAGTTAGGTGAGGGAGGAAAATAATAATGTGTCACTGCCTTGACTGGTTATCCTTTTCATATATTCTCCTGCAGATTCTTGAATGTCTTGCCAAAATGTAATTGTCCCTGCTAGAAGAAAAATTAATTATTTCACTATAAAAGTGCATTATAATATATTGATATTTATTGATTCTATTCTGCTGTATTATTTAACATCACAATGAAGGATTGTCACAATTTCTTACATTTCTAAGTTAACCCTTTATACATCCATAGCTATAACCAGTCAAGGCATATTACTCTTGCCTTGAAATTTAAGTCAGTCTAATGGCCAGAGTTACTACCAAGGTCAAATAAATACACACTAGATTTAATTTGTCAGATATCTTCTGCTTCTCATATGCACTTTGATTTTGATTTTGAGACCTTATTTAGATTCATGTTCAGCAAACTAGGGAGAATCTGTGAATGATGGGAAAAATGTAACTTTCATGGTGGTTTTGAATATATTCCCCACTGAATAATAGAAATGTAGGCACAATATACACATTCTCCGCAATTTGAAGTCTGTGATTTTTTACATGAGTCTATAATCTGCTTGCTTATCAAGTTCTCAGGTTCCTCAGCCAAAAAAAAGTCCGATAGTGTTATTTAACTAGTTTACAGGATAGTATTATATTACCATATAATACCAAAGAATAGAGTATTTTCAGTCCCTTGAAAATGCTGTCTACAAGAACAGATATGTTCAATGCTCATCAGTGTTTAGAAAGCTATATAGCATCCTAGGTTCTTTTGCAAAAAGTAGATAAAATGTAGCTTTCTTCATTTTCTTACTATTTTTGATGTCTCAGCCCAAATAATATGACACCTCAAATAAATGACATCTATTTGTAGATAAGCAAACTGGACATAGTTTGTAATACAGGCATAGATCAAGGCTTAGACTCAAGTGAAAGGATTTTTTAATGGTCAGGCTGTAAACTGGGAATCTAAGTCACCTGAGTGGCACTACACTTTGATAAATAGTGTCACAGTGTTATACAACTGGCTAGGATAATAATTTTGCTCATTTTGAAATTGAAAATAATTAAGCAGTGAACTATGACAAATTACACTGAATTTCTTCCCCCTCCCCTCTTCCCCTCCTTTCCCCCCCAGATTATTGTTAGAGAATGTCTCCTGGCCAAACACAATTCTGAAAAATCTAGATCTGTAAACACAATTTCCATGTTTTGGTGGGCATGTTCCCCAGCAAACCCCTGTTTTGACCTCTGTGCTGCAGAGGGGGTTTGGTAGACAACAAATCCCAAATTCTTTGTCTGTGAGACTCCTGAGCACTTTGATTTCAATGACATTTTTTGTAACTACTTAGTGACATTTAGGTAATGAAGTTGCTGCACTTTTTTTCACTGTTACATGACAGTAAATCTTTGGCTTCACTGAAGTTGAACTATCTGAATTCAAGCCCTTTCACTACCCAAACTTGATCAGGGTTGTTTAATCTTTTGTTGCTTTATTACCTAAAATCACTTGGCTTAAAGAAAAGCCTGTAGAATAAAAAATTGACAGATCAGCACAAAGTTCACGGTGAGCAGATGCTGAAGTTTATCAGCCAAGTGCTTTATTTCTTTAAATCTAAAAGCCATTGCCTCTATTTCCTAAATGATAATTAGCCACAACCAATTTTTAAAAAGAAATATTGTGCAAATCATCATGTGAGACAAATGAACCATGCCAAGACCTGGATCCAGTCTTATTGAATTCCTTTATTTGATATAAAATAACATAATTAGGATCAGGTGCATCCTGAGATGGACTTTTTTCTCTGCCAGCTCTTGATGCTTCCCTTGGGTGACTGTTATAAATACTAATTTAATACATGCTGAGCATTACGGAAAGAAGAATGTATAGGAAACTGCAATAGTGGTTGATATTAGATGCATTGAAGTTAAAAAGGGCTTACAGTCAACAAGACAGAGCTGTGTTAGCCTTGGATAAAACAAGCCATAACAAGCCATAACACTATAACCAAAATTAAAGACAAAGTAATAATATATAAAGTTAAGAAGAAAGACTAGTGACTCAATTAAGAGTTAGATTTTGTTTAGTACAGTAATATCATACTTGAAAAAGGGAATAAAACTCATGGTTCAAGACTAACTTTTATGTTGTTGCACATATATATCAAGATAAAACAGAATAGGAAACAGAAAATACTCCAAATCATCAGTGTAAAAAACAGCATGATTTTAAAAATTGTGGTTAAGACATGATTATTAATATTCACTAATGATCATTGCAAACCATGTCTCATTGAGTACTTTGAAAAATCGAGAGAATTCATGTTGATGCCTATGAGACCTGAGCTTTTTTGAAAATATGACCATTGACCTCAAAGAAAATACTTAACTGAATTAAGTAACAAATTAAGCAACCGTTAAGTTAGAAAATCATGAGAGTTTACCTAAGATGCTTTAGCTGCAAGTAGCCCTGTTAAACAATGATTGGAGAATAGAAAAAATATGGATATCTTCTCATTCCTCATATTCTAATGTCTTCATAACTGGCTTCTGGAAATACAGATCAAGGTCTGGTAATCTATGACATGCAAATGAAGAACAATTAAATAGAATATTTGCCCTTCAGATTGCTATCACTAACTTAACAAAACTTAATCCTTCCTTCTAATATTGTCTAATTTCACTCTGCTTAGTGTTTAATGAAGATTATCACCTCTTTGCAAAACAGTTGCAGAGGTCTTTGTTGAATTGGTTATATCCCTTTCTTTATTCATTTTTCATCCTTACTAAGAAGGGTTCCTGTCTTACCTTTTTGGTAATAAAGAAGAAAAAGATAATTAAGTGTTTATTACTCTACAAAAGGACATTAACAGCCTCAGTTGATTCCAAGAACATGAGAGAGGAGAGTGAGGTGAAATTGAGTGAAGCAAAATTTAGTTTGAGTATCAGGATACAATTACTATAATTGATATTTATGTCTGTGGAAAAATTTCCCAGAGGGCCTGATACAAATAATGCAAAACCAATTTGAGTTATTTGTGGCTGAACTAAATCAGATGACCTAATAGTTATCCACCACAAATGTATATGACTTTATGAAACTGCATTACCTGGCCTTTAAAACTAAGTGTATCAATAGTATCTTTATTCAACACCCTTTTTCTCAAAACACTTATCAAGTTGATAAACAGGAAGATCCTCATCTATCAATGAAATTCAACAACCATAGAGTGGTAAACAACTCTATGTAATTATTGAACAAGACTTTAAAAAATAATCTCTTATATAAAAAAATGTGATTGTGATTCAATCTGAAATGTGGGGAAGATACAACCAGAACTACTACTATGAATAGCAGGTTTTATTTTTAAATTTTTTTTTAAATGTTGCCTAATTTTGTAAAATTAATACATGAAGTAAATGCTTTCTTGCCTTATCAACACAGCATAGTAACAAAAGAGTACAGTACAAAAATACTTTGTTCACTATTGATATAAAAGTTGGATACTAAATATCAAATAATTTGATGTGGTTTCAGTTGAACATAGATACTTTCAGTCTTCTCATATTCAATATTTTATAGAAACAAATTTTCATTGATTAAAGAAATCTGTGAAAATAGTACAGTAAGTTCATGTGATTACATTGCAAATTTTATATTGATGTGATTAAAATCAATGAAACCTACAGAGAAGGAGTTTATATCTGTTTTGTTTTGGTCCTTTTTTAATGTCTATGCATCATATTTAATAGTAAAATAAAAGTTATGCTTTTTATATAGTTCTAGTGGATTTATATGAGTGTAAACCTTTTTCAGTGTGCCATCATGTTTAGAAAAATCCTTTATGGGAAAGTATAAGGGTCTTAAAATTGTTTTTCTAATGGACCTTGTTATTTATTACAAAAGTACGACTGAGACAAAAAAGTAAAAGCCGATTCCTTTGTCGGGTATTGACCAAACTGCATGTCTAGCTTGTCCTAATGCTTTGTCTATGCACCTTTTCATTGATTGTAAAGTCCTCATTTTCTGTGTAGTGTTGGTCTTCTGCACACCAAAATTAGATCTGAGAAAAATAAAGATTGCTCTATGCATTCTTTAGGGACAGGATAGTGGTATAAGTGCAGTGTCAATCTAGACCAATGCAATGATTTTTATTCTATTTTGATTTCTGTCAGTCTTTTTATCTTTTTATTAAATTTCTCCTTGTTTTCTCTCTAACTTCCCAATCAGAAAAATAGTTTCAGAAGGTAATTATAGTAGATACTTTGTGTTTAATATTTGTTACACTGTAGTTGAGCAGATTCATATTCCCATTAAAACCATATAATTAGATCCTGTCTAATTTTGACTGCAGCTTTCTGTTGAAATTTCACCCTGTTTTTGTTCAAACTCAATTAGTTTATTGACATTCTCTGAGACTTGTCTTTCCTGACCGAAGGGCATTGAATGGATATTATTTATGATTGTAATTTTCTCTGCCCAGGATGTGATTGGTTTTGTGATCCATATTCCACAGTTATAAACTGGAACTACAATGGTTTGTACTGCTAATTTATTTCTGTATTTCATATGATAAGACAAATTATTCTCACATGTGATTAATTAACATGGTATAATGCAAGTTCATTACACAGGCATCCTGGATAGAATGTGCAATATATTTTTACATCATCTCTGTTGCATGGAGACAGAAGATATCACCTGCATCATTCACTTCTTTTCCTGAAAAGCATCCTCATTCTTCTGGTGGTACTTCTCAGTCTCCTTACATCATATCCAGACTACATAGTCTCCTATTTTGTTCTGTTAAATCTCAGATTGCCATTCAATACAATGAAAACTAAATTCTCAAGGGCTCTATCTAGACTCATGTCCATACATGTAATTAACCAACATATTTTGAACAATTACATTGTGGAAGGTATTGCTATTATTAAAGCTGACCTGCAGCTATGCCAATAAGGATGCTGTAGACAGTTTTCCATGCTGCAGGCGATGCAGCTGAAAATGTACAGATCTGCACAGACTCATCTGTAGTTTTTGATTATGTATTTTCTGGCAGTTCTTTTATAATTGCTACTTTAAATGGTTTTTTGGCACTTGAAAAGTCATTAGAGTTTTGTCAGGAAGGGATATGTAAGCATATCTGCCTGCCTCTCTGCACTAGAAAATCACTGTGTAATTCAACAATATTTACTCCTAAAAGATTTTGAAGGATTTTAAAGCTAGAAACATTTTATTAAAAATGCATTTTTCAAGCAGAAGAGAAATCTATTAAAAAGCACCTCAGCTATTTGAACGGGTTCAATTATCAATTTGCCCAGCACTTCAATTACAGACTGGTGCTATCAAGCACCAGGAAAATAGATTGGATGCAGCACACATTTTGTAGCCATATGTGCTCAAATACTTTTCAAATGAAAGCTAAGAATATTCTGGAGTAACTGAATACTCATTACCAGAGCATGTTTCTCTATTTTCAGATATATAAAAGTTACTTATGAGTAGGAGTTAAAAATGTGAACAGCATTGTACTTGATCTGCTCCCATAGAAGTCACTGAATGTCTCAGTACTGATTTCAGGGCAATCAATGACCTACACTTCATGCTTTTGAAAATCCCATCTTACCCATGTGATTTTTTCTCTACTTTCACATATTATTTTTTTAATGCGTGTTATATTCCATTTTACATGGAATGCTGATTCTATATCCTCTCACTTGACGTAGACCTGTCTCCAAGTGTTTCTTTTTTGAGCTGAGTATTGAAAATGTAGCAAGGAAAGTTATCTCAAACTTATCTACTGGTTATGAGATTTTAAATAATTTAAATTTTCTCAAATTGTCCCTAGAGTTTCTCATATACTAGGACTGGGAATCTAAATCATTCATTTATTTAAATTTTTGATGACTTAAAGAAGTTTTGTATTTGCAAGAGCCTGAAGGTTGTCTTAAACCATTCATAGATGAATCTTCCTAAACAACGACTTATCAACTTTCCTAGCTTATATGCAGCAAATAAATTTGAAATCAGACAGAATATCTGCATTTTGAAATGTGCCAATTATGATTCAGGACCCCTGAGGCAGGCTGCCCCAACCTCCTTGTTGGTGTGGTTGTGGTGCTGTCAGCAGATGATGCCTCCTTGGGTGACGCTGGCTCCCCAAAGGTGATCTTAGAGGCATAATTCAATTTTATCCATTATTATAGACTCAATACCAGTGTTATTCAAGGAGCAAATATTCCCCATGTAAATTCAGCAAATTCAACAATCTATGGATAGTGAAGTTCAAGATGAAAATTTTGTCCATATTTTAGAGTTCACAAACTCAGTTAGGAGAACAGGCTACATGGCCCCACCTGTGAACTGGCTGCACCTGTAAGGCCAAATGGCATCGTGGTGAGAATAATTTCAGTAGGGATCCCTTGTAAAAAGAACTCCTCAGGGCCAGTGTCTGCAGCCACTGATAGGAGCATCGCATAATAACTGCAGTGTAACCCATGAGGTTCTGGGAGCTGTGATACCTCCCATAGGAGACAGGTTCTCTGGTCACACTCTAACAATTGCTTTATTTTCTGCTGGGCAGAAAACCCAGTAATGTCCTGAAGAACCACAGCCATGACTGGTGAAACTGTGTGTCAGGGTCAAAAGCAACAGTGACAGTACCATGCTTTGAACTAGGACAGGGGAGGGGGGCTCTTCTGTCACAGAGGAAAGGATATTGAGCAGATACATGCTCTGATGGCCTCCAAGTGGTAACTCAGCTAACAGCTAAGACCTCATAGTTACTCCCACACTTTATGTTCCTATTTCCCCAGAGACACAAGGAGGACAGCAGAGTGAGTAAGCAGCACAAATGCAGTCTTCAAAGCATGCCTTTAGAGGAGGGGAAACAAAAATTTGCTGAAATAAAACAGATTTTAAGGAACTTTTATGATTTGGGGCAGATGGATAGGGAGGAATAATTACACTAAAGAGTAGACTAATTGCTCGACCTGTTAATCCACAAGCAGAAAATCTCATTAGACAGAGCTGGAAAAAATCCAAATTAAATAACACTTTATATAATTATTAATGTTTTAGTGGACATCTGATTTTATTTCATTTGTTTATTGTAAGAAGAATTTTTGGTAATGTCAGATAAGGTGATAGAACTAAATCTTTGCTAATATAATAAAATTTTCTGATATTTAAGGAAAGCAAAAAACATACCTTGTCTTGTTTCTGAGTGAAATAACTGAGTTTTTATTATAGTATGTGCTACTAATAATTCTGGCAGAGAAAAATATTGCCAGCATGAAGGACTGATATACCAAGATTATTCCTTAGAAGGTCATGAAATAAACTAAGTCTCCACAATTTTAGCTCATGGTAGCCTTTTGCTTTTTTTTTCTTTCTGGTATTT
Organism: Ploceus nigricollis; assembly: GCA_013399945.1. Taxonomy (NCBI): domain Eukaryota; kingdom Metazoa; phylum Chordata; class Aves; order Passeriformes; family Ploceidae; genus Ploceus; species Ploceus nigricollis. The sequence goes on along the minus strand of VXBC01012172.1, from coordinate 615,610 downwards.
TGAACCTTTACAAATCCTAGTTTTTAGCTTTTATTTCTTTGCCAAAGAATGTAAAAAGAAATGTGAAATGCATTGTGTTACAGGAGCCAAAAGAGAATATTTAAGAAAAATATTACACTCACATCAAGCTCAAAATAATAGGCAGCATCACAACAAACTCCTGGCTAGGAATTTGTGCACCTCATTTGCATTGTGAAAAAGGCATTTTCAGGTTTGTTAATTATGCCACAAACATATAACTATGCAGTAGTGTCATACTTTAGTTTTTATTTTCTTAACTCTCATTCCTCAGTCACCTAAAAACCGTGAAAGGCCTTTTTATTGCTTGTTCAAAAGGATAACTTTTTTCTTATCATAAATCTATTTAAGCAAGAAAAACTTGTGGACAAGTTATCTAAAACTAGCCTTATGAATATTATTTCTGTGAAAACAATTTCATAGAACTCATACAGACACAAGAAATTGTATTATCCACTTATACAAGGTACCTCTATTTACCCATATAAAAATTCAGTAATTATCCTTACTTTTAGAAAAAAAATTAATTTGCTCTTTGGTTAATTCAGCTCATAGTTTCCCATTAAATTAGATTTGCTTTGTCTAAGAGTACCAAGGGTGTGAGCTGACCTCATTTAGGTGGAAGCAGAGTTGCTGTCGGTCACAGTTTTCCCCTGCCAGCGGTATTCTGCTTCAGTCTCACAGCAGGTTCAGCCCCTAGAGCAGCCTGACAGAATGGTATTGCTTGTACTGCTAGAAGTGCTACCCATATGAAAAGATATGCAGAATATCTTTTATATCATAGCTTTTGAGTGTACAGGAGGCAAAGACTTGTTCTAAAAACAGAGAAGACAAAGTTGTCTAGCCAGCACTCTGCATAATAGGAGAAAAGGTTCTTCATATTGAAAGCTGAAATTGAAAGACAAATGTCTCAGAAGAAACAGCAGTAGGTAAACCATTTTTCATCTGCAAACAGCAAATATGAAATTTAATAATTATTTAAGTTATCAACATACTTTTTGTTTTATCTGCCATTATTTCTTCTTTGCTAAAACCAGAGTATTAGATACAGTGAAAAACATACTACCTATATTTCCTGTTTCTGCAGTGGATGCTATATTTATTTATTTGATGCAACATTTTTTAACACACCTGGCGTGGTGGGTTCACCCTGGCTGGACACCAGGTGCCCACCAAACCACTCTATCAAATCCCTTCACTGCTGAACGGGGGAAAGAATATATAAGGAAAGGTTCAAGGGTCAAGATAGGTACAGACTGAGATAGAGATGAAGATAACTACCCACTTACCATCACTGGCAAAATGGCCTCAACTTTAGGAAAATAATCTGATTTATTATTAATCATATCAAAGTGGAATAATGAGAAGTAAACCCAAGTCTTAAAAACACCTTCACACCATCTCTCTCTCTTTCCCAGGCTCAACTTCACTCCTGATTCTCTAGCTTCTCACCTTCAAGTGGTAGAAGAGGATGGGGACTAGGGGTTAAATTCAGTTCATCACACATTGTATTTTTCACTCCTTCATCCTCAGGGGGTGGACTCCTCACACTCTTCCCTTGCTCCAGCAGGAGGTCTATTCCACAAGAGATAGTCCTCCATGAAATTCTCAACATGAGCCCTTCCAATACAATATGCTGCAGTTCTTCCCATGGGCTGCAGCTCTTTCCACACTGCTCCAACCTGGGTTCTTTGCCCAGGGTCCTCCAGGAGCAGCCTGCTCCAATGTGGATCCCCCATGGGCCACAGGCCCTGCCAGCAAACCTGTTCCAGTGTGAGCTCCTCCTTGCTCAGTCCTGCCAGGAGCCTGCTCCAGCACAGGCTTCCTATGGGAGCTCAGCATCCTTCGGGCACATCCACCCAGCGTAGTGTTCTCCACGTGTGGCAAGAGACCTCTGCTCCCCCATGGTCGTCCATGGTTGCAGGGACACAGCTGCCTTACCTTGGTGTTCACCAGAGGCTGCAGAGGAACCTTTGCCCTGGCAGAAGGAGTACCTGCTCCTCCTCCCTCTTCACTGACCTGCGTGTCTGCAGAGTTGTTTCTCTCACACACGCTCACTCCCTTCTCCCACTGAAGATGTGCAGGGCATTTTTACCCTTTTTAAATGCAGAGGTGCTACCATTTTTTTGTCACCAACTGGCTTGGCTGTGCCCAGCAGCAGGTCTATCTTGGATCCAGCTGGCACTGGCTCTTTTGGACACAGGGCAAGTTTCTAGAAGCTTCTCACAGAAGCCTACCAAACCAGGTCATGAAAGCCTAGTACACCTGCATATCTCTATAAATTTGAGGATAAACAGCAAGGTCTCCAGAATGCAACAAGTTAAAAAATATATCAGCTACAACATATAATAAATTTCCACAGGTTTGGTTTGGCTGGTTTTGTGGGGGGTTTTTTTGTTGTAGTTGTGTTTTGTGGGTTTTTTGTGTTATGCATCTTCAGAATTATTTTTTCATATGACTTGCTTTGCCGTGTGAAGTCAAGAAATCTTTGTGCTGGAAGATATCAGGGTAAAACCCTCTGCATCACTTGCATTTTTATTTAATCCTGTTAAATGTTATATAAGTTAAAACAGTATTTGCACTTTTCCCCTCTTGATTTTCTCTTTGGCAAAAGTATTGTGATGTCTCTTGCACTCTTTTAAGGCAAAACAAAAATAATAATATTTTTAAAGTCTTCTGAAAACAACAGAAACCATCAGTTTTCATTAAAATTGTTAAAATGTAACATGTTTTCAACTTGGGGTCAGTGCACAAATACTGGTACAATTCCATGCAGACCTCAGTCCAAAAGAGCTTATTTCCATGATCTGATAGAATCAAGTATTTTTCTGCCAGGAAAATTCATTACTACCAATCTGAGATCTATGCCAAATGTATAGAAACACACATTAGAGCACATTGCACATTTAAAGTGATCCCTGTAAAAAAAAAGAACAAAGACACAAAAACCTTGCTAATGCTACACACTGACTACAACAGGAAATTTCCTTTTAAGATTCATGCATGGTTTTAATTTTGAATTTGGTTTGTAGTGGGGTAGAAAGAAGTTTGACAATCCTTTTTACTATGTTAATTAAATGCACATTTTTGCTAATGGGGTTTCAGTTGGCTGTGCCAGCTTGTACATTGCAGCAATTTAACATTCCTTGTTATTAAGTATATGTGTGTATCTATGTGTTCCAGTTTCTGCATTACAAATTAAGTATGTACACAGCTTGAATTCTGAAAAAGGCAGGTGAAAAAATGCATCATTAAGTTTTTTAATCATTTATTCATTTTTGAATGGTGAGGCTAATCTTTTTATTAAACCTCTCACCCACATTTCCAAATTCGGATTATATTTTGTTTGAGATCTATAGTCTTCCCTATAGAGATCTACATACTTTAGACACACATTTGAAAATGTTGCCATTAGCTCTAAAAGTGCCTTTGTCCTCACCTTTACTTGCTCATAGCCCTGATTACTCCGTGGATTAAATGCATGGGCAGGAAGAGTACTCAAGGGCCAGAAGGTAAGATGACCACACTTATGGGGGCTTTAGTTCTCTCCATCTGTAGTACAGATTCAGAATGTAGATTGATTCCTGTCCTCCCTCCTTCTCCTCCATGTTATCCTAAGTCCTGCTTAATCATTATTTTTTGTAATCTTTTCACCTTTTAATAAATTTGGTTTATTCTTCATAGTGCATTTGTCAGTCTCTCTCTTTCTCAGTGGGCAATAGAGTTTTACCTATTAGTTTCTTGCAACTTTTTGTGTTTCTTGCCAAGGTCTCACAAGAGCAAATAGTAGTCACTCTTTCTGAATGTCTCTGATAAACAGCAATGAGATATAAAATCTGCATGTAATTGTAGCTTTTCTCGGGTTGTAAGTGAAAACATTTTTTCTTATCTCTTAGTGCAATCACTATTTTCTTTTCTTTGTTTTCTATAAGAGATGAATAATTATGAATAACTGGGACAAAGAAGTGTCATTTCAAATCAAGTGTCAGTAAGAAGTAAGCTAGGGAACAAGATGAATGTCAAAACCAAAATTTCATATACTGTTCTTGTAGTTTCCTATCTCAAAAGAGAAAGACATTTTGTGAGATTATTTGCATTTACACAGGTTCCACAGTACGAATCCTGGGCATTCTCCTAAATTAGATAAGTTTCAGACACTTCTGGTCTTTAATCCTTGGTATCCTTGGAAAAGACATGGAAAAAAACCCCAAAGCAGTCAAGACATATTACAACTTTAGAGCTTTTGTCAAAACGGTTTAGAAGTTTAAAAATAATTTTGTTTGAGTACGAAGCTTTGCTTTAAAAAAAAAAAGAACCAAGCAACACAAGCAAAACAAAGAACCCCAAATCCTTAATGAATCTATATCTCTCTCCATATACCACTGAATATATTTCAACTTCAATTTTTCTAAAAAAATACCCCAACCTATTAATCTCTCTTCCTTTACCATCAACCAGTAATGCTGTAATTTTTGAAAACATAAAAGTATTTGTTGTTCTGTTTTTCTTTGAGGACAGATCTGCATGTACAAAAGTCAGCTTTTTCTTCACTTATAAGATGGTCTAACAAAAGGTATTACCATTTATTTAATATTTTTCTCTCCCTAAAAAACAGTGCAACAAACACCATCTCATTTTGCCTTCCAATTAATGAATCAAATTCGCAAGGACTAAATAATCATATTACTGTTGCTTTTATAAAAATTTAGAAAACTGCTCAAAAAAAATTACTCTCTGCTTTCTATATTCAGGAAATATTCTGTTTGAAATTAAACAGCATGAAGGGTGTTGAAGGCATAGCAAGGGAAACTTAAAATGGTGTGGGGGAGATACAAAGTTCTTAGACTAACGCCAAGCTCCTCAAAGAGCCGTGCAGTGTGACCCACTGCGTGCCAAATACACACAGCAGCATGCGCAGCTTATCTTCATCGAGTGCAGAGCACTCCGTGAGCCAACTGGTTGATACAGTGTAAGATGGAAGAGGACCCTGGGGAAAGGTTCAGGATCAAAATTACAGTTAAACAGCAATGCTTTTTTGCTGCTGACTGCATTCCTTCCGTCTGTTGTTTTTTCTGGCTTTTAATTTTAAATATAGTTGCATTAACTTCTGATGAGATAATAGTTGGTCCATCTCCAGATAGTTATTCTGGGATGATGTCTTCTGTTTCTGTTGACTCACAACTTTATTTTTTACAGGAGAATGTGAGGATGGCAGATTACCAACTTGGTAACATATATTTCAGTCCAAGCTCTGATTTTTGTCCTTATTGCTATAATTACTGAAGGAAACAAGGATTTAAATTACACACAGCTTATTATGGAGACTTAAAACACCAGTTGGTCTACACTATTCATCTTTCTCGTTTTGCTTCAGGCTGTGATGTGAAGAAGATAGAGGTCTTACATTAGATTACTTAGACAGGTCCATGTATACAACTCCCACTAGAAGGAGACTGACATTGTTCAGCTCAGTCTTGGTGGTGTCTTTTTAGGAATTTATATGATTTTTCTTCTTTTTGCTAACTTTAATAAACTACATTTTCTTTGCAAACCAAATTTTATTTCCACAAGAATAAAAGGAAAATGAAGGAGATTACAGAGGGAGAGAAAATTGAAATTAAGTTTCAGTCAAAAGATATAGGCTTAACAGCCTTGTATTACTATTTCTCCCTTGTCACTTGTTTCCTTTTCTAGTCTAGGAGCATAGGTGTCCTAATTAGAGAATGGAACAGAAAAAAATATCATCAAACAGCAGCTCATCTCACTTAATTCTCACTTTTTTATAAAATTAAATGAATTGCCCTTTGGATGCATAATTTTCAACAGTATTTAATACAGGAAAGGAAAATTTATTTTCTTAGACTAGACATTGAAATTTTAGATAGCTCAAGTAATAGAGAAAGGTTTTTATTTAGGAAGACTGAACACCTTTCACCCATGAATAACGTGAGAAACGACAGGCAAATTTTCTATACTCTTTTCTTCCAGATTTTAAAAGGACTTTTCTCTAAAATTGAAACAGGAATTCAGAATCTATAGTCATAACATCTTTTAGAATTCTGTATAAATGTGATATTTCCTACCTCTGCATGAATAATATTACTTGAAACTCTGGATGTGGAGATCTAGACAGCTGTTGATTTTGAACAGAGACTAGCAGCTCATTTTCTAACAAACAACATTAAGCGACATCAGTGTTCTGTTTCCTACCAATTCTGATTTGATTCAAAGGATTCTGAAATGTGAAGTTCTTAGGCCTTCCTGTCCCTCAGACATATAATTTATTTATTTATCCATTTTCAATTAAAAATTAGATCGATTTATTTTCCTAGATAGTTGTAAAATACGCAATCAAATTTAAAAGTAATTCCTTACCTGAAAACCAAACTAGATACTAATTAAATTCCTGTGAGACATCCCACATCTGCTGCTAACAGGAATCTCTGCACCCCATGTACTGCCATGGCTGCTCTGTGGACTTTCCCATCCGCTATTACAACAAAGAAAATTTTCTTCTCCTGGGGAAAGGTAATGAATAGGACACCAGTCAACAAAATCCATGGGTTCTAGCTATGAAAATATGTGCTAAAATATGGCCTTTAATTCGCCAAGGAGAATTTTGCATCCCAACTATAAATTCCATAGAGGCAGTCATTGGTTGCAGAACATTTCCAAATTACCTATCTGGTTCAAGACCAGGCTTTACCTTCTTTTCCTCCTTATGGGTGGTGAACTTAGGAGACAGAAACACCATCTCCAAAAAGGCAAGGCTGTAGGTTCAAATATTGTTTTTAAGAGTTTCAATTTTATTCTTTATGTGCTTTTTATGATTTAGATTTTTTATGATACTTGAAGTAAAAAGGCAGATTAGTTTGTCTGAGTTTGACAGAGGCCAAGCAATGATACACAAGTACAAATTAAAAATAAAGAGAACAGACAGCTGTAACTTCTGATTTTGTACGTATATATGTGAAAACTTATTAAAATTTTTCCTTCAATAAAAAAGAGTATCATCCATTTCAATGGCATAAATGTCAGTATATTTTTACTCTGACTCCTGCGGCATTTGACATGTCTAGAAGCAGAGGAAAAGTCAATTTTAGGAAGTGGTCTAAACTGTTTCCAAAGGGTTAGGGAAGGGAACATCTATTTCCAAAAGGTTCATTACCTGTCTGTAAAACATGAATATGCAGATAATGCTCCCATTTAATTTTTAATCTAAATTTTTCCTACTTAGGCATATGGAAAGATACTTGTCTGCTGAAAGAGATTTCTTTGTCCACAGAGATATTGATATTTAATTTTTTTTCTCTCATACTTTTCTTGCTGCTTCAAATTTTGCATATCTCACAAGAAATTCTCAAGTCTAATTAAAATAAAAGTCTGGTATAAGACGAAATAAGGATATTTCAATCCTTATATTTCATTGCAAAGGAAAGACAATCCCAACAAAAATAAAATGAAAAAAAAGACCTGAATTAGATTACAGGAGATTGATCAAAAACTGTACAAAATGCTATCATCTGACAGCAGCTATAGTCTAGATTTTAGTAAGTATGAAAAACTTTTCACAAACGTTACCTTGAATAAAACTTTCATCTACTTGAAAACATTTATTCACTTTCATGTGGAAAATATTTACAGAAATGTTAATTTCAGAAATATTTGCTACATAAAATAGAATTTTCTTGCTTGGATTTCATCTAGTCATAGAGCAAAAACATATCACTGGGGTGACACAATTCTCTGTTCAAATAGTGAGTTACCTTGAGCAATATTTAAATCATTCATGAACCAAGCAGAAGTTGAAATTTATTTTTATCAAGTTTTGACATAAATTTATAAACAATGAAAGAACTCACTCTGATCAAAGGTAGATAAATACCATCCCAGTGCTGTAAAATTATGTCTGTGATTAGGAAAAGCAAAAACCAACAGTAACTATGGGAGTAAAATACAATACTAGATGACAATTTAAGTTCCTGGCTGCCAATCTTCTACTCAAATAATACAGAGTTAGGACCACATATAGGACAACAAATTCAGGACACTTGCAAGTTCTCACATGAATCAAATTTGATCTAGAAAATAGTTTACTTTGTTAGATAATTTATCTAGTAGACAACTGTACAAAACCTCACAATAGAGGCAGTTAAAAATTTACTGGGTTTAAGCCTAAATGTATTAAAAGCCAGTGTTATTCAATTTTTCACTTTCTAACTTTGGCTGCTGAGTTCTTTCCCATGGGACCAATAAGATGCACTCTTCCCTCCATTTTACTAGGAAAAAAAAAAATTCTAAGTGCCTTGAAACGTTTTTGTGGAAAGAAATCTGTCTTGTATCTGCAATCTATTTCAAGAGAAAACATTGCAACAAATATTTATTAGCCTCCCTAAGGTGAATAGCTCGACAGAGACCACCATGGATGGGATGATTATACCAAATACACTGTTGCTGTTACATGACTGAGACTGTACACACCATAATTAGACTGCAGCATAGGAGGTTAATGCCCCCTTAACTGTCTTGATAAATCCAGGTCTCGTCACCTCCACCAGTGACAAAGTAGTATAACAGTACAGTCTGTTAAACTCCTAACCTTTCCTAAGGATGCCAAAATACTTTTGTGATGTCCAAGCCATTTAGAATGAATAGAAATGGGGCCATCAATCAGCTTAAATTGACCATGCAACAGCCTCAAGTTAGTAATGTTGCCCATCAAAGTTTGTCTTGACACAGAAATGATGTGTGAACAGTCTACAAACCATCCCTTTAGACCTTCTTTGCCACAGGTCACACTCATGGTTTTCAGGGTTTTTTTTAAATCTAGGAAATATTTCTTTTATTTTCACTGATACATAACAAGGTGAAGAAGTGCAAGAAGTTAGAGGCTAGGAATAACAATGAAAAGTATCACAGATAATTTCCCTGTCTTTATATAATATTCTTATATTATTTTATAAGAATATAAAATAATTGCAGTTCAAATACTGAACGTTCATGAAAGAGTGCATTTCATAGACCTAGTCTGGCAGGACAGTTCTTGGGAAAAATCATGCTGGGTATCAGCATATGAAAATTGATATAATGTACAGCTTTTCCTCCCTTCATTTCAAACAATGAGTGAGTGATATATATTAAAAAAAGCATGTAACATAAAACTGAATACCAAATCAAAAATTTTTAAAAAAAGTTTTTTAACATACTAAATAAGCATTCATCCAGTAAAACATTTTAAAACACCAGTATGCTATTAGTAGTGTCTTCCCCTCTTTATCAAAAGTTAACAATTTCTTCCTAGTCGTTCTTTTTTGAATATTCTGTCAACTAAGAAGAATGCAGTTTTCTTATCAACATTTTTGTAGATATTGTCAGTATTCAGACTTTAATAATCTGAGATTGGCCAGAGCAGTCATATGGTGTTGTTCCTCTTCTGTGGGTGGATACATAAAAAAGCATCATTAGTGCCACTACTTGGTTTCTGCAGTTAGTCACAGACGGGGATCTGGATGCTGACTTCCAAAAGCATTACAACCAGTAAAATAAAAATTCAGTAGAAAATGCAAGCCCAGTGGGTGAAAGTATCATTGAGAAAACTACATTAAAACCTCTTTTGAGTAGTACAAACTATATAAAAATAATGAATTGTGTGGGCCATGAAGGTGCATGTTGCCTTCAATGTTAATGGAGCAAAGCAGGAGACAGTAAAATTTTAACACCTCTCTCCTAACTGTAGAAGTCAGTAACAGAAGTAACTGTAGAAATGTCTCAGAAAGAAGTGAATAATGACTTCTACTATATACTGTTGCAAGAAATCAGATTTCCACTTATTCTAGAAATTCTAGATTTTTGAAAGCAGTCAGCTAAAAAAGGAAAAGAAGGAAATATTTACATATTCCATTGCCATCAAGAAATGAAAATCACTAATAATGTCAATAGGTTCAATTATTTCCCCTTCTTAATGTACAGACAAATCTCAAGAGAAACAAAAAGAGCAATCACTAATTTCTGACAGCAAAATATGTTGCTCCAAATAACTTCAGTTCTTAGCATTTTCCTTCATGATTGCTTACTTTAATCATTTTACAGTGGATTTTTCTTTGGTTGTTTTTGTTTGGGTTTTTCTTTAATGCCATAGTGTCTAATAATGTAGCACTACACTAAAACAGGAGAAACCTTTTAAGTTTCAGATATTATAATTAAAAGACTAGGTAGGCCATTAGACTTTTCTGGCATGCTAGCACCTTTTGTAGTGATAAAGCCTTGAATTGTGCATGAAAAAGACAATTTTTAATAAAAAAAGGTGAAGCTTGAAAGGCAGTCAACTTTGATTACGTTTTGCTAATCAGATTTGCTATATGGAGCACTACGCTGCTCACTTAAGTGCTCTGAGAGGACTCTCCAAAATGAGAAAAACAACCAATAAGAACCAATATACATCTTACATTCAAAAGAGCAATTCCCAGAATCAGGTCTCAATTAAGGCAAATGGAGATAGTCAAAAGACTGTGAGAGTGAGAATTAAATTTATGATCTAAGGAAAGGAGGTAAAAAAATTTCAAAGAAACAAGAAAGTAAATAGCAACAAAGACAAAACTGTGATGACAACTATAAACTAGGAGAAATCAATGTATTTTTCTGTAATATTTATGGAAACAGCATTTATCTCAATGGTTGGTCAGCTAACTGACTGCTCAGGTCATCTCTGGTCTGGGGAAGGTCTCACTGCATGCTATACTTCAATCTCACTAAATACAGCTTTTCAAAGGAAAAGGAATACCAGATTTCCTCCTTGAAGGCTCTGAAATGAAGGAGATGAATCTATATGCATTTCTTTCTGGTAGTGGTTGGTCTGCTGATTGAAGCAGACATGAGGAAATTGGGGCAAATGGTGGTGTTAAATCCATTAGCAAAATGACATGCTCATATGAAAACAAAAAAGGCCAGAACTTTTAACAGTTTGTGCAAGGAAAAAATGTACAACCAGGACAATTAACTCCCTTGTGAGTTATTATCCTACTAAGTATTTGTTTAAAGTTTCACCATATGTAGAGTCTTGGCACATGTTACAACCTGTGTTCAGAAGTTATTTAACAATTGTCATCCTAAACCATGTTATAATTGGAATTATACCTATTTGATAAATATAGCTAATTTAACAGAAAAGCTATATTCTTGAACATGGATTTCTTTGTAAGCCACAGGATCTTAAATGTAGAGCATGTGATAATTTTCAACAGAAAAGATATTAGGTGTAGAACCTACTTCAACAGACCTCATTACTGAAAATATTTTAGCGAAAGGTCTGAATCCCTCAGTGCATATATTTCCAGAATTGCATACATAATTCCAGAAATCTATTTCTAGAATTAAAAAATATAGCTGTTGTGGTGGTAAGAGACTCATAAATATTGCAGATTGCCTAACAGTAGCTTATCTTCTCCAAACAGAAAATGTTCAGCACTTGAATGTTTCAGCTGTTGGTCCCTTGGGAAGCCTATACTGACACCAAGGAGTCACTAACAAAGGCACTGTCCAGTCTGGGCTGTGAGGGTAGGGAAGCTGGTGATGGTTTTGTGAATACTATTTACAGGCTTACAATATGAACATTGTCTAAGAGTTGGAAAACAAATGGAAAACAAAATTCTTAGGATCTTGGCACAACAGAAAATAGAAAGATTTTTGGGTAGGGGCAGAGGGAAGTTAAAAGCTAAGAGCATACCATAAAGATATCATAAAGATTGTATCATTCTTAAAAGAGGTTGCCTCATCCTATAAGGAGAGGTAAGAATACCACTTTGTGAGTGGCAGACTGACTCATGTCCCCAGACGATTCTTGCTGTGGTTTTCCCCACTGTAACTGCATGAGCTCACTCTCATTTCTGCTAGAACAGAAAGGCCTTGGTGCTTGGCCACGGCATTGCCCACCCCTGTGATCGCTCCTGGTGACCACACTGTCAGCTGTGGAGCCCTGTGTAACCCACACCATTGCAAGGCCCTGCAGCATGGCTGTAGTCAGGACATGGAGCACCCAATTTGATGAGGAGAAATGTCACGGTCACTCTTGAAATGTAAGCAGCAGGGATGTGTTGCTGAAGAGCTCCTCAGGCTTGCTGAAAACCAAGTCCAGCTTTGGTCAGAGGTAAGGATAGGAGATTTGCTATTCTTCTATTTGATGCTCTAGCACCCTGACAATGATTTTTGTTAAAATTATGTTTGGATATTTTAGTTAGCATTTTTTGAAAGATTTTGAGTCATTTTTAGCAATCCAGAAAATGCACTTTGCTTAGTAATACTATTTTTCTGCCTATCTGTCCTTTACCGTGTCTTACTGACACATGGCAGATAATTCACAAGGAAATTAAGTCTTTATGCATTTGGTGAAAATAGACAAACATGTAAAAGAAGAGACACTGCCTATCTCACTGATGGAATCAGTTTGCTAATTAATGCCATTGTAAGATACCAGAGAATCCATATAGGAGGAAGATATTAAAAATGAAAAGCACAGAAAAGAACAATCCTTAAGTTCATTTACCTGTTATGTGAAATTTTAGATTGCAGTTAGGTCATGGTGATGTTGACAGAAGCAGAGGCATTCCATTTTGCAGGATTTCTCTAGAACCTGATACTTGACAGAGCTGCACTTTTTGGCAACTAGTTGTGTTAATGATCTCCTAACGTGAGCTCACTCCATGCTGTCTCAGTCTTGTAACTGGCAATTGCCATTAAAGGGAATTAGGTGATTGCTAAGGCTAAGTGCAATGTGGTGTAAAATATCCCTGTTGTAATGTTGGTTTTGAGGTTACATCTAAAGTCTCTGGCAACAAGCCTGATGTGCTGCATAAACAAAATGTAGTATTCATAGAAAACACAATGTCTGTTGTCAGAATCAGCCTGTCAACACATGAGCAAAAGTCAGGTAGGCATAATTCAAAAGTAACCTGGTTTATTGTACAGTAGTACTGCTCTATTCCACTAAGTCTATTAAATACTATGGCTGCCAAAAAAAGGGCCTTCACACAATGAAAGAGGGATATTTCATTGCATTTACTATTTTCTTGAAGAAGGATTTGTGTCATAGATGTTTGATTGTGCATGGGGACTGTAGAGTAGGAGATCTATACACAACAGACTGCCCCACAGTGACTTGTTTGTGTATCCACATCTAAAACATAAAATAACGGATGTTATTCTAGCTGCAAAGAAGTACATTCTCAGAAAGTGTTACCACATTCATCAAAGACTCAGCAAGACTGAATCTTTGGTGTCATTCTTGCAGTTCAAAAATGTTCTTAAATGTTGTATAGCCCTTGTACTTGTGGCACCAAAGGGTGTAAGCACATTGCTTCTCTTTGAAGAGACACTGCATGGTGCTTTTGTTTCCTATACAAGCATAGTTAATTTTACTATAAGAATTTATTGTTGACTTGCCTGTTATTTGAATTCTGTCTTGGAGGCTTGGCGTGCTTCACAGATCATCTGTACTGAGAAGCTTTTGTATACAGGAGATTAAGCTGGTGCATCATGAATTATGGTCCTTCATTTGCCCTAGTGTGACATGATTTCCAGTTTTATCCAGAAAATACACCTCTATTTAGAAGAAGAAATGGAAAAATATATTCAAAAGGTGGGAAAATATTCTCTACATATCAAGACAGTGATTTTAATTTTAGAAAAAATAAAGACATTACAACAGAAATATTCAAGCCCCTGTGGCAATACTCATGTAAATAGTGCTGTGCAATTCTGAGCCAAGCCATTATTACCAGCTGAGGCAGATTTGAAACACTTTGCAAGGATTTAGCAAGTGCTGTTTCCAGTTAAGTGTAAAAGGTTCATCAATAACATAATGAATAAATCAGAAAACCACCAAGAAGAAAAACTGCATAGGTTTTCCTTAGCTATCATAAGCCCCCCTGTCACAACCATATCAATGAAACTTGTGATAGTCATTGAATCATAATCATAGAATCATAGAATGGCCTGGGTTGGAAGGGGCCAAAAAGATGATGTGGTTCCAACTTCCCTGCCATGGGCAGGGATACCTTCCACTATATGAGGTAGCTCAATGCCCCATCCAACCTGGAACACCTCAAGGGATGGGGCATTCATGGCTTCTCTGGGAAATCTTCTCTGGAGCCACTGCCTCACCACCCTCACAGTAAAGAATTTCTTCTTAACGTCCAATCTAAGCCTAGTCTCTCAGTTTGAAGCCTATTCCCATTGTCCTGTCACTCCATGCCCTTGTAAATAATCCCTCTCTGTCTTTCTGGTAGGCCTCCAGCCCTTTAGGATCTCTGATCCTCTTCGTGACCTCTTCTGGACTCACTCCAACAGGTCTAAGTACTTCGTATGTTGGGGGCCCCAGACTAGGATGCAACACTCCAGTTGGGGTCTCACAAGAGTGGAGCAGAGGGAGAGAAGCACCTCCCTTGACCTGTTGGTCACACTCCTTTGTGTGCATTTTGATAGTTTTCTCAGCTGCAAGCGCACATTGCTACGTCATGTTGAGCCATTGAACAACACCCCCAAATCTTTCTCCAGCACAGTATTTAAAGCAGATGAATTAGATGGTACGGTACTCAGCCTTCATCAAAGAGATTATTAATTGATATTTGACAGCATAGATAGCATGACAGAAAAGAGCATCAGTTTAAATTTTCCTCAAAACAAGTCAATCTCCAGTAGAACCATGAAAATTATACCTTTGCAACACACACATGCGTGGTATTCACATGTCCTCTGAACAGAGAGAGATTTAGCTTTCTCAGGATTTCTCCTGAGAGAAGCTATGAGAGAAGCAGAGAAAAGATAATCAAAACAATTCTTATCTCATTCGCTGCTCCTGTGTTTGTGCACATGTGGAAGGTGTTCAGGAGATTGTTTACCCAAGGTGATTTCTTAATTGGGCACGGTGATGGTGTTTTGGATTGATTGACCAATTAGGTCACAGCTGTGTCAGGACTCTTGGGCAGAGAGTCATGGGTTTTTCTAGTTGGTGAAAGTTCTTGTTAGTGTAATATAGTGTAATATATAGTATAATATAGTATAATAAAGTAATTAATTAGCCTTCTGAAATCATTGGAGTCCTGCACAACATTCTTCTCAGATGTCAGAGATCCTAGCACTGATACACATGCACCTCCCTCACAACACAGAAGCAAGAAGATGGTTAGAATTTTCTTATAAGCTAAAATTTGAATATAATGTCAGCTATATTATAACAGGTTTCATTGTCTGGATATAAAATATCAAGCAAATTTCAAAGTCGTCTTTGTACTTTCAATCATGATTGCTAATAAGTAGATAAATATGTAATAATTTAAATGTTACAATTTTCTCTTTCAATATAGAAAAATCTGCTTTGAATTAAGTTTCTGAAATTTGCACTATTTTTGAAATTCTTGGGTTTTTTTAATCTGCTCAAACATGCAATAAAATTCCTTAAGTTTGTACCAACTTAATTTTCAGAGGGAACTGAGTGATAAAGAGGTCAGCGGAATCCAATTGATGGAATGTACTAGATTCCACCATTATATTCATCTTGTTGAGAAGCAGCGTTCTTACCAGCCCAAAGAGGGGTCAAAGGGTCCCAGGAGAAAGAAATCTCTCTCCAAGCTGATACTTTTTTAGTCTTTAGTTTCTAATTTCTCATTGACTCAGTTCATAACAACATTTGCAACAGTCCTGTGTCTCTCCGTTACCAGTTTGGCTTGAGAGCAGCAAGATTATGTAAAAAAATGGACTTTGTTTTAGATTTGCTGTTTCCAAAGTTTTATCTGAAACCATAATATTTAGAAATATTACATAGAAATATTTAGAAATCAAATTAATTATTTCAGTAAGAAACATAGGATCTTCCCATGAGCATTCTCAATGCTGTTTGAATTGCTGATATCTTACATCTGGTCGTCTCCTGTGTCTTGCTACTTTTAACAGTTGCAACCTCACTCTGAATTGTGTGTACATGTCTTCAAAAAAAAAAAAAAAATATTTATTGTAGCTGAGGAAATTATGTACTCAAAAGAAAGAGGGCTAAGGAAGTGAAAATGATTTTGCAAGCTAAATGACAGGATTTGCAGTATCCTTGCAATAAGTCACAAACAGGATATTACTTTACTGTCTTGCTTCTTAGATATACATGCCTGTCTTTGGAAAGCTCAGCTTTGTGACTTTCTGTTTATAGCTAACTGTCATTAATGACGGACTGATTAATTCCCCATCCAGATTATATAAAAGTCATTTAAATTTTCAGGATATTATGCATTTGAGTATATTTATGTAAATAGATGTTGTCAAGGAAAAGAGTAGTTTTGTCTCAAAAGCTCTGTGGATGCATATTTAAGAAGTCAAATGTGTATTATGAAGATTTCGTGATTTCATGGTACATGGTATTGAATTAATACCTCCAAAAATGTCCCACATTTACTGGATTAAAATATGCATTGTAGTAACAGACAATTGAAACAGTCTATGCAGGTTTATAGTCTAGTTGAGGTGTTAAGGCATAGGCTGGACTTGATGATCTTAGAGGTCTCTTCCAACCTCATTATTCTGTGTGATTCTGTGTGATATGTTTCAGGTTTGCCCTGTCCAGTTTTTAGTCTAACCCCAGAGTATTCCTGATTTTTTAGGTGTCATTAATAGTGATTTTATAAGTCACATCTTGGAGTCAGATGAGCCAGGCTAGTCAGCTGAAAGCCAGGGATGAAACCCAGACCTGCCTACTCCTACTCACAACTGTAAAATTGTTATCAGTTCATTTCTGTTTGCAGCACAATTGGGAAAACTTGTCAATGTTGCATGTAGCTTTTTAATATGCTGTAGCACAGAGACTGCATAACTGCCATATCTATAGGAATGAGGTCTTAGTACAACTCTTCAGTAAAAGCCAACTACCCAAGAAATAAGTTCCAACAGAATTTTCATATAAAAGCAACATGAAAGGAAACAATCCCTGCAAATTCTAAAGAGCAACTGTTACTTAACTTAGCTAAAATGTGTCTTTCTCTGGATATTTTCCAGGTGCAATGAGAAGCAACAAGACCTAGTTCAGAAATAAATAAAATAATTAGCTGGTTTGTAATTACTTTTTGTGGACCATTGTGTGTAGCCAAGAATAGAGTCTTTCCATAACAGAAAAGATCCTCAATCCCACATAATTTGATTCTGATTGCACATTTAGGAAGATTGATGTGCTTATATATGAAGAATGTGTATATCTGTGAAAGGAAACACTATTAATAAAAATATTTGCAGCAGTTCTGCTAGATATTCTAGTTCCTAAAATACAATATTTCTATGTGAACAAATTAGAACTCATTTGAAAAACATTTCTCAGCCTTAACTTGCATGGGGAAATAAAAATGCACACAAAGATATCAAATGAGCTCTTTCTCTTTGTGTCTTTCCATAAAATTTAGCAATTTAAATCATGACTGCATCTTTTTCCCACACTTCATTATCCCTCCTGCTCACCAATGTCTTCCATTTAAAACTGGAGAGCGTAATTTTAAAAAATATTTAGATAAAGTCAATATAACCTTCAACCTTAGAAAATGACAGGTAATTTTAATGCTGTGTAAAAATCACAGATTTAAATGTGACTATAATTAGACCTCTGTTATTTTTAAGTTTCACTTTAAATAAAAAACTATACTGAATATCAGTGAAAAACAATGGAAAATGATTGAGCCAATTATGGAATCGGTCAACAATAACTGCTTTTGCATTATAGTAGAAATTTACATATTTTGTCATAACACCACAGCACTGTGTGCCGAACTGCAACTTGCAGATCAATAGTAGTCACTGCAACAAAATGACGCCTTTTTTGGTTTGTTTTCTTATGTTTGGGCATTTTTTTAAGTTCTGGAATTTTCCTTGTCCTAGTGCTAAAAAAAATGATGGACAGCAGTATGCACCAAAGTTAGATGCTATTACCTAATAATTTCTGAGATTGTTCTCCCTTCTCTGTTCTCCCTTAAGCAATGTGTTAATCAGTGCAAAAAAAAATTGAAACTAGCTAAATGTGACAAATCAGAATGGATGAAGAGAAATAGCTGAATGCTTACCTTTTCTTTCCCATGACAAATGACAGCAGAAGAGAAAGCTACTGGTTTCTGATTGACGTGTTGGATAGTGACTACCTGAAAACTCAGCTGGTGGCTAAGCTTATAAACCTATTCAACAATCTGCAGGACCTATGCAAGACCCATATACTTAGAACTCGTGTCTCCTTCTCCAAACACCTTATTTTTGTTATCCCCACGTGACCTCCATGAGACCACTGCTCCATTAGGAAGTAGGTTTTGATTCAGAGAGGTATCCTACCCTGTGGATTCCAGCACTGAGCCAAAGCACCTTGAGCTGGCTGTGAATCCCACCTTGTATGTGGGAAGCCTGGAGGGAAGCTCCACTGAGGACTAAGTCACAGACATACATATGCTTTACACATAAATGTCACTGATAAAAACCTTGCTCTTTTTTTGATATGTTTTTCTGTATGTCTGGGGATCTATATTGCTAGCTGAATATGCATTATTTTCTCCCTTACCACAAAGGTGCATATGACAGATTTAACCAGACCTACAGAATATAATAGTGTCAACTGTTCAATGACTATGGGTTTGGATTAAAGCAGCAAAGCTAGTTTTATTTTCAATAGGTCAAACTGTCTTGTGCTGAGAATGAAATAAGTCCTTTTACCCAATGAAGAGAATCCATTCTGACAAAGAAAAAGTGCCTAAGAGGCTTTTAAAACTAAAGGAAAATACACATATATACACTTATATGCAAACACTTGATAATGTCCCATTAAGAAGATATGGTATGTTCTGTTAATATTTGAATCTGCTAACACGGAAGAGTAGGCTAACTGGTAACTGCAGGTCTGTGGGTTTTCAGCCATTTTGCACTGAGTTCTCTTTGCATTCACTGTTCTATTTCTCAATATGGAAAAAATATCACACGTGCATCCAGCCCAAGAAACATTTTTGTCATATATCATTAACCTACTGATGCTGTAAAATATAAAATAAACAAATGAATCATATTTAGTAAGTTAACACTCTTAATTTTTTTAAAAATTAATTTTCTGCTTCTTTGGAAAGAAATAGGTTCATATCTGGAAATTGTGCTTACTACAGCTAATAGTTACTAATTTTAAGCAGTTTTTTACCTGTTGGAAACAAAAAGAGGAAAGCCATTTCAAAGAATTTGCTATGTCTAAACAGTGTTCGCATAACCCTAATTACACTTGCTATGAAAAAACGTGTAGATACTGATTCTACTGAAATCTGACATAGATTCTCTAGATCAAAGATTCTCTAGATCAACCTTTTAAGCATTTCTATAGTCCACAAGTCACTTTAATGACCTTCCTGTGGAGTTGACTTTGCTGTGTCTAATAATACTATGGAGTTGGGATGCAGTAGGTCCAGAGAAATGTTGCCATTTTTTATAATCAGCATGTATTCTGTGTGGATCTAGCCTTTTATCTCTACAGAAGAGGTAATAATTCAACACTGTGTTTGCCATGCAAAACATAGAGATAAGGATAGGGGATTTTGCACTGACAACAAAGTAATTTATTTTTCTTTCATTTGACAGTGTCTGCTGTACCCATGTATGCAGTTCTCTGTATGCATAACAGAACACACAGATCTTAAGAGAATAATGAATTCTAATGTACTCTATCATTAAAACTGCATCTCTCAGACATGATGTCTGTTTCATGTGGTACAAAGCAGAACATAGTATAAACTTCAGTATAACCTTTTATTCAGTTTAACAAAAGAAATTTGTATTAATTAACCAGTGCATAAATGAAATTCATTCCACGGTGCTGTGGCCAAGGACAATAGATTTAGCAATGATTCATTCAACTTTCAAATCCCCTGCCACCCAAAAAAATCAATCCTACAAAAGAGAATTGGAATACTCATTGAATTAAGAATTTTCAACCTCATTTAAAATAAGTAGTCCTAGAGACTGCTCCTCAAGAAAGGCCTTTGTCTATTCCATGCTACAGCCTCAACAGGAAGGATTTCAGACGTTTTTCCATCTGGAGCAGAAAATGCCCCATGATCACTGAGCTCACCAGAGTCATCAAAAACAATCTGAGAATCTAAAAGGTCAATACCCCCTTTTCATTTCCATTTATTATCATAACACTTAGGGGAAAAAAATCAAGCAGTGTTATGTGTGGTATTGAAGTGTCTAATACACAGATTGAAAGCTCTTTTGCCTGCTTTACCAATGGTACTGCTAAGCTTCAGTTTTCATGTCTTGCTACTTATTGTCAGGCTTTCTTAAAATAACAAGAAGGGATTCAGAGAGTTACAGCAGGCTGTCAATAGCATTTTGGTTTCCCATCTCCTACAACAATTTAGGAAGTTGATAAAGCAACACTTGTAGCAACCTTAATAGTCTTCTGGTCATCATATGTGCAAAATAATGAAAGTTATTAAACATAGCCTGACTTTCCCAGGAAATGCCCATTAAAAACTATTCTATTTGCTTTTTTTATTTTCCTTTTGAAAAAGATCCTCAAAGATTTATGAGCTGATATTTTGCTTGGCTGAAGACATACAGAACTTCTCTTTGGTAAGGACTGATTTAATTTATTTTCTAGATATACTGGGACATTTTTGTATTGAGTATTCAGTAGCTGCTAGTCTTTTGTACATTTTTACCAAGTTTAAAACTCCTTAAATGAAATGCAAATTTATAACTGCATAAGTGAAAGTCAGCTTGTAGACAAAAGCCCACCAAAGAAACATAACAAAAAAGCTCAGACCTGAGGAGAATATGAGATTTTTATTGGTTTTTAAGTTGTTTATGCCAACATAAATGAAGAATAATTCTACAGATTTCAGTGGACTTTAACCAACATAAAATAAGCATTGCATTAAAAGAGTGTAAATATTTTAAGTAATCAGCTTCTGAATTGGAGCTAAAAGTATGTGATCACTGAAAAGATCACTCATTCATTCAGTTCCATGTTTCATTAAATAAAAGAATGTATAGTTCCCACAAATATTTATGGTATGATTTGTCTTGAAATATTCTTGTTATTTTCCGTTCAGGAAAAGATTTAGTGAATTTTTTTGGGTTCACTCAGCTGAGTCCCCAGGTCAGTAATGATGCCACCCACAAAGTCCTTTCACCTTTGTGGACTACAGCCAGCCCAGCTCAGGTTTTCTCCTGACCTAAAATGCTGAAATTTTGGGTATTTCCTGACTCTTGCCAGCACAAAGATGAACATTGTGCACTGTAATGGAAAGGTGTGTAGTAGTGGTCACAGCTTCCCAGGCATCATCTTATTTGCAGCCCTTGTTATAGGAAAAGAAAAAAACCTGGAAAGAAGTAGGAACCATTAATCATTCATTCTCTCAAAGCGAAGTTGGAGATCTGCTGTCCCCGAGATTAATTAAGCATAGTTCACATATTTCTGCGTATTGAAAAGGACAGTTGTACTTTTATTAGGTATGGGTTCAAGTCCTTATTCCAAGTAAAAATGTGTAAACATTTATATTTTAGATTTATGGATACATTTTTATTTTTCATACTTTATATTGTATATTTTTTATAAGTATAATGACCTTCAGAGCTGGAGTGGGAATCTATTTAGCCTTACGCTTAATCCACTCTTTCCTACAGGTAAGCAGAAGTTATTTCTGGAACTGCTCCTCCTGTCTTATTCATATACAATACTCTACTATATTTCCTATCATCTCAAATGATTTTCCAGATTTTCTGGCACTCTACAGTGTTGTTTTAATGCTCTGTAGGCAAATTCTTCTCAGATGGCTCCTTCTGCTTCTAATTCTTTAAACCAAATTCCTTTTCTTGTAAAAATGATCCTGTTTGTCCAGAGATATATTATTTATAATTATACATCTTTCTCTTCAATTTTAACAGTAACATTTGTTATACCAGATTACCATGAACTAAACTGATAGATGCTTTATACCTACTGATAATGCCTAGAAAATTTCTGATTGTATATATAGGAGTTGAGGCCTAATTCTAGCTAACTCATGCTACGGTCTGTGTTAAATATATAAGGAAGACTAAAACAGTACATATGATCCTAGTGCTCTTATGTTGAACTGTAATGCTGAAAAGTAATTAATACAAAATATTAGTAGGAAGGGTGGTATATATATTATGTAATGCATTTAAAATATATAGCCCTTTACTATGACATTTTTCTGATTGCCTTTGATTCTATATTCAGGTTATTTGGATTGATAAACAAAAGGCACATTGACTGCAATGGATTGAAAATACTTATGTATGCAATAGATACAGTCTGGCATACCCTGGTGCATGTCTATACCCCAGACATATTTTGGATGGCTCAGCAAATTGTCAGTAGAATAACAGAAGTGGTAATATAGAGCTACCAGCTTATCAATTGCTAGTTCAAATTTGGCTAAATCTTGTCTGATGGCTTCAATTTCATGACTATATGATCTGACCTGTTCAAAGTCCTTCATGTAATTTGCTGCTGATTGCAATCCAGGTCCCAGTGGAGCTGTGTCCAAGTCACAACAGAGATCACTCTAATTGACATTAAGTGTCAGTTTCCTTGGCAGGCGTGGATGGCAGGTCAAGGATTAACTACAGCGTGAAGACTGAATTCCTTTCAAAAGAAACAGTGCTGACAAAGGATACTTTGAGTGCTTCAGAGAAAGTCTCATCTTTTGGCTTTTGTGAAAGATTAGATCCTTTATATCAACAACATGTTGATGGTTACCACATAGTTAATCCAGCAATACATTACATTTTAGGAGATAAAATTACCTGTCCTCATATGCACAACGATATCTTCTGATTTTGAATCACTGTTTTGTGAACTGAGGTGCTTCCCCAAATTCTATTTTCTCAGTTTTTTGTTTCAAAGGTTTTGTCTGAAATATGTCTTAATTTTTCCTCATTTACTAGAATCTTGGAAATCACATTATGAGGATTATCACAGTATGCTTTTGTACAGTGCTTTTGTACTTTCATCTAAACATGCATTATATTGAAGAAATGTTATTGACTTTGAAGATCCCATGTATATGTTGTCACATTCTTTAAAGTTGATATGTTTTGAAATTTAATCAATGATTAGCCATGTTGTTACTATTTTCTCAAAGAGTAACACATCCTACATAAAGCGTTATAAAATCAGAAACCCAGGAATCATTAAATATCATTAAAATTGTGATATTTTGAAATAAAATGTATTACTTATTTTTATTATTGTTAATTTTATTTGCATTTTTGTGTCTGTGCCTTTCTGAGATAGTGGGTCATCTTTCCAATTTTTTTCCTCTCTAGGAAGGTCAGACATTAATCCATTTCTTTGAATGAATTGTTCTTTCTGTTTATTCCTGTGCCTGAAGAATTCAGGTGACTAAGATAACTAATGATCACCAAAAAAATTACTAAAAATTGCCATCTATTGCCCAAAAGGTTATAGTAAGAATATTACAGAAGCATTTTTTTAACTGTTTGCTTTTTCTAACTGGCTACTTTTTGTTGTCTCTCTATTGCCAAGGGTCACTTAAGTTTCCAGAATCTGTTACTGCCTCCTGATAAGATGAAATAAGCAAAACACATCCTTGAAGAAAATTGCATAAATATTTTTATGTGATAAATTATTTAAAAATCATAATATTTTTACGGTAGTCAGAGAATCATGCTAATATATATACATTTATCTGCATGTTCATTGGTTCTTTCATTTCTGCCCAGCCCTCAGCCCTTTCTTGTCTTCCCATTTGTGACTTTCAGACCAGGGTAGCAGTATAATAGATTGTCCAGTTCTTTATCTCTTGCTTGAAAGCCTGACACTTCCTTACTGTATACAAGTTCTCATGGCATGTATGCCTCTGCAAAATGAACTGGAGGCTTTTTTTCTCAATGGATAGTCACAATTAAATTGTCATGTGAGTGCTTCACTGGAAACTGAGACTTTTGCAGGTCTAATATGGACTAATTCCCCCTGATTTCTGTAATCACAGGACTTCATAAAAATGTGTTGGGAGTTTAAAGAGGAAGAGAAGGACACATAAAAGTGTGTTGAGAGCAGTGAAGCTGCAAGAAGAAAATTTGTCCCTGCCAAAGTTTGGAGCAGGAGGGTAGGCCATTTTCCAAACTTTCCTTTCAAGGTTTGACAGACATTTTTACTTGTGTGCCCACCACAGTATGTATTTTGGAAGAATTCCAATGTTTGCCTTTTTGCTGGTGCTTATAAGAGGGATATATATACTCAAAAGACCTGATAAGGTTCAAAACTTTTTCCTCTTAAGCCAATGCAATGCTTCAGCACAGCTATGAAATAATGTAAGTGTGGTGTGAATTTGGCCAGCCAATGCTCTGATAACGGACCACGTCATCAACACACTATGAAAAGATTTCTGCACGTGATGATCCTGACCATGAGAAGAGCCAAGCTCTTCTTGGCTTTTAGAGATTAAAGGAGCAAAGATTTCAAGAGATACTGTAACTATTTCCATTACCCAAAACATTATTTTTTTTCAAAGAGATAAAAATCAACCTCCTGCATTCTGATCTATTGCCATTGATTAGATGAATTAAATTTTTGATTGTCTTAAGTTTCTCAGAGTAAGCTATGAGAATTAAACCTTATGTTCCCCATACAGAAAAGCAACTGCTAACAAATCATTTTACTCTAGATCCCAGAATAAGGTGAATCATTCCTGAATTTCAACTTTCCGATTCAGATTGGCAAACAGCAGTTGGATTTCTCTCAGCTTTCATCTACTGCTTATGATGTTGCTATAATGTTTGATTAAACGTTGCTCACAATTGAATTTATTGAAGAGATCTTGACCCTTTTGAAATGAAATATCTTAAGATAAGAGGTAGCACTGACCTGAAATAGTGGAAAGTTGAATTTGATTAGTAATTGCAAGTCTCTTCTTTCCTTGTGTCCTGCTCCTCCTTCCATCATTTGTATTATTGCCCATTTATAAAGCCACTTAGGCAGACACTCTGGTTGAGAGTCTGTACAGTGAGCAAAGAGCAGTCCTCACACTGCTTGGAAAATGCAGTAACAAATAGGAACAATACTAAAACAAACAAATGGAGACAATATCCACAAATTTTTTTTTATGTGGCAACATTTGGAAGAAAAAAATTGTTACATTCTCACAGATTACTTCAGCTATGGGTATGTTTGATTTACTGTGAATCTACAAAACTTTATTCTGGTGACTGTAAAGCCCTTTTCTGGTTGCTTTGCGCCTGCATATCCTCAAAAACATAATGTAGCTGTAACTTCTTTGTGCTCTGAGTACAGTGGGTCAAAGAAATTCTTGATGTAATGACACTAAAGTAGAAGGAATTATATACAAGTTGAACTCAGACCATTTTTTTTTATCATATACTATTCCCTCCTATTCCATTTGTAAATCAACACTTTCTGATAATTTAAAAAATATTCTTAGAATACATATTCTACATACAAAATATTCTTAGAATACATATATATCGGAATAATAAAGCACATTTTTTTTTACTATATTTCACAACCCTTATTTCAAACTTTCTTCATATTCATATTATGGTCAAATTAAGTTTAAGAATTCCTCATATAAAGAAAAGAAGATAGAATCAATTATGTATGGAAAAAAAACCATGAAATGGAGTCTTTAAACATTTTTTAAAGATATAGAAGTACATATAATGTAGATAACCAAACTAAAAAAAAAAAAGTTCAGGTAACAGTCTCTCTTTGCAGCAAAAAATTATAGAGGAAGTTTGGTACTAATGCAGAGAGGGAGAGAGTCTCCAGTAACTGAGCTGACAGTTTCATAATTACATTTTTCATGTTTATCTGTAGGCATCCTAGAGGCAGAATATTAGTGAATACCTCTTAAAAGCTAAATCTCAATTTTTTTGCCTAGTTTCCTTAGACATATTTTCTTTTCATGGAAATTTTTACACTCATTAAAACTGAAAAATTTATGGGGAATGATGAGTTTCATGAGATCTTTCAGAGAAACCTCTGGGTTTCACATCAGCCTTCCCACCCTTTGGCTTCTTATGTCGCACCATGCTCTCCTCTTGTTAAGCAGGGCCCAGCCTCTTTGACAAAGAGTTCCCTGTGCATTTCATCCCCAGCCTTTAGCCCATTTAGTTTCCACAATAAGTAGAAAAAGACAGCTTCTTGGTCTACAGGCGTCTCAAAAAGTCTTACAGATTTATATTTTCATTTTTCTTATACCAAGGTTTGAAAGGCTGAGGATTAATTTCAATGCAGAGAACTTAAGGCTTGAAGATTTTCTGTGCTACAGAGTGCCAGGGATGAATATCCTTAACCAATCCTCAGAAACTTTCAAACATTTAATTCCAAATGCTTATACTTTTGTAACACACGTTACTATAATCCTTTTTCATAGTACTGCTCATAAGAAATGACACTAGTTTGTTACTACATGCAATTCGAAATACAGCTTCCTGTATTTTCAATAGATAAACTTTGCTGTAATACGAAATCTACTTTTCCAGGAATTTTTGTGTCTTTTCACTATGATATCTTACTGTATGTAGTAGAGAAGAAGAAAAAACCTAAATAGACTGCTCTATTTTTTAAAATGATTTTATATTTCTTTACTTTCAACATGAGTGCCACCATTTATTATTTTCCTTTTATGTTTAACTATTTCAATTTAAATTCTTGCAGTAAATACTTGGACTCTAGGAAGGCACCTGGACACTTTCCTGAAAAGAATTTGTTTTTCTTACTCTGTTTTTCTTTTCTTGATATCAGTAAATCTGTGCAATTTCAAACACTTTGTGGTACGTTACTCTTGGGATGTTCACGAATTCCACTCCATCCTTCTGGCTGATTGAAATGAGACTCCATGTGAGGAAATTTTCTCTCTAATTCCCACACTCAAGCAGAATGTGAAATGGGAGTTTGAGCTCTTCCTGGCCAACACTGCTCATTCTGTTCTTCATAAATTGTGTTGATATTTCTAGACCAATTGTAATTATATTTTCATTGGCCTTCTTCATATATGTTTTGTTTTCACATAGTCCTCCATTTGGTGTGTTGGCTTACCTTCTCATGTAAAAAGAGAACATTACACTGTTTTTTTTATCCTCAATCAAATCTCCATGGACTTCTCTATCAATGGATAGACCCAAAGAATCTACTCTTGGGATACTTCATATTGTAACTAATCTATTATTAGAAGTAAACATTTCAGAGGTCTAATTTTTCACTTCTAACCTAACAAGTCATTGTTAGGTGATATGATGTATTGACTTGGAAAATAGCAGTAATGCTTTGTCAACCTTTAATAAATTTAAATATATCTGGATCCCAATGTTATACTCATGAACCCTTGTCTGTGTGCCAACTTTCAACACAATGCTGAAGCTGCTTTGCATTACAGCGCGACAGCAGTATCCTATGGAAAGATAAGAAGGTTAGCTTTTGCAGAGTGTAGGTTTTCATGACACAGTATATTGAGAAACATTAATCCCTCTCACTTGAAAGAAACCACTCCTCTAATCTGCATCTGTGTCATGTCAAGATTTTTTTTTTCAACTTTCAGAAAAAAAAAAGCAGAAGAGCTTGAGTTACAAGGTTTCCTGCAGCAGTTGCTATCAGCCTGAAAATCCAAGATACAGGAAGGAGTAATTTTCATGTACTGATAGTATTTTAACTCTGTAATTTAAAATTACTTAATAATTAGGTTAAAATGTGTTTTATGGTTTTATTTTTAGCAATGGGTCTAAACCACGAAGGTTTTTTTTACTTTCCAGCTAGAGTACTTCTTACAAATTCTACTTATTAGAATTTCCTACTCTCTTTTACATGTTACAAAGTTTTTTTCCAAAGTAAATCCTCAGAACACTCACATGACATTTCTCTTGACTTCTTGTTCTAAATTGCTATGTATCTTTGCTGTCTACTATTAGAATAGCTGACAAATTTGACTCCAGAATGCTCTTCAGTGAAACACGAGGGAATGTTCCCATGAACTCGATTATGTTGTATTCCACTATAAACTTGGCTCAAGAATTTGAATGCAAATCAAAATTTTTCCTACAGCTTAACAAGTTCATGCAAAAAGCAGGAAAAAAAGATAAAATGAGACAAGTCTGTAATGATGTAACAGAACTGTTTGAGAGGGTTTAAAAAAAAATTCTATTCATTGGTCTAGCCAATGTGTAAATCAGTAGTCATTTGGGTATAGGTCTGCTACATGTAGCTTGCATTTTCACCAGAAAGGGCTCATTGTAGGCAGCTATTCTCACTTATATTTTTCTTTGTTAATATAACATATATTGTAGTCACATATAGTGAATATATTTGATATATTTTGGTCTTTCTATTTAATAATTTATTAATTATGTATTCTTGGAATTTATAGATTCTTGCAGTTTAAGCATGTAATTGGAAGAGATAATTCCAAGAGTCATCTATTATGGGAATATTTATAAACTGTAGAATGAAATTTCTAATTTTGAAATTTATTTCAGAAGGAGAGATCAAAAATACCACTTATCATGGTTGGATCATATTGACTGAAAGCTCAAGTTTTAACTTAAATATAGAAAAATACAGCAATGATCAACATGTTATGGACAGTAATCTTGACTGTGGAGTGAACTGAGGAGATTTCTGAACACACTTAAAATTCTGCCTGATGGATGAGTTGCCCTTCAGTTCTATGGCTCTAAAAACTCAAATAGAATTCTGAAGCAACTACCCTAAATCCAACTCTGCAATGTCCAAGACCTTGCTTGCATGTATAGCCTTACAGTGAATTGGAGAATGAAACCCCAGGGGAGGACTAGTGGTAAGAAAGGAGAATTTGTGTCCAAATTCAACATGCCCTTGACTCCTGTGAACATTAGTTGACAATTTGCATGTGTCTTGATTATCCACCTAGGGATATTAGTGTGTGTGTGTTTTTTTATTTAACATTTTGTCTTTAGTATTCTTTCTTGCAGTTGAGGGATAATTAATGAAAAGTGAATAAATTCAGTTACGAACAGACATCTGGTAGAATAAGAAGTGCCTCAATTAAATAACTTCTGTCAGTAAAACTCTATTGGTCTGAAATCTACATAATCTGTAGAGGAAGAAAAATGCAGTGAAACACAGCCAGTTGAAAAGTTAATATCAGAAGATTCTTATTAAAGTATCCAGAATTTTGTGAAAGCAATATTATTTAATCTTATTGATTGATTGAAGTACCCCAACATGTCAGATGGAAAGAGAAATAATGTAAAGAACAAACAGCTATTTTACTCGGATATGAGAAGCAATTGCAACAGTCCCCTTAAATACTGCACCATGAAGAGTTAATGAAAAAAATCTGGTCAAGGGAGAATATTGAAGCATGGCCTTCTCTGGTAGGGAAAGCAGTAGATCCATTAACATGACAGCTTAATGTTCAAGTTAACATCTCATTCCAACATATTCTCCCTTGTTTCTGTCTATGCATAAAGAACAGACATAGATTTATTGCTTCACTGCTCTCTTTGTTGGAAGAAGCGAATTTAACTTATCAGCAAAGTGAATGGACAGAAACCTGTGCCTTACTGTTTTGCACAAATGAGTCAAGGGGCCATTAGAAATTTTTCTCTGTCTATTCTCTTCCATGGATCTCATAAATGTATCCTGGTTTCTGATTGAAATTGTTCATTGATTATCTTCAGAAAAAAATTCAGAAACTGCGCTGAATCCCACTACAAAAAAAATTAAAAAAAGCTATTCATTTGGCCCAAAGTCTTCTATTTGGCTAATTTCTATGAAAATTTTCACTGTGTTTGGAAAATAGCTATGCAGTAAAATGCACTTCCTGTTGCTGCACAGTAGAACCCATATTTTAGTCAGACAAGATTGATAGAAAGCATTTGGAAAATACTGCTATTGCCATTTTTCAGGAAGAAAGCTGAGGCAAAGAAATATTAAATTTCTTGCCCAGGAGGAATTCTGTAGCAGAGTCAAGAACAAATACATTTGGAAAATACTTTGTATATGTTATTTTTTCTGCAAAAAGGTATTTCTTCTCATTGTAATCTGAAAATGTTTTACTCTGTGTCATGGTACTACAAAGTACCATACTCAAACAGTTTTAAGTGCAAAAAATAATTATATTCCAGGAGACTGGAAGAAGGAAGACATTGTTATGAAGTACGATTTCAGTAAGACAGTTCTGGGCCAACTTTCAGGGTAATATATATCCATACCACTCTCATGATTGAACAGATGTATCATGGTATTTCCAGTGTAGGCTGAAATGTGACTGCTGCAGTGAACAATACACTAGGATCATGCTTTGACAATAAAGCCTGTTTGATTTGTTCTATCTTCGTCAAGAATTTTGGACTCTTAACAACATGTTTCCTATGGTATTCGTAGGAATTTAATCAGTTCTTATTCATAGGTGATAAAATCTAAAATAGCAGATGCAGACATAACAGAACATTAGGGAAAAAAAAACCAAAAACAAACAACAAAATCTAAGAACAGTGTCTGGGAATTTTACAATGAGTGATGCTGCACTTCAAAATAAAACTAACAATTTGTAATGATAAGATGACAATAAATGCAAACCCAGATTCTCAAAGTGAATGACAACTTGTTCTTGTACAGTTGTTACAGGTTAATGCTTCTTACAGCTGTCTTACAGCTTTTACAGTATCCCTTTAAAAAGGACTTCACTGTGACTTCCCTGTCAATTGATCATGAGGTCATTTGGTCAGAAAGATATTGTCCCACCATTATGGGTATGTCTGTATTTAATCATATGCCCAGTTACACACCAGAGTGAAGTACATTAAAGAAAGCATTTATTAACTTAAAGAGTGATCTATTATGTTAATGGATTCACTTCTGGCCATGCAAAAGAGGACTATAAATTAATAAATCATAGCAAGTGTGTTCTCTTCTTAAAATAAAATGCAGCTAGTATTTACTGCATGGTCTTTATTGATCCAATTAAAAGAATAGTCATTCCAGGCTGGCCTTAACTGGATAGCATTTCTGCTTTAACAGTCAGCCAACGCTAGCATAAACTAAACAGATCTATTATTTGCACGAATTCAGTTTAGAAATGTTTTGTTTGTTAAGATTTTAGAATAAATGTTTTTATAAAAAAAGTTAGAATAAATAAATTATTTCTAATGTTTCACCGCATTAGACATTATTATTCAGACAGTAAAGGGTGGGCCTGAAAAAGAACCAGGGCAAGGCTGTCTTCATAAATCACACAGTTGATTTTGGATTGGGTTTTGGCAGTGAAAAAAGCAAAAACTACAGCTAGAAATTCTCTTTCATTAAAAAAAAATATAGGCATTTTTCTTCAAACCAGAAATATTGTTGGTTAATTTAAGTCAGCCAAAAAATGTCATAGACCTGAAAAGTATATGGAAAGGAACCACATTCAACAAAAATATTGGTTCAGATCCTTCACAGTAGAATTAACACAGAGAAACTTTGGACACAAATTATTCCTAATTTATGAGACTACACCATATGTATGGGCGTTGGCAGCCTGAGCATTTGCAATAGAGTCAAGTACTTTGGAACACCTAACAAGTACAGCTTGTGACATAATGGGATAACATTTGTGATTTGTTTGCTTGAATGTGTATATTGGCATGTAGCTTTGAGATAATCATGGCACAAGTACACGAAGGATAACCCTTTCAAAATCTGAGGTCATATGTGTAGATGATTGACATGCAATTTTCAGGCATTGGAGAGGAACAAATGGAAGTACTCTAGAACGTTATATGGCTACTGACTCTTTCTCTGTAATTTTTCCCAGCTGTTCCCTCTCCCAAAGGGCATACATAACCCATAATAGGAGGCAACCTCCAAAGATGCCTCTTCAGAAAGGTAGCCCTGCCCCACTACTCCACAAAAATCTTCCACATCCTGAAAGAAAATCCCAAATCAAAATCCGAAAGAAAACCCCAAATCAAAATCCCAAAGAAAACAATGATCTTAGTATTTGGTCCAAATATCATGCAACACAGAAATATTTTAATATTAGTCTAAAAGCATTACTAAGCCAAGCTGTTGAATTTTGAGAGTGTTTAAAATTTTAGTGCAGCTCACTCCCTGACCCTGGTCACTGGCCTGGCTCCAGACCAAGGCTCCAGACCATATACTTTGGAAAGCAGGCAATCCTGTTGCAGCTCTACACTTCACATGCGGGGATTTTATTTTTTAATGAAAACTTTAGCTAATTTAGGACAAATTTAAGGCTAAATTTAAATACATTTACACAGTCTACCACTAGAATACAGAAATGACTGATGAGCACAAGCATCCTTTGAGAACACAGTAAAGTTACAAGGTGGAGTCAGTTTTTGATGCTATACTATTGTTCCATTGAAAAATATTGGTGCTCTGAAGTGTGTATGCTTTTCCCAGTAACATATTTTTATTCCTTCAATAATTCACAGGAATATATCTCAGGCTTTTCTTGGTTAGGTGTGTTGTTGTTGTTGTTGTCTTGTTAGGGGGTGAAGTAGGAAAGAGACTTTCTAGCCTAAAATGAGAAACAGAGAAACAATGATAATGGCTGGAGTGCAGAAGTCAGAATGGTTTTGTTTTATATTCTGCCTCTTTATGCCTACTGTTATGAAACAGAATGAGAACAGCTCCATGATTTAAGAACTAAATGAAAATACCTCCTATCATTTTAATTATATTGGAACCTGCTGAATGCTTGACCATTGCAAAAAATAAAAATGCCATTTTTCTCTCTTGCCTTGTGAGAAAACATGGAAGAAATTACATTAATCCCCTCAAATATTTAGTATAAACTATTTCAGTCGATGTTCAAGTTGAAATGTCTCATTTTAAGAGGGATGCATCCACTGGCTTTCCCTTCTCTTTTTCTGGTTTAAGTTACTAATTTAATTTGACTGTTGGTTAATCAATACTAGATCTATCTCCTTCACTATTTCTTAGAGTGTTTTGGAGGTATTTGTACAGAAGTAATGATATTGAAAATGTCTTGTATACACTTATGGATTTCACCTCACTGTCATTAACTTAGCATTTTCTTTTTACATCCAGAAGAAATATATGGTCTCATTGCTCCCCTGGCCTGTCTAACACTTCTGAAGGCTGGACTGGCAGTCTACTAGTTATTTAGTTCACCTCTAATCTATTTTTTAAAGGACAGTTACACCTCCAAAGAATAATAGCACTATACAGGAAGATTATTAAGTTACTACAAATTCACTTTCTTTCAGAACCTTAATTTCTTGTTTGATAAACTTATTTCCTATTGATTACCACGAGTGATTTTCTAATGCAAAGAACTCTATGGACATAGTGACATCCTGGAAGAGCTGGGCTATAGGGTAAAACAGTAATGAAGACAATCTAAATAGCTGGTATGGAACTGTCGGACTGCTTCTGAAACTGATGGAAAGCAAATGTTAATTCTGCCCCTTGAAAATAATCTTGTCAGGAAATTTTGATATAGGCATGTGCAAACCAATATATGCCCACCAAGATGGTCGCTAAACTTAGATTTTGTAAACTAAGATTTTTGTCATCTTGATTCTTCTTAAATATAGTCTTCAGCACTAATAGCATTAAAAATCCACTTCCCTACTGTTTGGTAGAATGGGGGTAGGTTCTAGGCAATAAATCAGAAATGCTTTCTTGTACTCTGTACATTTTTATAAAATTCTAGGCATTGTGCAATAGCAACTCACTTCCACCTGAGAAATGTTCACATTTCAAAGTATCATATAAATTAATCCTAAAAAAATAGTATCAAAAAGGATAACTTAGATTATGAAGGGAAGCTTTTCTGTCTGAAAAGTCATTCATTCAAATTTTAAAATACTAAATAATCCTAAGAAGTTGATTGAAAATATAGGATTAACTATCTTAGTTTTCCTAAGATAAACTTGCAAATTGTGCTCTGAAACAATGCATAGTATGAACGTGCTTATCAACTTATATTTGAGCTAGAATTAATAAAGTGATTTAGGTAAGCAATCAGAACTATTCACTGCAATTTAAACTGCAACTGCAAAATACTTAATAAATTAATGTCAGAGTGCAGAGTCTGAATTCTAAAACTATTTTTTATTTTAAATTATAATGACCACACTTAAAAATGAAATATTTTATTAGTATCCTATGAGCTAAATAATGAATTTAAAAGTTTTAGCATGATTTGATATAAAATATGCTGTGTGCATTTTAATAGATTTATTCTGATCTTCGCAAATGTGTTGTACTATGTCAAAACTAAACTTAAAGTTTTCTGTGATTTTGCTTTTATTTTGCCTAATAATTGGTCAGAAACTGAAACAAGAGTGAAGCCAAAATTTGTATTCCTCTACAGTTGGTACAGCTGCACCCTAAAAAGCAGCTAATTAAGTATTTTAAACACTGAAGTTAAATCTGATGTTTCCTTATTTTGGTACCATATTAAGAATATTACAAAAACTCTTGAAAAGAAGAAGGAACTGACAAGACATCTAATGCGTGCAACCTCTTGAAAATGTCTACCAACAAATTGCATGTAACATGAGAAGTGCAGATCTGTTATTTAGCTCGCCTCCAAAATCACATATAGGTAAATATAAATTTCTACTACAGATTATGATCTAAGAACTGGAAAAATAATTAATGGAGATTTAAATCAATCAAAGCATCATTTCATGTGTTATACTAGAAACTTTTTGATAACTATATAACTTAATAATCCATGAAAAGCGGGTTTGATTGGCAGAAACAATTTATAAAAGCCAGAAGTAATTAAAAAAAATTTTAAGGTATTTTGAATGTTGGGAAAAAGTTTGAAATAAAAATTTCCTTATATAATTTCCTTTTAAATTTATAAAGAAGATATTAAGAAGAATTATTAATTATTAAAATTATTGAAATTATCTGCAAATAAAGTTATCTTTTAAAAGAATAGCTTGTGCTGAAAGGAAGTTTTAATTATAATAATTTCTATCATGTTTATGTAAACAAATAGAAATCTTAGGGAGGATCTTATCAATGTGTCTAAATATCTGATGGGAGTCTGTAGAGACTGAGCTAGACTTTTCTCATTGAGGTTCAGTGGTAGGAAAAGAGGTATTGGGCATTAATTGAAATACAGGATATTAAATTTCAACAGAAGAAAAATAAATTCTTTTAAAGCTTGCCCATAGAAATTGTGTAGTCTGCCTCAGAGATACTCAAAACCTGGCTGCATCTGGTCCTGAGTAACCTGTTTTGAGCAGAAGAGTGGGAGAGGGTACTCTCTGGAGTTACCTACCCCTTCTTCAACTGTTCTCAGATTCCACAAACCCTGCAGAAAAAATTACAGCAATTTCCCTTCTAGCCAAACATATTTAAAAAGAAAAAAAATATAATTACATATATGTGCACATTTAGTTTCCACAGAAGCCAGGAGAGCACCCTTCCAGCTCCCCTGGTACCAAGACCTTACTACATAAACACAATGAAACTAAAAGCTCACTAACAAAGACAAGTTAGTTTTTCTTTACAACTCCATGTTCTGTGTAGAGGTAATTAGTATTAGTTTACTTTAGTTGTTGAAATATTTAGCAGTTCATAGGGCATATTTTCATGCCCCCAAATTTTGATCTGTGTAGAAAAGACAGAAAGTAGAAATTTTGTAGTCATACCTGAGAGTTTGAAGGGCTAAATGTCGAAATCATGAGGAGCCAGTTGTGAATCTCTAAGTTTCTATAATAACCATGAGGTCTGAAAGGCTTTTGTGAAATCCTCACTTAGTATTCACTGCCGAAATTCTTACAAGAATCACCCACAACAGAAAGAGCTAGAACAAATGTTTTCTGGGTCTTATTCTATCTTTATAAATGCTTATTTGAGTCAGGTTTGATACAGAAAATATATATTTACAGTAGCTTAGGCTCACTAAGCTCCCCATACACAGAAAGAACCTTTCCTAGAGCTACATCTGTGTAGAAGGTAATTTGGTGTGACCAGATCCTCGGTAATCAAAAACATTATGCAAATCTACTCTGCATAATTTATTTTGTTTTTTTAAGTATAGACACCAGTAGGCTTCAAAAGTCTGCATTTTATAAGGGTGTATATTTTGGAAGTCACAAGCATATATATGGGAACAGGAAAGCAGCACTTTAAGCAGCATAAACCTTCAGCTGTTCAGTGAGCCAGAGTAAATAAAGTTCTGAACATAAGTCTTCCCTTCCTTGTCCCCACAAGATGGGTCCTCTTTTTTTCATCCACTTTGCAGTTGATTGTGTTTAGTTCGGCCTTACACAAGCCTCACAGCACTATCTAGGTCACTAGAAAAGCATTCTGCTTTTCATCACTTTTGAGAATTGGTGTTAGATTTATTTGTTGCTATGAGTAAGAAAGACCCTGTCAGGTTGGAGCTAATCCATCCAGATCTAAGTACCCACCTCCCCTTCAGCTGTCTTTTTTACAGTGGAGACACCTAAGTGTTTTACAGTGTGATTCATGTCCTTATAGATGTGATTCATCTATATGTGTTTAGAATAATACACCTTCTCTAAAGACTGCCTGTTTTACTCGGTTTATTTTAAAGAGAGATGAGGGTACAGAGCTCATAAGGCTCTATACACATCCCAGATGCCTAAAACCAGACATAAGGAATATATATATATATATATATATATATATATATACACATATCAGCCAGAACTTCTGCTGCAAGCTTACTGCTTTCCTCATGCTTATCTGAATTTAAATGGTGGTTGCACCTCCATAGTCTTATTGCCCAGAAAAGTCGAAGTTTTTCCTCCTTACAGAAGGTTTCTGCTGAGCTGTCTGAGGCTCAGAGGGCAGGACAAGCCATAATCTCACACTTGGTGCTGCCACCTTTCCCTCCAAGTCTGGGAAAGCAACACCACAGTACACCACACAACAGAATAAACAATGAGAAACTCATAGGACCTATCAGCCATCAAACATAAATTTAACTGTCCGCTGTTGAATCTGCCACCACATGATAGTCTTTACTTAATTAGATACATATTTGTGCCAATTACACATTTGCAGTTACCTAGTGGTTTATTACCAGCTCCGGTTTTTTGGCTATTGCTGAGTTCATGAACAGAATAGGCAGAATTATTAGTGTGTCTCTTGACAGAAGCGGACTTGTTACAAGTTTTTTCTTGCCTATTAGATCATATAGAAAAGAGTTTTAAGACTCTCACATTGATTTTGGAATGTTTATTGACAGAAACATTGACTGATATACTATTTAGTGGAAATTATATATCTTGACGCTAATTTTTTTTCCCTTCCATTTTATTTGTACAAAAAAACACTCTCATGAAAATGGTTTCTTTTTTTCTTTTCATGAAATACATCTGAACTTCCTACTTCTGTTTCCCAATAAATTTTCCATTCTCAATAAAGTATTTTAGTATGAGACAATCTGAAATCCAGCAGAACCAACAACTTCAAAATCCTTACAATTCCAGATTCTAATAGAAGAGGTTGGTAATATTCCAGTGAAAATGTTTGAGAATATATATTAGGAGATATATTGGATTCTCTAAGTCTCCATCTGCTCAAAAAAAAATTATTTTAATTTTCCCTCAAAGATACCTTAGCAACATTTCTCCTGTTATCTCTTTGGCTTTCAGCAGCCTTCTCTGCTTCATCTTTTTTCATTAATGGAAACATATGGCCACACAATAAAATAAATATGCATCTTACTTTTGCATTTTAAGCCCTGGAAAACTCATAAATCCACATACTTCAAGTCCTTCTCTGTCTTTGTAACAATGTTCTTTCATTTGAGTAATAGTTTTTGTTGTATCAGTAATTATATAAAAATTGATAATGATTTTTCTTTATTTAGTCAAAATTAAGGCTATCATGTTGATCAGATTAATTTGCTTCTTTCTTTTTAAAATGGACATATTTCTACAATGCCATCCAAATTAAAGTTTGTTATGTACATGTGCTCTCAGAACCACAGAATCAAATAGAATCATGGAACAGAGTATGCTGAGTTGGAAGGGAGCCATC
The DNA here is from genome assembly GCA_013399945.1 of Ploceus nigricollis. Classification (NCBI taxonomy): domain Eukaryota; kingdom Metazoa; phylum Chordata; class Aves; order Passeriformes; family Ploceidae; genus Ploceus; species Ploceus nigricollis. Next base: position 577,554 of record VXBC01012172.1, on the reverse strand, counting down.
AGGACCATCGAGTCCAACCCCCAGCTCTGCACAGGACATCCCAAGAATTGACATGTGCCCAAGAATATTATCAAAATTCTTCTTGATCTGTGTCAGCTTTGGTGCTATGACCACTTCCCTGGGAGTCTCTTCCAGGGCCCAACATCCCTCTGGGTGAAGAACCTTTTCCTGATATCCAACCTGAACATCCCCTGACTCATTTCCAAGGCCATTTCCTTGGGTCCTGTCACTGGTAATGAGATTGAAGAGATCAGTGCCTGCTCCTCTGCTTCCCCTTACAAGGAGGTTGTAACTGCAATAAAGACTCACTTCAGTCTCCTCCAGGCTGAACAGACCAAGTGATCTCTGTTGCTCCTCATACAGCTTCTTCTCCAAAACTTTCACCATCCTCATTGGACAATCTTTAATAACATAATGTCTTTTTAATATCATGGTGCCCAAAACTGCACACAGGACTCAAGGTGAAGCCACAACAGTGCAGAGCACAGAGGGAAATCCTCTCTTTCTACTGGCTGGTGGTGCTGTGTCTGATTCACCCCAGGACACGGCTGACCCTCCTGGCTGCCAGAACATTTTTCCTTTTCATATATTTGTCTTTCCCCGCCCTGCTCTTTTCTCATCCCTCTCTAAAAGAGGTTTGTAAAACTTTCTGTCAGCTCACAAGACAATCAAAGCTGCTAGAATTTAGTCTTTTAGCCAAATTTTCCTTTATCTCCCAGGAGGTAAAATTTAACTTTTCATGTCTCTCTTTCACAGAGGTTGAGATGTTACCCTGACATCAGGTAAGTTACTCAAATCTGCCCAGACAACCCAAATCACTCTGCTTTTCCCATCAGGAAACTTTTGAATATACATCCTGTACAATTCCTTCATAACAGGCATCCAGCCAACACAATATCCTCTGGAAAATGCCTAACATCCAAAGCATGTTATCCCTTAGATTCATGAAACTTTAACTTCCTGAAAAATCTTCTGTCTTCTGCATGGGCCTGATGAGAAGGGATTTCCACATCTACACTTCCTTTTCTCTTGAGAGTATCCAAGTAGGGAAAAATCTAACTTCTGCAGTTGGAGATATCGTTGGTGGTTTAACTCTGAGTCACCGTGAGGAGAAGGGGCAAATTTCACTGTGCAATTCATTCATGTTTCAGAGCCAGCATACAGTAACAGCCCAGCAGAAGTACCCCAGGCATAGTGCATTTGTGTGATTTATAAACCTGGAAGTAAAGAATTAAATTCTAAGCATCTTAAATAAGGCTGTGTTTTTTTGCAATTGATAGACGCAAACCAACTTGTACTGAGGCCAAAATTAATTTAATTTTAAAAGTGTAAGTAGTATGTGTTAAAATACAAGATTATCCTTTTAAGTTCAGTATTGATAGTTGAAATCTAATGGTAGAAAATAGCATATTTAATACAAACTTTTGTATTGCTTTAGTAAAAGAAAAAAATCAGAGAATCTGTTGAAAAAATAAAGTTGATTATACAGGGACCACATTTTAATATGACCTGAGAGCGCATGTTTAGAACATGCTGAAATACCAGTCCAGGCTGAGGGTCTGGATGAAGCATTTTGTAACCTCCAGTTTGTCCACCCATCTGGGTTCCATTCGTGCAAAATCCAAGTTACGTAGGATTAGGCAAATAGCACAAGTCCAAACCTTACCCTCATATAAGAGTCAAGATACAGGATGACTGGGAGCCCAGAAACTCTCCTAGGTCTCACAATTTGCACATTGCCCGAGACAACACAGAAATGTCAAAAGTGATCTCCAAGACAAGGAATATGACACCTTCTCACCCCACAGAGAGAATTAAAAAAAAAAAATCCAATAGAATTAACTTTTAGTGGATAACAGTGATGGTGAAAAACAACCATATTACAGTTCTTTGCCATTATTCAGGGTTCTTTCAGTCACAGTGCACAATAGTGCTCATGGCATGTTTTTCCCATTTGGTTCTTTACTGTGGTATGAATATTTTCATGAATATTGTAGTCGTTGCATTAGTATTTATGAGTCCTTTGCATTCTGAAAAGTGAATCTGAAGATGTTTCTGAGTATCTGAAGATCATATATGTATATCCTCTAATGCAGAAGGGGAAATGTGAGAATCAGATTACATCCTTTACAATCTGCCAGCATGAGTTCATAGGGAATCTGGGCCAGATTCTAATATCTTTACACCAGACTAATCATAAAACTTTGGCTAAAACATGTGAAGATGAAATGAAAGATGAAAATAAAGTGAGCATTGACACTTAGGGAACTATTACTTTGAAGCATCTGAGCTTAGGTTCAGAAGGCAGTTCACAGATCCTATGTTAACCTGTTAGAGATGGTAAATCACAACAGGAGCTACGCTTTCTCCCTTGACTGCAGCCAGAATACGGTGAAAACTAACCTAATTTAAGCTGTGGTTATATGGTCACTCAAACTCTGCATAAATCTCCATGAATATGGACAGACAGTCTGTGCGTCTTCCCACACGTATTTCAGAAGTCCACATCTGAGCTGTCTAGGAAATAAACTGATCAAAGTGGGAAGATGGGCGGGGAAGGGGGGAAAGTAAAGATTTGGAGATTATTTTTTAGTCATGGCAGTTTCTGAATCCTATTCTGGGAACAAGAACCTGCAAGAAAACCCTTGCTGACAAAATCAAAGAAATAAGAAATATGCAAGGATAAGAGGAAAGAGAGGCCTGCCTCTTTAGACAGCGCCATGGCTTTATGTTATAGTACTGTGGATGTGTAAGACAGACTTAATTTACTTATAGACAGTATGTAGCACTGAGTCATGCTACCACAGTACATCTCGGTGGAACTGATTGTGGAATTTCCAAAGTACCAGAACAGTGCTGGTGTTTCATTACACTTAGGGAGTACCGCCAAAACTTTGTCCTTGATAAAAGACTTCTACCTGAAACACAGGCATATTCATCGTATTAACCAACCTTGTTCCTGCCTGAACTATCAAAACACTCCAGGCAAAGAAGTGTTTCTGTAATTCAAAAGAGAAGTGCCAAAGGGTATATGAATTGCTTCAGTCTTTGTGGCCCACTTAAGAGAAAGGTGTTCAGATGTTACAGAGCTGGGAAGCAGTTCAACCCCTTAAATACAGTATTTGCTTTACAAGTATTCCTCTTACTTTTGGTAGAGTGACTCACAAAACATGCCTTTTTTACATGTGTAAAAAAGTCTTACAAACTGTAGCTGATATTCCACAGTGTGTTACACATGTATCACCAGGCTTGCCTCTGTTGTGCTCAGTTTGGGATTTTTGTGGTGGAAAGCAACTTGTGAGCATTTTGGCTTTTGTTACACACTGACATTAATCCTGGAGTTTGGGCCCCTAGTCTACTGTGTTCACAACACTTAGGAGGACCTCAGACTACTACTTTAAATTCATAAAATAAATATAAGATACTTGCAGTCCAGAATCATGCCTTGAATTCAGAGTATCCCTGTTTAGTTCAAGTATCCATACTTCTTGTCCTGCCACAAGAAACTACAGTTAATACCCATCCCTACATAGATATAAAAATAGATATTTTGGAGGAATTTTTCAAGTTTAAAAACAAAACCAAAACTCAACATAATAATGAATGTAGATCAATACAAGCAGTTTGTGTAAGGTCTTTTGCTGAGGGCCGAATATGACAAATAATATATACATGGCATAAGGAAAATATGGAGTTTAGCTCCTGTTCGTCTGTCTTCTAGGCCACAAGTTCAACACCAGAATATAGATCCTTAGTACAGATATTATGATTATTTATAGTATGTTTTGCAGTAGTTTTTACTATTTCAAGCAAAATCTGGGCCTTGTAGTCCTTAACAATTATGAGCTCATAGTTACAAATGGCACCAGTCTCAAACTCTGCTGAAGAACCTTCAGACATAGCTGAAAAATTTTTATTATCCTCAGTATTACACCTTTATGATTTAGGATTAAATCCTTGCATTCTTACATTTTTCCCCTTTATTCATTTTTACTCCCATTACAGAAAGTGTGATTTTTTTCTTCCTGAGGGATTAAATTTTAAAATAAACTGCTTGAGTTGGCCTAGTAATAATAATGTAAATGTTCACCCAGTAATGGAAGAATAAAACATTAGCCCCTTTTCATTTCCCTCAGAGAGTTTAGTAGTCTTAATTTTGTATTTGTACCTTGAAATCTTGAGTTGTTTTGAATTTTAGCATCCAATGACTTTGTTCTATTCGGTCTTTTCTCCTTCACCTAGTGCTGCATTCCATTTATTTCATTTATGGAAACATTGGAATCAGGTTTTAAATTGATGTAGTACTCTAAGCTAATGGCTATATTCTGTTTTTCTGTATTTTGTGTTTACATAAATTTAAAACAAACACAGTCTAAACTCATATAAGTGGAAGAAGAATAAAATACCTTCATGACAGATAAGAGAGTATAAAATCAAATAAACCTTTAAAATAATTAAGTGTTTGTGTTGAAATATGCTGTTATTGTAGGAAGTGGAATGTTAAATCACTTTAGAAATCCCTGGAGGTGAATTCACTCAGAGCTGTTACAAAGGTGGAGTAAAATACACACATGCACATACACGCATGCACATACACACACACATTCTCACAATTTTGCACTGTTTGTTAATAACCTAATAATTACCCACAGAGAAGATGGTAAAATAAAACTCTATCACCAAGAAACAGTGATTATATTATAATAAGAACATAGATGTCCATGACCAAAATGGACCCTCTAAATACATTTTTTAAAAAAATTCAAATAAATACAGACCTATCAAAATTCTATCAAGACCAAAACCTGAAAGTGTTTCAAGTCTTAACCTTCCAATTTGTCTATTTCTAGGTATACAGTGTCCTCCACTCCTTTTGAAACCCATAAGATAAATGGTTTCCATTTTTTTCCAGATCTCACACTGAAAACCTCAGGGTTAGATATTTGGCCAATTAAGAGGTATGGGGGATGGAAGGACTGGTGAATGTGAGGGAGGGAGAGACAGAAAGGAAGTGAAGAACGGGAAAAGAATAAGAAGAAGGAAAATAAGAAGGACAAGAGAAACAAGCATTACAGCTGTACTGCTGTGATTAAAATATGTGGACTCCCTGAATGTGCCATGTGCTGCTGCATGCTAAGCTCAGCACCTTGCATTTCCGAGGGGGAGGTTATTTACAAATTTATTTTTGCTTCTGCTTCCTTTTTCCAGTCTTTGCAGATGAAAATGAAGATTATTCATAAATATCCTGAAACAAGATGATGTAGACCATTAGATTGTCCTGTCAATCTATATCTCTGTGCGCCATACACAACTATGAGATCATCTCTGTGAGCATCTCAATGGCATGCTTATATTTCTAAGTACGATATATACAAAATAAGAAAGACTGATAGAGATAAACAGCACATTAATTAATATATTTTCATAGAGAATAATTGTGTCTGCTAAACATTTAGGAAGTCTTAAGCTTTCATATTTATATTGATATTCAAAAGCTACATAATCAACAGAATAAAACAAAAAACTGCAAAATCTAAACTAATTGCTAATCAGTGATTTATTATGTCAAGGCAAGAAGCTGTTTCATACAGTAGTCTTTGTGATTTTAAAGTAGCAATATGTCTGTGTCTTGCCCATGAGGAGAATGAGGCACCTAGAAAGTCCTGTCATTGCCTGACTTAATGAAAGTGGTGAACAAACAACGGTTTCTGCCACTTTACTGAAACAGAGGTGAGTGCCTTCCCCAGCTCTGCACTCACTGCTGTGAGACAGGTGCCTGCATCAGCCCTTCCCTTGGATGCATAAAAACTGGAATGTCTGTTCAGGTAATAGTTACCAAGTTCAGAGAAGGTCTGGGCTAAAGTCCTATTTCAGCTTTTTTGAGTTTTCACTGGCATGAATTAGGAGCATTCTGTACCACCAGACTGCAACAAAATCCAGGCTCTCTGCACACTTCTTCTGCAAGGCTTGTAGGACAGCATGATTAAAAATTACTTTGTGATTCAGTGACAGGAAAGCTCATCAAAGATATGAAGGACAATTTTAATTATTTTCCTTTCTGAATATTTAATCATTAATATCTATTTATATTTCATGGAGTGATTCCAATGGGTATCATGCCAATCCAGAATAACTAAGGAATTAGAGCACTTTGGAGGTCAGGAAGAGATTCCTACCCAGGTTCTCAGTTAATTTAGGCAGTAAAGTGACTGGATCCTAATCTTTCTTATGCCCTGCAAGTTAAGGTACCACTGAACTGTGTCACATAAAATACAATCCTCTTTTTTTAGTCCAAATATGCCATATTTACTGAAACTTATTATGTCGGACAAAATAAAGTTGACTTAGAACATAGCGGGTCATCTCATTTAATCTCTGATAACAGAATCATATCTTTCCCTGTGTTTTCATCATGGTTTTTCAGAATTTTCTTTTAAGAGCTCTTTTTTGAACACTGTTTTTTCCTTCCCAAACATTCATTTGAGTTGATGTTTTCTTCTGAAACAGTAGAAGTCTTCATATGGAATTGGGCATTGAAATAAAGAGATGTGTATAATGATCAGAAATCGTAATCCAGTTAAATAGACACTAATTTATATTACATGTAAACACTTTAAACTATACTTGCTGTAACAGGGAAATGAGCTTACAATCCTTAAAATATATCTAATTTCCTATGATTTACAGAGAATAATGGAAGCTACTCCAAGAGGAGACATTAAGAGAAGCTTTTCCTGTCAAGGTGAATATGCAATTGTTCAGGGCAGGCACTTCAAAATTAAAATAGACTTCTGTTTTTATCTGCAGTGTTTTAAGCCAATTTTCTGCCATTTGACTTAGCATTTAACCTTTTTATTAACAAGAGTGAGCTTTGCTTTCCATTTGACTCCAGTTCCTTTCCCAAAAATAACCCAAAGTGCCAAAGTCATAATATTAACTGCTCCTTGGGGGGTATTGCTCCTTAGGGGGTTTTGACAATACAATTGTATTTAGGATTCTGTCAGGAAGATTACAACACTATCTGAAGTTGTCTTCAACATTTTATGATCTGACAATCTGATTTCTTGATGAAAGTCAAAGCAAAGTGTTCCTGAAACAGACTTTATACAAAAGCATTCCAACTTTAAATGTTCAGAGTTCATATTACTGAAATTTATTACCATGTTTTAGGTGATTGCTTCAGCTGCTTCAGGCACTTTGTAGGGAATGGTGTGTCTAGTACAGATACAAAAAGAACGCAGATCTATTATGTGGTGGAAACTTCCAGTGAAATATCAGTTTGGCATAGAGAGAGTGTTTGACAGCCTTTGCCCGTACTTATGTGAAGCGCTTGGCATTTTCATCACAAGCAAATCCCACACTGTCATTCTTATAGAATGGTAACTTAGTGATTTTTGTACATGGCAGATTATTCCTGTTTTTAGCCTCACTGGTTGCTAATTCTTAATAACGAGCAAGACTCTGATAGTCATTCCTAGAAGATACTGCCTTTCAAAAACATCTGTTTTTCTGGTGGATTTCTATTTAAGTGTGTTAATCATGGAATTTGCATGCTTCTCTAGTGGTTAGTAAGGTAGGTTAAAAAAAACCCCACAGCAAATATAATGTTAAGATCACATGAGACCTTTCTAAGAAAAAACACTGTGCTTTCCTCCGGACGTTTAGACTCCTCTATTTATGAACACATTGTGGGTTTTTAGGATTTTTTTGTTTGCTTTTTAGTTGAAACACTGTAGAGCTTTCTAATATATAATTCTACTAGAAAATTGGAAAGCATCTTAAAAGATAAGGAACTATCCTTAAACATTTAATCTCTTTTAAATTTCAGTAGAGAATCTATTCATTTTTTTTAGCTTTTTCCATAGACTTTTTTGAGATTTTTACAGATTTTGTGACTGACTTACATCAGTTAAGTGAACAACATTCCACTAAGCAACACATGACAGCAATGCAAGAGGACCATGAATAATACTTACTATTTAATGCTTCTGCATAATTGTGTACTTAGTGATTTCAACATTCTTATATTACCTGTATAATCTGGCTATTTAGAATAACCAGAAGGGAGTGTGGGATTTCCTTAACTTTGAAATCTTGATCAGTATATCTCTTCTGGATGTAAACCCATAAAAAGATCTAGGAAAGTATAAAAATATCAAGCTGATTGTCCTGACATTTAAATTTGGAAGTAATTATAAATTATTAATAGAGTTCTATTATATAACAGATGTCCCAATCTAAATATTCACATATATACTCGAGTAAATAAGTTAAAGACAGGGCCACTCTGTCGGGTCCTTACAATATTATGTTTGTTTTAGTTACACTCTAAAGACAATGGATAGCATTATGACTAATTACAGAGCTTAATTTTATTTCTCTAATGAAGAGATGTAAGGATAAGTCTAAAACTAGTGTGAACTATCATACCATTCAGGCTCATCACAGAGCTCCATCAGCTAAGCAGCTGCTCTATGCATGCTATTGTGGCCTGTATCACCCAACACTGAAGGTGTTGCCTGTATAACCTTACTCAAAGTGATAGACCTGACAATGCCCTAAGATCAGTCTGGAAATGGTTCAATTCCAGCTCATGAGAAGAATTTAATCTCCTGTTGTTGAAAGTGCCTTAAGAACCTGGCTAATAAAATACCACATAAGTGTCCAAATTTCAACCACTTTTTAGATTCCCACATATGATGCAACCTCAATTCATTCAGAGGCAAAATAAAGGCTGGAGACCACACTGGGGCAGAAAGGAATGTGACCACTCCTTTCTATCTCAAGCAGCCAGCTACAGACTTGTAAAGGAATCATAGTGACAGAAAAACAGTATTGAACTACCACACTTTCCACTGACAGATTGTATGAGATTATAGAATTTAGGACAGGAAAGAGTCAAACCCTCTGTCTTTTCTCATACTTTTTCATTCTTCCATCCCCCATATTTGCAGGTACCTGCTCCCGGCAGGACTCTTCTAGCCTATCTCTAATTAATACTTCACCTAATCTTCTTGTAATACTGTTAATTGTTCACAAACAGGCGATTTAATCAACATTCTGTTAATAGGCGAAGCTTTAGTCTCTCCTCTGTTTTGTGCTTTGACACAGGGAGAACCGAGGCAACTAGGTCCCAATTGCTTTGTTTCCATGTAATTTAACAGCAAGACATTATTTTCTCATAAGAGATGCTTTGAATTTTTACTGCTAATGAATAAATTAACTAAAAAGGTTAATCTGCCTACATGTTTATGAAACATTATGCAAATTGCTCTCAAAAAGGTTTAATGGTAATTGAAAGCAATTGAAAACCATGGTACATTTCACTCAATTTTAACTTTTTTATTTTAAGTATACAAATTGTACTCATTTTAGATTTTACAGATGTGTAGGGCAAGAGATCCTTTCTATAATTTAAAGGAGCTTTCTTATAAATTTCCAGCTTTCTAGATTTCCAAGGTTATGGAGATTCACCTGAAAGTAGATTAATGAATAGTGAAATATGATGGTCATTTATTATTTTAGTCCACAAAATCACAGAATATGCTGTGATTTATATTCAATTAACAATATTATACTCAATTATATTCATTTAACACATGTTAAAGAAAATTAAATAATTTTTTTCATACCACTTTTTTTTTACCAAGCTGCCGTAAGATCTACTATCCACTTCAGAGCAGTGTGGGTTTATAGGGGCTGAGTCTTGCAGCTGTGAAATGGCAACTCTTTATCACTTAAGTTGCTAAGTTTCCATGGCTCTATTCTAAATTCAACAAGGGAATACATTAAATATGCTCTCGAGGAGATGAGGCATGTTTAGAAGTACAAAGAAAGCCCCAATTTCTGTCTTTATCAAAAAGTAGTTCTGTCCTTTGATTGAAAAAGAATGAAGAAATAGGGAGAGGGAAGGGACAGTGAGAAATGTAGTATAGTTTGGTCCTCTAATTGATTAAAAAAAGCATTAATGGAAAACATAACAATAAGTCTATACATAAAGGTTTGTAGTCAAAAAAAAAAAAAACCAACAAAAGGAACTACTACTCAAACTGTGAAATGAGATAGCCCCATGGCTTTAAGAAATTTTTATTTGCAGCCAAGTCACCTGTGTTCATTTCACCACTGAGTTTGCTTGTTAGGTTGGATTTCAAAGCAACCTGTATATTTGTTCTGTGACAGAACAAAATGCATTTCTTAAAGACCATAATAACCTTACCTGGGAAATTAATACTTGATTTTCCCAGTACCTAAAGTATTTTAGGTGTTTATATAGGCATTACGATTTAGCAAAAAGATGAACGTTTTTTCTACTTGGGATTTTTTGGGGGTTGGATTTTTTCAGGCTTTTCTTTTGGGATTTTTTTGGGGCTTTATTTTTTGTTTTGCTAGTTTTGGGGGAGGGTGTTTTTGGTTTTGCTTTTGGAGAATTTTTTATTTAGACATTCCTAAAATTGTATAAAGACACAGATTCTAACAAATATTTTTTTAATATTACCAATGTTCTTTCATTAATTTTTTGGTGAATATCTGTCTTAATCTGCTTCTATTTTAAAAACATTTCCTTTTTTGATTTGATAATTTTTTACTTATTTAACCTTTATTTTTGTCAGTCACCCTTTCTATTCTCTGCTTTTCCTTTTTTGGGGAGGAATTGGTGAATAGAAAAATGAAACAAAAGAAGAAAAGGAGGACAACCAGCAGTTTGTTGTAAATATATTCGTTGTTGTGTAAACTATGTACATCTACATTAAAATGTATTTGAAAGTTTTCAACCAGCTCTGTTTGAAGCTGTTTACTTCTAACATCCCCGATAAGTGTTGAAGATTAGCTAGCTGCATTGAATGCTGCTCAGACCACTGCCTTGGATCTCTTTTGGAAGGTACAAATAGTGCAGAATGTGTTTTTGTAGTACATGCAATCTGTGTTGACTGTCAGCAGATTGGATAGTGAGGGACCATCTGGGATTTAAGAGTTCTCACCCTGTGTGGCTGCAGTGGGAATCAGCAGAGCCCTGGAAGGCAGCACAGTGCTGACATGAAGAGGCAATGGCTGCTCCTCCTGCACTGGCCTGGTCTGCAGCCCTCCTCCTCCATTGTTTCCAGTGGCCCAAAGCTGCCAAATTCTGCGATTTAAAACTTACTGCAACTATGGCATTGTAACTTTCACTGAAGGGCAGTCTTGCTTAGGAACTCAAAGTGGTTTTTGTCATTCCACTTCTAGAAGATCCTACTGGTCACCATCATTTGAAGAGGAGAGCAATTTCTACTTTCTACTATCTTAGTAAAGTAATGAGGGTTCTTTAAATTTTCTATACTCTAGTATGTTTTTATTTTTAAAAAATAGTAATAAATATCAGAGGGTTTTTTTGCTTAAAAATTATTAGCATTCCTCCTCCTACTTCTCCTGTGTGCTGACACTCATAGCCAAATCTCTCTGACAATGTTATCTCCCATAAATGTTTGCAGGGATATTTTATAACCTTTTCTTCTTGTACTTCAATAGGTTTTGTAAATCACTGGTGTTCTCTGATTCCCTCCACATAGTCATGAACATAAATCTCCCATCCTTTAGCCTTTGCTGGCTGCTTTTGTTCTGCACTTATAAATTTCCCTGTACTTTACCCTGATAATTCCAAAATGAGGGGTTTTGAGCACAAGGAAACAGAAATACTTCAAAGAAAATAAAAGTAATGTATTTAGTATTAGTAATATTTCCCTTTAATTAATTGAAGTTGATCTGCTGGTGCATAAAATTTGTACAAAAACAAGTGAACTGTGAGTTATTCAGAGATTGAGAAACTGATCCTCTTCCTTCTGCTTGGGCAAAAGTAGGTTCCTCCATTCCTCACATTGCAAAGCACTGATTTGTATGTGAAAATAAATTAGAGAAGTCTTAGATATACTCAGTGTCACAACATCTTATTGTGGCAGGTGGTGAAAATTGTTGGTGCACTTCCCATTTTGGCAATCTTCTCTCACCTTTGTCCAAGAGGATAGATGCAAAATCAGGGTGGCTGGGAATCAAGCCCCAGCTTCTCATATAGTCAATAAATACCTAAAGGCTGCCTTCAATACATAGGCCTTCATGTTTGGGGTATGAATAACCACAAAATATTTTTCCTTATAAAGTTTACAACATTTTCTACTTCTTCCCATGTCAGAGAAATACCGTATGAGAAAATGTTCTTTCAACAGTTTTCTTCCCAGAACTGGCTTGGAGCCAAATGTTCACAGTTCCACATTAGTGGCAAAACAAGCTCCCAAGTATGTCTCCTGTTTCAAGAGAGGGAAGAGAAGTTTACTTTATATATCTGCTTTTAATCTGCATGACTCTTGACTGAGCATAGAGAACCTTGTCACCTGGGTACTCCTACCTCTTTTACGATTGTCTGGGAATCTGGCAGAAAAATATTTACCTGTTTCCGAATCATGAGCATGATTTGTGGTTTGTGGTTTATACTTTGTCTTTTAACACTAGGTGCAATATACTACAGCCCTCTGTGCTTTCCCAGGAGTCAATTGTGTCATTACTCATCTCAGTAGCAGTGTAGCCCAAGGAGCAGTTAAAGGGTTTAAAAGCAGTATTGCTCAGACCAGAAGGATTGTTTTGCACCCTGTTAAAGTGTTTGGCACACTTGAGAGGTATGAGAGGACATAGCCACTTTCTACCTAAAGACCTGGGCAGAAGACCGGAACAACCCACAGTTTCCAGCTTGGAGAGCAAGGAGAGGTCACGGTGCTGGTTAGCAGTACCTAAAGTACACAGCAAACAAGTGACCTCATGGCTGTAAGATTTCTCTTCTTCCTAAAATGTTTCTGCTTCCAGTATTAAGAAACCCAGACAGCAAACAAAAAGCTGCCAGTAAGGTTTGTTATGCAATGATAAAGAGATAGTGTGTGCTCTCAAATATTTAATAGGTCTGAACTGAAATATCAGATTTTCCTCATCACTGCTGATCTAACTTCATACCTCAAAGGTCTCAACAAGACCAGAAATTCAGTTGCCTAGGACTTTTTACTACCAAAATGTTATTTTAAATCTGCAGAAGCAGACAAAACAGTGGTTGCTTTTTCCGTATCTTCTTGTGTCTCAAAAAATGTTGAGCATTTTGATGCTTTATTTTCTCTCAGACCTGAGAACTCTTATGCCAGCCTACCTCAAGGGAGAATTTTTACCTGGTATAATGGGAAGCCTGGCAGCTTTAACACATTACTCCAGTGTTTCCCTCAATTATATCCTATTTCTGTGCCTACTGGACACATTTCAGATAGTTCTTGACCATCAGACCCTTATAAACTCACACTGCTCACAAAGTTACCCAAGACAATATTATTGCAGAATGATTTAACAGTCTCCATATAGAGCACATTAGCAAAACATGATTTATACTTTTATAGGCATTAACAAAATTACTTTAATAAAATAAGAACCGGCTTTCAGTTCAAACTTTGTTTTCAGATTTGAAACTGGTTAGTTAAATTTCCAGTAATTTTATTGGCTCTTTCTCATTGTTATTTTATTCATACTTGTAACTCTCACATGTCTCCTTGCACTTCAGTGGAATATTGTTTGAAAAAAAATTGGGTATAGAGTGACTTGAAGTTAAAATATTTTTCAAAGAGAATATCCATAAATATGCTGGGCATAGACATTGAACTTTTTTATACATTTCTTTCCTATTTGTAAATGATGGATTGTCTAAGTTCAAACACAGATAGGGATACCAAGAGAGAAATTTGGATGACCTAAAAACGGAATCAAATTGTAATGCACATAAATTGCTATTAAGAAAATAGAATACCTGTACAATACCCACTTCCAAACTTTGATTGATAACTAGAGGTCTGGACAATTTCACCCTAATCAGACAAGTAAGTCCTTCCTCTAGACCCGACTGGGCTGTGGATGGTAGGTGGGGTCACACATAAATGTCTTAATTGTATGAGCAAATCCAATTTTTTTTTTTTTTTTTGGTCACTGGATTTGGACTCTTCCATCTATTGCCACTGAATGTTGATGGCAGCATCTGACTGTCATAGAGTACTTTTATAGCCAGAGCCCTATCAGTGAAGTTTTCCTCCCTGAGTTGCCTAACAGTGGATATTGCCAACTTCCCAGAAGAAGGCATGTATGGAAAAAGAATTCTAACTTAGGTTGGTATCTAAGGGTTCTTGACTGAGTTTTTGCTTCTGCTCTGAGGCTTGAGAACCCAGATACAGGTTAAATACTGAGGTGTTAGACATGGTGGCAAATCTTTGCATAACTTGGACTGGAGACACAAACTGCTTGGACTGTGTATTATTCAAAGACTGGATCTGGATCACTCATTTTTAAAAAAAATTTGATCTTGCCTTTAGTATTCAAACCCTGAAAATGGAGCTAGCTTCTCTTCTCTTCTCCTCTATCTCTGTTACTGTAATTCTAGAATTGACTTTGAGCTAATGATACGGCCCATAATATTACAGAAAACAGGCATGGCATAGATATGGAACTCCCTGGAACATAATTCACAGATAATCAATGTATGGAATTTAACACTAGTCTAAAGTATGCAATTAAGCACCTTTAAAAATCTGATGCGCAATTAGTAAGCATTTCACAGTAACAATCAATAAAAGTAAATGAAGCTAACAGTTCAGAGTAATCATGTATCAGCAAATCAAATGCAGACTGACATGCTATACCAGAGTAATTTATTTCTGCTATTGATTTCAGTGGAGGTTTTGTCTGATGACCTACATATGCTATGTTGAATTTAGTCCACAGAGATTAACAGCCATATAGGTTGACATAGAATCAAGTAATCAGGCTCCAAACAAGCATCAAAGAGTGAATTTTTATTTCTGAATACTTAAGTACTCAGAAACACATTGGCATGTCTATTAAAAATGGAAGGTCACTGAAAATAAATTTGGAACTTTGTATTTCTGTTTTCCAGAAAGTCAGAATCCCAGAACAATCCTCCTCTGTGGCACTCCATGTGTTAACACAGTGAAGCAATTTGTTTGTTTGTTTGTTTGGGTTTTTTTACACAATCATGTTTGATATTTTGTTTGAAGGCAAGTAAAGGAAAAACAGAAGAATCCATTTCCTTACAATTGAAAGTTTTCAGAGCAAGTTACATTTTGGTTCTGATTTCTCTTACAGTAAAGTTGACAGGCAGGACTCACTCTCCACTCACACTAAATGAAGGAGTAGGACACTGGCCTAAGAAAAACACTTGAAATTAACTATGTTGCTCTGCACCCTTTCTCTCACCCTTTGGACAAGGAGTAGCATTTTTAAACTAAAAGACAATAGGTATAATGAAGACATTTTTTACAATGAGAAATTTTTTTACTGGGTGAAGCTCCTGCACAGGTTGCCCAGAAACGTGGTAGATGCTCCATCCCTGGAAACATTCAAGATCAGATTGGATGGAGCTCTGAGAAACCTGATCTAGTTGAAGATGTTGCTACTCATTTCAGAGGGTTTGGACTAGATGGTTTCTGTAAGGGTCTTCCACCATAACTTGTTCTATGATTCTTTCTTCAAAATCCCCCTATTTTCTTTCATTTTATATATAGGCTGTTATCCTTTTAGAACAGAAGACATCATACATAAATATGACAAAAGCCTTTCAGAATGAAAACAATTGTATAGCTGCTACATTAAATGTTTGTTTTGAAAGGAATTTTTTTCTTTGATGTGTTTTACAGTGCTGTGTCTGTAATCATGGAATTTCAAAATAACTGCTCCAAGAGGAAACCATAAATTAAATTTGGAACATCCCTTCCACATCCCAGTTAACTGAGGGCTGTAATTAATATTGTCCAAGTATTAGTCTTGCATAAAATTTGTCTTTTACTTAGAATATTTTTCTCCGATATAGCCCACTTGCAGGAGCAAGATTAACATTTAAATGCAGTTATAGAACATATAGGAAAGCAAGAAAAAGGAGAGGAAACACTTAGGAGGCACAGCAATGCAATAGCACCATAATAGCCTTCTTTACCTTATAAGAGTACTGTGCTGAAGTGCCAATATCTTGCTGTATGTATCTAGAGCCTAAATGGTTTGTGACTACTCAAGGATGAGCTTAAATAATTTTTAATAAAATAGGTGCAAGGGATAAAGTGTAAAACAATAGAAATTATAAGATCTTCACAGCCACGTATCAGCAAGCTTTTTGATTTCCCTGAAATTCCAGATGGAGTGCAATTCCATTCAGACTGTAGGATGTTGCCCTGCAGCACGTATTAGAGCTGCCACTCTGCTGTTTCACTTTCAGTGCATTATATATGTGTACAATATAGTTTTGCTCCCTGAGGTTAAATTTTAGTCATTGTACAACTAGGACCCTGAGGGCTAACAGACAGTTGAGAAAGTGTTATTTTGTCAATTTTGCTATGGAACTCTATCAATACAGACATATGAAGAAATTCTTGGTTTACTGGTTTTCTCGTCCATGTGTTCTTTCTCTGAAACAGATTATTTTAATATTGTTAAATTTCAAAGGCCATTCCAAAGAAAAGAAATTGAAAATTCATCTCTGAATAGCATTTTCATGCTGAATTAAAAAAAAAAAAAAAGAAAAAAAAAAGAAAGACAAAGGATGACGGAAACAAAGATCAATAACATTCTGTAATCTACAGTAGTCATTTTCTGCATGACTAAGTGCTTCAGTCAGTACTAGAATCTCTGATGTCCATATTCATTATATATATGAGTTCAGTTCAGATACACAGATTCAGCTGTTCTGATGTGTTTGACATAGCTAAACCCTCTAAAATTAAGAATATAGACTCCTGTGCACCGTATTAAACAAAATGGCTAGTTGGTACTAACCCAGCCCTCACCTGTGTCCTTTTACAAGAGTTTAACACACATAGTACTTTCTCATTTATGTCTTATGCCCCAGTGGTAAACAGAAAGCATCAGACCTTCCAAGATTATATGAAAGGTTAGCTAGTGCTACATCAACAAGAGTAAGTCATAAATAAAATAAAAGGAACATGATGGAAGGCATCCGTCTTTAATGTAAAGGGGCAGCAGACTTCTGATATGTTCAACTGCAGTACAGATAGGGGAAATGGGGCCTGTCCACCACAGGGCCAGGAGATTTTCAATATTTTATGTATAGCATCTGTAATTCTATTACTGACTGGACATAAAACTTTTCTTACCAACCAGAAGTTTGGTAGGGAGTATGTCTGTAAGAGAAGGAAGGGTTATATTAAATATTAATTTGTTTCAGACCTTAGTCTATAATCGAAGTGTCCTAACCTGAGGCTTTGAAAGATTTTTTTTAAATCTCTCCTTTTTCCTTTTATGTAAGTGAGCTAACCTTTTTGCAAAGCACTCTGAAAGCTTGTCTTGAACTGTGTATTGTACGTAAGATGTTATTACAGAATTGTTATTTTGAAAACTAGTTAGTAGGAAATAAGAAAACTCAGATACATCAGTCATTTGGTCAGTGTTACTTCTTTAGACTTCCAAATAAGAATTTGCTTCCATAGAAAGAGTTAATTCTGTTGTCATTCAAAAGCATTTTACATGGTCAAATGATCTTAAGAAAAAATTTATTGCATCCTAAAAAGCTATGGCTTGTGTGAAATTGATAAAAGGGGGCATACAAAGGGAATCAAATATGACAACAATCTTGTGGAGGAGCAATGAAATTGTTTTGACTATCTTATAACCTAACCAACTCTTTGCAGCATTTAATATTACACATATGAAGGTCTGAAAGAAAAAATTATGAGCAGACTGGAGATGGACTGTAATATATAAGAAAATTGACTCCTCTGTATGCCTCACTTTGTTTTACAGTAGTATAACTTCGTATAATTGCTAAATTTATGATTAATAATTTACAAACTTCTCTTTCAGGAAGCTGCAAGGTATTCTAGTGGAGTCAAAACAACTTTTTTTCTCTACAATGTGTTTGATATGTCAACAGAAACTCCTCACCAAACATTACACCAAGGGAGCAGCTTTTCATCACCTCAGACTTTACTTTCTGTGGTAAAACAACATATGTGATATCAAAAATAACAGCATAAAAAAACTCGAATAGGTTTCCAACACCTAAATGAATGTCAGAAACTCTTTGCTGTTGTATATCTGTGGAATGCTCCACCATCTATGCCTTGTACATAAGGAATGCAAAAAAAGTTTGTGGTTACCCTTCCCTAGATTTCATTTGTACCATGAAAAGTTCTTTGATCCTCAAGCTTTAGAAAACGATGTTGTAATTAAAAAATTAATTGCTATTTTTTTAACATAACTGACTTATGTCCCCTTACCAGGTTAACTGAAAGTGCCTATCAAGTCATCATTCAAGTCACTCTCCTTGCTTTGTTAGTGGACAGCATGCTACCTTTCTACAAGCTTGTGCCTGGAAATATATTTCCACAGCCAGAAAAAACAAACTATTTTGGCTTTTCTCTTTAGCATGTATGAATTAATAACTCAGAACATAGAAATGAAACATTCAAAATATATTTCTTATTTAAAAGACATTCATGTCTGTTTAGGACACAGAGTCAGCTGAATACTGGTACTTACCCGCAGTCAAAAATTAATTTTGCAAAATGTTAGAAAGATATTCAGGCTTATGTTGTAGGATACTAAAATTTTATCTGTTTAGGTCTAAAAAAATTCTTCTGTACTATTTTTTTGAAACTATCAAGTTCATGTAGATTTGAATCTACAGAATTTTCAATAAATGTTACAGAATGACAAAGATATTTGAAGAGATGCTTTGGAACAATCTGACATTTCTTAGCACTATATGGATTAAAACCAGGATTAATGTAAGGAATCAATATGGACCAAATCCATAAGTGTGTCTTGCTTTCTTGAAAGCCATACAAAAATTAATCTGCTAAAACTGAAAATATGCATTTAAAATCCTGTTAGCTGAAGTTTTGCCTAATGACAATTCTAGCTGCTTCCAGAAAGGGTTAGTTAGTAGATGAAATCAGAATGGAATTCCAGAATCTTGTAATTGGAACTAAAAACACGCCACTAAAATAACTGAAAAGGCACTGCATGTCCCAACTGTTTATTAAATATTACGATGGTGAGAAGTTAATCAATTAGACTTCCAAAAGAAACAATTTAATCTCACCAAACTCTTCACTCTGTCAGTTCCCTCAGTGAACTGTCTTGTAAGATATTTCTAAGTCAGCACTTAGGCAAAAGTTTCTTTTAACATAAAACTGAAATCAACAAACTAATGATTTCAGGGCCATGGAAAGTTTTATTAAAGCCTGAAGAGATTACAAATAATAGTGGAAGTTACTGCTTAAGATAGTGGGAAAGGTTAGGGAAAACTACATGGATGACAAAGATAAAACCTTACAAAATTAAGAAAAAAAAATTACATAACCTAGTAACTGCTGCGGTCTGTTTTATCTGTTGGTTGGTTTGGGTTTGTTTTTTCCCGGGTATGACCTTGTTTTTCTCCCCAAAAAGCAATTCTTGGAAAAAGTACTAGCGCATGAAAATGCTAACAAGGCCGGTAATGTTGGTGGAGTAACTCATAGTTTCATTTTGAGTATCATGACAGATTTTTAACTAAATTCTGGAGTTACTCAAATGTATTTAAATGTTTTTTAATGTAAACTTAATATATCTAAATGCGGAAAAAAAGCTTAAAGCAATTTGATTGCTGTATGTCTACTGTATTGAGAAGAACCTACAAGGTATTATTTGGAACAAAAGCGTGAGGGGCTTCTTTACAATCTCTTGGAGTCAGAAGTTTTGTATGTTTACTCTTTCAATATATGATACTTATAGAAGACCTCAAATCCCTCTGGGTCACCACATGTTGATCTGGGTCACAAGCACTCGTGCTAACAATAGTTTATGTGTAATTTACATTACTTCAAACTGGCACACCATTGATCCAGACCCTAGGACAGACAGAATTGGGACTAAAGTTGACATAGAAGTGTCAATCTGGGCAAAACTTCTGGTGTCCTTGTGAATGCATAAGGTTTTCATGTCATTCCTTGTCTGTCAGAGCAATATAGAAACATAGCTATAATTACATAATTGTTATAGTGGTCACCTTAAGGTCTCTTTTAGCTAAAGCTGATGCTAGCTTTGCAGACACATTCCCTGATCAAATACACATAAAGTCTCTTGGAATTCAGGATTTCAAGAAAGTTCTTTACACTTCAGATTTTTTTACTAGCATTGTTGATATCAGCCCGTTCACATGGATTTAACACATTTCAAGGTACATTATGTAAGGTAATAATGTAATTTGTTCATATACAGTCAATATAATCTCATTATAACATAATTGCTGATTTTACCTAAGGTTAATAAATCACATCATAATGGGAATTAAGTCATAACTATAGTACTTCAAAAAAGAGTCAATGTCCCTTTTTTATTATTAATTATTTTCAAGAAAAAAGATCTCTAGACTTATTAATAGACCATTATTTTTTCTCTCATTTAATGTTGCTGTTGCTCTTGAATTATTAAGACAATTTTTCTGCTGGCCACCATTCTCTGCTGAATTCCATCAGGCTGGTACCTAATTCTGCAAACTTAGAATGTGGTAGATTTTTTTTTCTGTTGCAGTTCTCAAAACAAAAAAAAATTCAACAGTTTAAATTTATCACCTCTCCTACAAAATATAAGTAGAGATGTTTTGAAAGTTTACAAGAGTGGCATGACAAGCACTTGGGTTTCCTTATTGTTTTTCCATATGCTGTGTCAAGGTCTCTGTGCATAATTTTATACACATACTCTCTGCTTGTTTCCTGTTGAATTGAGTGATATGAAACAAACATTTGCTATAACAACTTTCCCTTCTCTGGTTTTTATTGTCAATCTTTGTTGTAAAGAATTATGTTGGACAAGGACTCTTACTGTACCTGCAGAATATACAACTCAGGTTTGCTTTTTTTCCTGAATCAGAGATCAGACATAAACACAAATCCTTGTGTTTGAGATAAGTGGGTCATCTCGTAAAATATTCTGCCTATTACAATATTTTGAGAATAATTTCTGAGGACCATACAAAAGATGTGATGATCCACTGATACAGTTAGCGAGACAAATGCTGCAAATGTAAATTAATAATTATGGTAGAAACTCTAGGAAAACTAAATTCCAAAACACAGACATTAAAGAAAAAAATCTTGCTACACAGAAATAGTATCAATGTTCTTTTGACAACATGAAATTCCTAAATTTCACAGATGCATTATAACTAATTTAGATTACTTTATATTTGACTGCAAATGTATTGGCTTTTGCATGTGTTAAAACATATCGAAATCCCAAAGAGATGAAAATATCAAATGTCAAGAAAGATAAAGTGAGAGTGAAAGGAAAGGTTATTATATCTATTGGTACGTGACTGAGGCACCAAGAGATTGCATGAAATGAGACTGGTCGCTTTCATGACAAAGTCGACTGATTTCAACTTGCCTGAAGTCCAGGAAAGTATCATAATTATAATCACACTCTTTTTTTTTTTCTTTTCAGTATTATCCATACCTTTGTAAAACAATCTAGCTGTGTATTGGTAAATTAATTTAAATTGCTGTCAAATTATTGTCAGTGCATACATGCATATTCCTTATATAATTTCCATGGAAAGTTTTATGATGCACAAAGAGTTCTATTCCTTTTTGATATTAATATTTACACACAAAGCTACCATTAATGTCAATAAGGAGATATACATGTAAATCTCCCCTTTCCCAAGTACTGATGGCAGAACTGATGCAAAAGTGTTCTCTATTTTTTTCCCCTAAATGATTCTGTTTCAGACATAACACAAAGTAAATCTCTGGGACTGGAATAAATCAAAACAAAATGAAAAACCTACCTTATCCAAATAGTTACTAGTCTCTTTTGCATTTTATGTATTCTCAGAATTACTTTTTTGTTTTCCCCAGAGAGGTAAAAAGTATAAAGCAAAAAACAAGACATGCTTTACCCCACTCGAAATCCCACTTGAAGTACAGCTTTACATTTCTTTATATTTGTAGAGTCATTGCACAAACTGTTTCCTCTGAACCCTTCAAGGTGAAGTTCATGTTATGCTCTACTAGATTTCTTTTCAACTCTCATTTGTTAAATATGACATTTCTCCTAAAACTCATTGATTAAAATCCTATGCTCTGCAAACTCAGTCACCATCTTATTTATTTTCACCCTATTTTGGGCCTTAATTTAACAACTGATTTCATGATTTTTCTATATGAGACAACACCAGAGTATGAATTTTGAAGCACAGCTCCTGGAAATGAGTACCCTTCTTTTCCTCTTGCCCCACACACTTAAACACTACCTAGATATATCTTTATGAGAATTTTGGGTTTATGCAATGTCTATAAAACAAGGGATACTCATGATAATCAGATTTATAAATATCCAGCCATGTAGGTAGACCAAAACCAGGTGGAATTTAAGGGTCAGTTGTCTCTGGGTCTAGTAATGCCACAACTTCTGTTGATCATATAATATTTCCAAAGGGAAGAAGCAAGTGAAGATGGTTATGTTATATAACATGGTGTGAAGGCTGGTCTGGAATATTCCGTAAGCACAACAGCATCTGAAAAAAACTCCTTGTAGATCTCCCACATAGATCTCAGTGCAGTGACCAGTCATGTTTCTCTATGTGCGAGGTGCTTAGACCTCCAGCCCTGTCTGAAACATTGGTTTTCAACAGCAATGTTGATGCACCCAATTATTTCATATTTGGAGCACTTTTCCAGTCTATTTTGGAAATGAATTAAAATAAGCCATGAAGAAGTTTGTAGAAAAGTCACCAGGGAACATAGCACAGAGGAATTGAAATATGCATTTTAGCTTTGTTTAGAAATGTCTTATTCTGCTGCTGACCAGACAGCTAAGTATTTTCTGGTTTTGCAGAATACAGAATACCTGCAGCCTGGTCACAGATTGTCTTCTTCAAGCATTTTAGAGGCAACTATTTTCTGTAAACTGTATCTCAGCTCCCAGTTGAGTCCTTTTTTATTCTCTCACGATCTTCAGGTTTATACTGATAATGAATCATTTGTTATAAACTGATATACAAAAAAACCAAAAAACAAACAAAACCAAAAAGTGCATCTAGAAGGTCATTGGACTGATAAACTCTGCTTTGTTGAGAAAGGTGAATTAGCTCATTTGTAAAGTACCACTGTACAGAAAGCAATAGAGTAAGTGAATTCAGCTATCACTTGTAAATAGGAGTTTAGGCATCATTACTTGAAGGCTGAACGTGAAAATGCTCAATGCTGATTAAATGAACAAAATTCCTCAAGATTGTGACATATCTGAGAGCTATGGGAAGCTATGATCAGAAAATCCAAGCAAAAGAATCTGCAATGGAATGGGATGCTCAGGATTGTTTTAGTCTCAGCCAGCCCACAGAAAGGATAAACAAAACAGAATCTCTAGACATTTAAAATGTCTAATTTCTGATTGTGTTTTGAGATAATGTCAGTTCATTTAAAAAGAAATTTGATTTGCTATTGTGCTGAAAAAGAAGTACTTTCCACCAATTGCTCATTATACTCATTAGCAGCCTTAGAAACTAACTGCTTGTGGTGGAAATTTGGAGCTGGCATCATAACATATCAGGTGATGCTTGCTATTGCTGCTGGCCTCCAAGCCTTCCAGGAATTCTGGATTTGCATCTAAAAACTCCAGCCAGAAATCAACGTGACTCAAATCAAACAATACTGAATAGTCACATTGGCAGCACTGCTCAAGTGAGGCTGTGCTGCCAGTAGGAACAGAGCCAGTGGGCAATCACAGAGACAAATGCTGGCTTTAAATCTTGCCCTTGAGGATTGAATGAGTCCTTTTACCTTGGGAAGATTATGTATATTTTTTTACACAAATGCCTTTCTAGCAAAACCAAGAGAATCCTAATAGCTCTTCTACTTCACATAGCCCAAAGCTCTAAGCATTTAGTAATTTTCTGAGATTAATTCTGAACAGCTTCTAAATTTCCTATTCATAAGAAATGTTGATTCTTGTTCTATTTACCCTCCTTTAAGAGTACTACTCTGATTTAGACCATGAGAAATTTTTTTTTTTTTTGCATGTGTGTGGGAATGTAAAAATAGCTTTAAAAAATAAATCAGGAGCACGGGAGGAGATAGTAGCTGGGCTTAAATTTACGGGCTCCTGGTTGATCCTGAGTAAGTCAGAATACTCACAATATCTAAGCACCTGCAGCTCATTTGTACTTTGCGGTCACAAAGCCTTGGTGGGTAGTGGTTTAGGAAGACACCTCAGAGAATGGAAAAGCCACAAATTAATGTAGTAGCTTACTGAAACACAGAACTGAGTAATTTTCTATCTTTCAAGAACTGAAAGAGCTTGCATAAGGAAATGCTTTCCCTTTAGAGGAAACTGCTTTAGAACTTTACTTTAGAGATTACTGATGTCAAGACAGCTAAGCTATAGAAAACTCTACTAAGTTCCTTGGGGCAGAAGAATCTTCTAAAGTGTTAATTGAGAAGGATAACATTATACATGGATATTGATCCACCTACTTAAATCTGGTGGTAGTTCTAAAGCCTGTATCTTGCATTTCTCTTGGATGGAATATCCATTGGTGTTGTTAACTTGAGGAAATGAGACTTACTTTTTAGGGAAATACACATAATGCTAGCTTGTAGGAAAGTTTCTCTGCAATCTTCTTTCTCCTTTTAGACTGCGTTCATTTAGAAATATGGAATGATAAGGAGAAAGGAAAAAGGCAACCTGATTTTGTCACCTGGAGTTGTAAGTGTGCAAATATCTGTTCTCTATAAAATGCTTGTAGACTCTCAGGTCTTTATAGAGCTCTTTCATCATGAAACTCTACCCAGGCTCTGGCAAATGCTGTTATCAACACCATTCTCTATTCATTTTACTTGTTAGATTGTATGATCTTTGTAGGCTTTCTGCACTTCCATTTTGAGACATTTAAATTCTACCCATTGAAACACCAAATTAAAATTATACATATCTGATTTGGACTTTTGGATTCTACATCATAATCCCAAGTCCAAGTGTCATCCACTTACATTATAGGGATTCTTCTTATTACCTAGATACAATTTAATGTATGCAGCAAGTAAAGAAGGATCATAGCTTTAGAAAATCTCAGCATGACATAAAGCAACACTGACATCATCACTGGGTCAACTTTAAAAAATCCATCTATTTCACTTCATGATACACAGGGTGGCAGGTTGGAAGAATGGTCAATAGGTCACCATGTTATAGAATCAATATCTCTTAAATGTTCAAACAACTGGCTAAATATGATGAAATAAGACTAATCACAAACTGTCAGAATTCACAGTTGTTTCTTTGGGGTTTTCTTTATGGTTGATGTAAGTTTTGTTTCAAATTTTCCTGAGCCTGCTTTACCCCTTAAACCTTGCCTAGCAGATTTTTCAAACTTCAGATATGTTAGAGGAGTGTGGTTAATGCAGGGGTACTTACGGTGTGAGTAGTCTTCTCATTCCCAACTCTTCCCAACATGCAATACAATGCTAAAATCTCTGGCTTTTCATGTAATTTTTTTTAGGAATTGAGTGTCTCTCCTAAGTCCTTCTTCTGCTTAGCAATGCTGTGATGATTATATTCCTACTTCTTAGAGAGATGTCAATCCTTTACTCTTCTGCTTGTGAGGCAGTCTCCTCTCTCTCTCCCATTGATTTGAGTCATGAGCTGGAATGTATTCCAGCAAGAATCCATGAGTCAACAAAAGTACTCCAGTTCTTATCACGTGATCAAACCTGACATCCTGTCACAAAGGTGAGGTTTAGACTAGTGACACCTAGCATTGCCACTGCTGCAGGTGATCTCACTATTCCAAAAGCAAGTAAATAAAGAATTGTTTATAAGAAGGGATAAACCTATGTCATTTGGAACTTCTTTGGCCTAAGAAAAATAAATTAAAAAAAAAGTCTCCAAATGTTTGACAGTCATGAGAAGACAGGTCTCTGACAGAGAACCAAAATGAGCTAACAGCATAAACTGCCCTCAGGAACTGAGAGAACTAAGAAATGAATGTCCTGACTTTGCTGCAATGGAAGACTCTTCATCACCAGAAAACACAAATTCTCTGTGTAGCTTTCTGTTATGTTGGAAAGATTTATTCTGGATACTATCTGAAGGAGGTGTGCAATTACAGTCCATCAATAAATTGGGAAATGCTTCACAGCAGTAAACAAATAATGCTATAGACTGCAATACTCCATATTTCCCTAGCTTCTTTAATTTTCAGTTTTTAAAAGTGCTTAGCATGGCATTCTTTAATTAAACCTCTGAAATGCCTCCTAAACTAATAAGTAAACTGACCCCAATTTTAGAAAGGATCAAACTAGAACTAGGATCAAAATGTCTGTATGATTTACCAAGATTATACTATTTATCTTGGCAGGAAGAGAACCAAAGTCACTGAATCCCAAAGCTTTGTTTTTACCACTGGTGCCTGTGTCCTGTATTATTTTTTATCTGTTTCATAAACTGTATTTGAAATGGTTTCAGGAACCACTGGAACCAACATTACACACTCTACAGAAATGTAGTCAAACGGTAATTTAGTAAAGGAAGTCAGCTGGAATGAGTCAGGACACAGCTCTAACTCAGCCTAATTACCTGGGTTGTTTTCCTCTGTTAGCAAAGAGCAATGGTAGGTTTCACAGGAGTCAGATGGCAACTACAAAAATAGACTTTGGAAGCTGGAGTCAGAGGACTCAGTGTGCCTGCCACTAGATGGCAATGGGATTAAATACTGTCTGTTCCCGTGGGTCTGGCTCAACAGTCCAGCTCCTGCTGGGGGAATTGTCATACACCAGTGGTACAAGTGGTGCTGCACCTAAACTGCAGTGGGATCCTCTGGTGTACAAAGGAAAAATGGAAAATTATTCACAAAAGCTTGTAATCTAAGCATTGGAAACTACAACCTGATCTATGTTGATCTAACACAATTATGTGCTTGATATTTGTAGCCTAAATGTGCATAAAGCCTGTGCAACTAAAGCTTAAAGTGAGCCAAGTTGCACCAATGTTTTTTCTTAGTTAATAGGCTGAGGGCTTATGCCAAACTATCTCAGATTTCCTGCGTAATGTTTGTAACCTTATTTACATGTGGACACATGCTTTTTTTGTAAAATTTTCAGCTTGATTTAATGGTAGTCAAATTATTTTAAAAATGGTCTGTTTCCAAGCCAACATTGTCGTGAACTAAAGCTTGCAAAAACCTATTTTAAAAGGAATAAACTGAAAAGCTGATTATAAAAAAAACAACCCCAAAGACACAAGAAAAGAAAAAAGAGAGAGAAAAAACCAAGAACATTCTTGTTTTTTTAAATGAAAGATCAGATTTTGAATACTTAACAAATAATTTTGTTGTCTTAAGGAAAGAGTAGAAAGTATAGCAAGACTCTCAAGTCTTGCTCTCAGAATCTGGTAATTCTTTCAAACTGTTTATATTTGTATTTCTAAAGACTGTTGATTCTTTACAAAATGCAGCTGTGCTACTAAAATTAAAGGGAAAAGTAAGGCTTTTCCCATTTTTTACCCCTTGTAAGTGGCAGCAACATTCTGAATCATAGTGGCAATAAATTTTGTGATCCATCTCAAAATTTCTACCCTTCCCACCACCCCCAGTGAATTTGAAGCTTGAAGACCTTTAATAAGCCTAATTTATGGACTACTAAAATCCATTTCAGAGCCAGAAGTAAAATATATAGAGTGGGAATCCTTTGGCAACTGATGCCTACCTAAAATGAATAGAGAGTTTTGACTATAAATCAAATGCAAACATTAACTTTTAACATCAAAGGACAAGGCAATGTCTTCTTCTGACCAGGAAAGTTGTGGGCTGAATATATTTATAATACTTCGTATCTGTTTTCTTCCTGGATTGGCCTCTTCCTTCACAGAGTTGTGTCATTTTTTTCTTTCTAGCTCTTAGGCTTGTTTCTCAACACCACAATTTTTTCCATCTCTCCTTGTCACCTTTAGCAGAATTGTGGTCCTGCTGAAGGGTCTACATAGGAAAACTTTGATGTCTAACTAGGACAGCAAGTTCTAAGAAAGTTTGTTAACACAGAGGACAAATCATAACCACTGCATAATTCAGTCAATTTGCCTCTGTCTCTTAATCTTGAAGTACCTGGCTGGTTCACCATTCATACAAACAAGGGGCAGAGAGAGGAAACAAGATGGCTGAGCTGCCACCATCTGTGGCAGCATGGCAGCAATGCTGCAGCTGCTGATTCTAAAGGGAGGCTGGGGCTAAACCCCACTGTTGGTAAATCTACATCTGCAAAGATGGCCTTTCCACATGTACCAATAATTCCAAGGTGCAATTTATATGCCTACTTTGGAGAATGATAAAGCACTACCTTCCTTGCCAACAATGAGAAAACATAATTCACAGTAAGCATTAAATAGCCTCAGTATTTGCTCCCAATCCCTCTTTTGGCTTCAAATTAAATAGTGAGGTTTTTTTTACTGTTCTATTCTATCATTTTTTCCCTTCCCTTCCCTTCCCTTCCCTTCCCTTCCCTTCCCT